>JAGWEN010000055.1:0-421105 GCA_018703685.1 Orius laevigatus | reverse complement strand
TCAATTTTAGTATAAATAGACATGATGGCATCTATTCCATAGGAGAATAATGAATGCCTTGATTAAGTCAGCGCTATCACCAGCACCCTTTAGTCAAAGCACCATAACTCCACTTTCAATCATCAAGCGAAGCCATTTCAGGGCAATGCCTCCTCATTTCTGCACATCTACGACAAAAAAAAAATCTATTTTAGATTTAATTAATATTTAAAATGTGTAACACTTAATATTTAATTTCAGTTAGGGCGAAAGACCAATTTCTAGAATAATCATGAAATCATATGAACTATGAGCTCATCATTACAACATAAAATTGAACAGTAATCCTTTTCGAAAGACACCAACCCATCCCTTTTGTATAATAGTTTTTGGTGACATCAGACGGTAAACAGGGTTAGATGATAGCTATATTAGGAACGGAAAAAAAGTTGCCCGTAACACTAGTCATCTTATTATTCATGCAGGAAAAATATTCCACTATTCTAGAGGAAGTAGAAAAGGCACTAAATGATACTCTACTATGGCGACGTGAGTAGCACCTCTAATCTTATTTCAGTAAATGTGCCTTGTTTAATATTAACTTGATTTTCAAGTTAGGGGTCCGAAAAAAGACCTTCCGAAATCTGTTTATCTGAAGAATAATCCTGGATATTTATAGCGATATGTAGTCATTCCACTTACTATGAGTATCTATGAGTGTGCATTCAATTCATTTTCAAAAGTGTTGTTTAATAATTCTTATATAAAGCCTTATTAAAAGATTATTGAAAAAAAAATTTTCATTCACCATTATGCCAACAAAAACAAAATTACAACCTCCCCAACCTTATTGTCACGAACTTTAGACAGCGGACTTCAAGTTCCTATACGAACTACGTGGTTCACATCCGTGTCTCACCTCGGGCATGTCTCAAAAAGAGCCAATGCCACACTGGAATGGCACTAATCACAACGACAGGTCATCTAACTAAAATAGGGAGATAGAGCATAAATGGACATACTTAAGTTATAAAAGAAAAATTGTTGAAAGAGTAGGAGTTTGTAAATACTTCATAGGTTTGATAAAAAAAAGCCAAAAACAAAAGTGGAGTTAATGAAAGAGAAAAGGAAAAGAATATATAATAATATACACATTATTGTTTGAATCTAAGAATTCAAGGAGAAATATAAATAAAAGTAAGATTACAACATGACCAAATCAACTAATGGAGTTAAAAAAAAAATTCTAATAAAGATAAAATTAAAAGAACCGAATCTACCAACAACGTCGTTGTATTAATATGTATTTGATAAAAGGATTAAATACATCAAAGGTTAAAAGTGATTGTTAAAAACTGAAGTCGTGATACCGTTGAGAAATTTGATACCCAGAGATTTTTAAAAATGAGCTAACTGCAAGTTGGTACAAAATGGGACGGTGCAGTGTATATGGTGTACATCAGTGCCATCATTAAGGATACATAACACTTTGTTAATCAAACTATTTATGTAACCGTCCACCTGTTCTTGGGGAACACAAAAGTCCATAGTCTTTTCGGTGCCGAGGCCGCGGCCTCAAATGAAATTGACCGTTAAAAGTCAGAAAATACAGAACGATTTTACGCCCACTGCGATGCCGTTCAGGTCGGATGGAGAATTGAGTAACGGAATAGTGTTAGAACCACGGCGTTCTCCTATATTCAGAAAAAGGGTAAAATTGGCCACAGCTTAATTTGCGCACACAAGTTGGGTCATCAGTCATGTTCATATCAATAAAGCCGGTAACCACATCGTGTAACACGGAACACCCAATTTTGTGTCATGTGTGTGCTTGAATAATTTAAGCACAATGGCGAGTCAATAAAATATATAATATCAGAGAAAGAAAAGTGTTATGAAATTACACTAACAAAGGATGTGTGTACGAGGGATATGTCAAGTCAATCGAGATGCGAATTTGTACTCACATATAAGAAGGAGAACTACCAAAAAATAGGTAAGCGTGTTCACTCACGGATTCATGGTAATTGATAATCAAGTTGTTGTTAACTTGCTTCACTATTGTAGAGTTAATCCTTATTATTTTGCATTTATCCATGGGTGCTTGTGAATACCCCAGGAACCCTCTTGAATTAATACGCAGGAAGACTACGAAAGAAGAAAAACAGCCGACGAAGTAGTTCATCAGACAGTGATGTTGATAAACAAACAAACATAACAAAAAACAAAACAAACTTATATTACTTAAAATATCAAATCACTGTCTTTATGAATACTCTCTTTTTTTCGTCGTAGTCCCCGCTTTAATTCAGGAGGTTCATGTTATTCACAAGCAACCATTCTTTCCTGAAACAAACTTATTGACTGATATATTTGGTGAGAAGTGATCACAGTTGGTAACACTGGATGAGACAGGACGGGAAAAATATATGGATGATGAAGAACGCGTTCTGGCATCATCTAAAACTAATGTAGTATCGGATAAAGGATCAGCTACTTTCAAACCTGATACATAACTACTGAGAAGGACATACGAGAGATTAAACTCACTATAAATTTAATATTTATACAATAATTAGTAATTAGTATTACAAGGGACGTTAATTAATGACTATGTCTACCACGTGGTGACTCATTTGGTGGTGAAGCAATGAAACCACAAGAATAAACCATCCGAGCTTTTTATTGTGTTTTCTTAGTTTAAATATACTTTGAAAAACTATTTTATAAGATACTCACCTTATTTTTTAATAAATTCATAGAAAGGTTGAGAAAAACCGGGATGAACGTGTCCCCAAAGGCCAAAATCCAAGGAGCTCTAATCTAACAGCTTGCTTACACCAATGTTACCAACTCCCTTCAGTTTTTATCATTTTTTGTTCAAAATATACCCGAAGAGCAACACTGCAAATAAAGCCAGAAGGTTATTCTTTCTTCGGTTATCTTTTGTTGATGTTCTTTTTGGCGTTAAATAAAATTATAAATTGCAATTTTATTTATTTATGAATAGTTTGTGTTAATATTACAACTACGATGGACGTCGAAACAGTAAATACCGTAAATGGAGAAGGGAATATACCTGAAAATGGCTCTGCTGAAGAAAAAACGTCAAACGTGGTCACAACGTCTGAGGACGAAGGATTCAAAAAGCCATTGTTGCCTACTTTTAAACCAAATCAGTCCAAAACCACGAAACCGAATGATGAAAACGTTCAGGTGAAGAAAGCGGAGCAAGAAAAAGTCGAGTTTCCTTACGAGCCACCCCCTTGGAAAGGACAGCCGGACGATCGATATTATATAGAAGTATGTTTAAATAAGCAAAAAGTTAGTATTAACAGTTTATTTTAGGAGCTGAAGAATGGCACGATTGTCAGAACGATTGAATTGAGCGATAAACCGTTCGTTAAAATCGGCCGGGTTGAGTCATGCGATATTGATATGGCTCATCCTACAGTTTCAAGGTTCCATGCTGTCCTTCTTCATCGAACAGTCCCAGATGAGCAGAACGAGAAAGGTTATTATGTTTATGACCTTGGAAGTACGCATGGGACATTTTTGAACAAATATAGGATCAAGCCGAGAGTCTATGTCCGAATCAAGGTCGGCCATATGATCAAATTCGGTGCCAGCTCGAGACTTTTTTGCTTCCTTGGACCTGACGAGGATCAGGAAGAAGAATCAGAACTTTCAATGACCGAGTTGAAAGCAAAGAGGAAAGCTTTAATCGAAGAAAGGAAACAAGAGGAAGAAAAAGAAAAAATGCTGCAAGAAATGGAGAAAGAAAGACAAGAAAGGATGCTGGAGGAAAGAGGAATAAGCTGGGGAATGGGTATGGACCTTATAAACCAACACTTTTAACTGAACGTTTAAACGGCTACAAATTTTAACCAATTGAGTTCATTCTTATACCGTTGGAGAAATAGCATTCCAATGGTGTAAACATCAATAAAATCGGTTGAAAATTGTGGATGTTACAGCCATTTAAAAGTTCAACCATGGAATCTTCACACATCTTGTATATGCGGGAAATTTTCAGCTAATGGCATTTACTTTTTCAGCTGAGGATGCTGATGAAGAAACCGATCTTTCTGAAAACCCGTATGCGGTTTTGACGAATGAAGAACTTTACATTGATGACCCTCGAAAAGCGTTGAGATTGTGGTATGAAAGAGAAGGGTATGAATTAGAATATCAAATGGACAGAGCTGAAAAAGGGATGTTCGTCTGTAAATTAGTGTAAGTTTCAATTTGCAATATTTGCATTCCGTTGATCATCTATTTTAGGTTACCAGTTGATGATGAATTCGGGCAGGAAATCGCTGTTGAAGCCTCAGCTCGTAATAAAAGAGAATGCCAAGTTCAATGTGCTCTCGATGCTTGCAGAGCGATCGACAAATTAGGTTTACTAAAACCATCAAAACAAGGTTTGTGATTCGTCTTTGAAATTTTTATCATAATTTTATTTTTAGAAAGTAAAAAAGTCAAGAAAAGAAACTGGGAAGAAAATGATTATTATGACAGTGATGAAGACAGCTTTTTCGATAGAACCGGTGATCTTGATAGGAAACGAAAAAAACGAATGAATGCGGCCGGAAAAACTAATGAAACAGTCGAAACTTACGATTCGCTTATGGTGAAACATGAAGCTACTTTGAAAAAGATCAAAATGGGCGAGAAAAAATTAAATGAGCTTTCAAACAGTACATCAGAAGAGAAGCCCATTTCTGAAGACATTGACGCATTAGATGCTTACATGTTATCCCTCAATAATTCCAAGTCAAACAAAAAAATTGATATTAAAATCGCTAAGGTAGTGTCTTTATCTTTATTTTCAAAAATTAATCAATTTTTTAGGAAGAACTTCAATCCTTAAAAGATGAAGAAGTACGGCTTCGCAAGTTGATTAATATCGCTAAACCAACAAATATGCCCGAACTCCTTCAACCTGTAATGAAAAATATCTCAGAACCTTCAGCCCCCTCCGCGCCATCCGAAAGTTCCCAAAAAGAAACAAACGTTGTCCCAGAGAAGAAAGCCCAGGTTGAAAGTAAACCTGAGAAAAAAGTCATCGGCCCCACTTTACCTCCAAACCTAACGATCGTCAATGATAAAATTGTTCCAAAAAAGAAAAAGGCCAAAACAGAGGTATATATTTTTTTTTACAAATTATTTTTAATCTTTAAAAAAATTTCCAGGATAAAATTGTGGAAGATGAGCAAGATGTCGTTTGGGTACCACCTAAAGGCCAGACAGGAGATGGAAAGACACATTTAAACGACAAATATGGTTATTAAACCTTGTAAATAATTTGTTTTCTTGTAAATAAACTATGGTTTTAATTTAATTTTTTCTAATTATTCTCTACCAAGTAAAGCATGTTGTTCAAAAGAATGCACGATTTTTCAAAAAAATCTTGGTTGTAAAAGATCCCTTGTCCACATTGAAGAGATACTAGAACGAAAGTACCTGTTACAAACTTGAGTACCTGATCTTAAAAAGTAGCTGTGTAAGCCATTACCTTGAGGCGGGCAATGCAGTCATGTCCGGAAGTAGGGGAATGAGCATGAAAAATGGTGGGAGGAGGGAAAATGAGGGCAGTTCAAAATCTTGAGAGTCTACTTGTGCTCCTCTTCAATCGACCAATTAAGAGAGCGAAAACTTCCATAATTAAATTTCCATTCATCATAAAATTTCCTTTTGCACTATCGATTTTCTGCTGGTTTTTTCCAGTGAAAAATACAGTTATTGTTTAATGAAAAAATGCTCGTAACTTCTAGTAAATTTTGCAAAGTTTAATGAACTGAAGTTTTTCACAGATCCTATTTTAAACTTCCTAGGTCTATCGATAATAATTATGTATTATAATATGTAGTGAGTTCCATTAACTTCTGAGTATTTCATTAACTTATAAGGATTTTAGTAACTTGCATTTATATTTTAGTAACTTCTACATGCCCCATTTCAGTAACCTCTAACCATTTTAGTAATTTCTGAAATTTTTCAAATTTTTTGCTCAGACCCATTTTTCAACTAGGTAACTACCTACTGATAATAATTATAGTTAGTTCAAGTATTTTTTCTACTAGGTATGCTTCTACAAATTGTAGTAACTTCTACCCATTTTATATTTTTATCCTATCCCCAGGGGGGGTGAGGCAAGGGGGCTCTTGTAGTGCAATATGTGGAGCAAGAAAATTTTGTCAATTTTAGTAACTTCTATCTATTTAAGTGACGTCTTCCCATTTTCGTAATCTTCTACCCATTTAGTAACTTTCATTGGCAAAGTTTGATGACTCAAATTTTTGCACAGTGCCTTTTCTCATCTACATGTATCGATCATTATAGTGAGTTCCAAAAGGTTCCAGTAACTTTTAGCATTCTTCTACCCATTTTAGGTAGAAACTTCCAGTCGCTTCCAGCTAAATTCTATTGATTTTAGTAACTTGCAGTAAATTATGAAAATTTAAGTACATAACTTCCAATTTTAGTAAACTCCTCTTTTTTCTCCCGTGGCGTTTACCTAATTAACTTTTTATTTGATTTTATGGGACGTGAAGGTGGTTGTAAATTTATAGGTCACAGTTTTTAGATAGAGCAGGCAGACTTTTGATCATAAAATATTGCCCAAAGAACGAAGGCATATTTTATTGTCAAACCAGAAGAAGAAAAAGCGTTTTTTGCAAGTTCGTTCACGTTCGAAAGGAGCAGTTACTTTCCAGGAACAGGTTTTTCAGTTCGTTCTTGTTATCTGTTCATGCTTTGACGATAACTTTTCACATTTCTGACTTCAGTCCAGTGGTAGCTTCCTAGGTACTGCTGGTTTTCAAAACCCCATTCTCATTTTCAAAATGTTTATGACCTATAAAACAAAATCAAATTTATTTCTTAAATTTTTCACTGCTTGGAACAGAACGTGTATGATACAAAATATATATTCTTGATCATAGTGAATCACAGTTTTCGAATAGTTCAATTTCAACACGTTCTTTAATTTTCCTTCATTTTTGTTATTTTTATTTCGACGACACCATGCCTAAAGGGAAGAAAAAAGGAAAGTCAGCAGGTACGTTAAATAATTCATTGAAAAACTCTTTCCATATTTTCGAGGTTACTTTTTGTGAAATCTGATAATGACCCTGCCCGAATTTTACTTTCGTCCTATTTTAATGTCCTGATATACGAGCCAAGGCTGACTCATTTTTTGCCAACTATTTATTCGTTGTTGTCAAACTAAAAAGCCTAGAAATGACCTCACAATTGTTTCTATTATAAAAAGTGTTCAAAAAAATACAAAATAAATAATTCAATATGGGACAAATCACGGAGTGATCTGTCCCTAAACACGTGTCCTAGCGCAACTTGTGCAAATTATTTAACAAAAATATAAATTAATATTGTTTCAAATTTCAAATTGCATTATTAAATTATTGTTTTTATTACTTCTATTATTAATGTTCTACACATCAATTATTTTCTTAATTCCAGACATTGCAATACTTGACCTTGATAGACGTTTTTTGTCTTCCTAGATTATGAAACAATCTGGTTTTGTAATTAATGAAAGTTTGATTTTCAGGTTTCCCCCTAGTTTTATGAAGTATGCTATAATGTCATTACATCATAACACTTGTTGCTCTTTAAACGAGCTTTCCAATGATATAAAATCAATGAAATCGGTTAAAAATTGAGGAAGTTACAGCTTGTAAAAAGATAAAGCCATGAAAGTCTTCGTTTTTGAAGGCTAAGGAGTAATCTGTGCCATTTTCTGCATCAAGTAAATTTTGTAGCTCTTTGAAAGAGCTTTCCAACGATCTAAGCATTGATAAAATCGTTCAAAAATCAAGGAAGTTACAGACGTTCAAAGGCTAAGTGAGGAAGTCGTTCCTTGCATCTACAACAAATGGATGTTTTTCATTTTGAAGGCCAAGGAGTGGTCTGAGCCATTTTATAATAATTGTAATTTTTGTAGCTCTTTAAATGAGCTTTTGAATGATATAAGTATCGATAAAGGTCAAAAAATATGGAAGGTACAGAAGTTTTACGGTTTTTGTCATAAAATCGCCTTGCATGGGTGTTTTTATTGATTTGATGATTATTAATTGCAAAAATTTATTTTTTTCCAGGGCTGAAGGGTCGTAATGACTTCATTAATACATCTGATGAAGATTCGCTCAATGATAATGCCAGCGTCATAAGTGTCTTATCCGATGGAACTTGTTTGGAAGAAGGTATATTCTTGAAATGATTTTGTTTTAAATATTTAAACATTTTTTTAGGAGGAGATGAAGTTGAGGACTGCCAGACTGAAGTGTTTGAAGAAAAACTGATAGAAGCGATCGATGGCCTCACTCAGAAATCAGCTCAAGGAAGAACGAGCTGCTTGGAGTCCGTCTCGAATCTTTTCTCTGCGAAATACATCCCAGAATTTGTGATCAATCGGAAGCTCACTTTGACCGATTCGATTGAAAGGTGTTTGAAAAAAGGGCGTGGCCTTGAACAAGCGGCTGCCGCACAGCTTGCGACGCTTCTTGCTGTACAGCTCGGATCGGGAGAAATGATCGACGAAGTATGTCGCGACTTAAGCCCCCTTCTTACCTTCATCATCAACGACCCCGCCATGAGCGTTCCAGCCAGAGCCAAATGCTGCTATGCCTTAAGTCTTCTCTCTTTTCTCGCAAACACTGAAGATATAAGCGAAAACATGCAAACTTTGGAAAACGTCTTTTCTTCATCTTACCACAAAGGTGACGGCTCTATTCCTTCAGTTTCTCAAGATCTCGCTATATTGCACAATGCCGCTATTTCTTCGTGGAGTCTTCTTCTGACTATCTGCGAATTTGATTCTTCAACTCCGTAAGTCCTTTACGAGCAGCTATTATTTTATTTGGATTATTTTCTTTTCAGTACGATCGCCCAGCTTGGGGAACTTCTCGATTCTCCACATCTTGATGTCCGCATGTCCGCTGGCGAGAGCATGGCTTTGCTTTTAGAACAGCAACGACAATCCGACGACGGAGACTGGATGTATGACGTCAATGACGATTTAGTCGAAAAGTTGCGTCAATTAGCCACTGATTCTCACAAATATAGAGCCAAGAAGGACAGAAAAACTCAACGGTCGAGTTTTAGAGACATCCTTCGTTATGTTGAAGTAAGAAACTATTCAAAATCTATTCATGTTTTAATTTCTTTTCTTCAGAACGATGAATTCCCTAATATGCAAGTCAGGTTTGGTCAAGAAGCGCTCTCACTCGATTCATGGTGTAAAAAGAAGCAATACGATGCTTTCTGCCAGGTTAGATGCCAAAATTCTTGTTTTTGTTTATAATTTAAATTTTTTCTTCAGGCATTGGGTTCTGGAATGAACCTTCACTTAACCGAAAACGATCTTCTGAGAGAAATAATGGAACTCGGCGAAAAACCCTCGCTTATGAGCTTAGCTTCTAACAAACAATCAAAACTGACCAGAGTAAGCCATAAAATTCATACAGTTATAGATTTTATTTTTTTTCATTTTTTCAGCATCTTATCAACGCTGCCAATTTTAAGGCAAGAAGTATATCGAGAGCGAAGAACCGAGATAAGAGATCCGCCGTTATTGCTAATTAAAACTTCCTTTTTCCTTCATGTACAAGTTTATTTTACTTTTTTCGTGTTACAATTCTAATCGTTATGGAAAATTTCATTATTTGACTTATAAACTTTTTGTCTCAAGTTTCTTATTACTTAACTTTTTTTTTTTTTTCTTTTTAGTTAATTTGGTGCATCCAGTGTTAATTATGAGGGTGTTATTTTTAATTTTCGTTGTTTTGTTATCAATTAATTGAGTTATGTATATTATTTTGTATAAAGGAAGAAACTTGGTACCATATTTATGTATGAATGGATTTTATGTAAATAAATATGTGTTTTGCTCGAAGAATTATGATCATTTTATTTTAAAAATTAAGCCCATTTCTTCCACGACTTGCACAATTTTTTATGAAAAGAGTCAACTTTTAACTTTCTCAAAAAGAAAGTTATTAGCTTATGAGTCCAAAAGGATTGGAAGAATTTTGATAATTGATAAATATCAAGATCAATAGCAAGAGCTAGCTTATGAGTCCAAAGGATCAATAATCCATATCTACTATCTAGCTTATGAGTCCAAAAGGATCGATATCTATCTTAGAAATCCCAAAAAGGGTCCATACCTAGCTCAGAAATGACAAAAAGGGTCAATACCTAGCTTAGAAATGATAAAAAGGATCAATATTACGCTTAAAAATGACAAAAATGGCCAACAACTAGCTGAGAAATCCAAAAGGATCCAATATCAAGCTTAAAAATGTTAAAAAGGGTCAATATTTGGCTTATCAGTTCAAAAGGATAAATATCTAGCTTTTGAGTCCAAAAGGATCAATGTCTAGCTTAGAAATTCTAAAAATGGTCAATACCTAGCTAAGAAATCCAAAAGGATCAAGCTTAAAAATGACAAAAAGGGTCAGCATCTAGCTAAGAAATCCAAAAGGATCCAATACCAATCTTAAAAATGATGAAAAGGGTCAATATTTGGGTTATGAGTTCAAAAGGATAAATATCTAGACAGTCCAAAAGGAAGACTTTTGTCATTTTAAAAAAAGGGTCAACGTCTAGCTAAGAAATACAAAAGGGTCAACTCCTAGCTTAGAAATGACAAAAAGAATCAATATCAAGCTTAAAAATGACAAAAAGGGTCAACATCTAAAATAAAAGGATCAGTATTTAGCTAAGGGTTGGATTTCGAAATAGGTAGGCAAGTGTAAGGATTGTTTGGGTTGGGTCGGTCTGGTTGGTCTGGTTGGTCTGATTGGTCAGGTTTGGCTTGTGGTAACACGTTCCTAAATCTCGGTTACTAAAATCTGGTCTAAATATTCAAACAGGTGCCTATTGTATGACAAATTCGAATTTTAGCGGTCGTTGTCTTCTTTTTCACTGCCTGTTTCATCACAATAACGTAACAATTTAATTTAAAAATAAAATAAAAACGTATGAAAATGCTTCATTATTTGTTTAAAAGAAAGCCGTTTATTTGATTATGTTCATTAAAACATTATTCATTATATTTTCAAGGTTTGAAGTTGATTTTTTTGGTCAGTGAACTCCGTTTTTCCGTTAGAGGCGTTGATATCGCGAACTCGACCGTTTGGCTCGAAAAATCGGTTATCGGGTTCAAGTCTCATTTTTGCACGTTTCACCGGCCTTCAAGAGAATTACGAGAAATAACGAACAAAAGGCCTAAAATGGACAATTACATTAAGATTGAGAAAATCGGCGAAGGTACGTACGGTGTCGTATTCAAAGCTAAACATAAGAAAAACGGAAATTTGGTGGCCATCAAGAAAATAAGGAATGAAAGCGAAGAAGAAGGCGTTCCATCTACGGCCCTTCGAGAAATTTCACTCCTCAAAGAATTAGTCCATCCGAACATCGTAGGCCTCCAAGAAGTCATTATGGAAGAAAACCGCCTCTACTTGGTCTTTGAGTTTTTAACGATGGACTTGAAGAAATACTTGGATTCCGTCGGGAGTGGAAAACTTCTTCCAGAAAAGCAGGTCAAATCTTTCTTGTATCAGATACTCCAAGCGATCCTTTTCTGCCATAAGAGACGCGTCCTTCATAGGGATTTAAAGCCGCAGAATCTTCTCATGTCGGGCAACAACGTCGTTAAGATTGCAGATTTTGGTTTGGGCAGAGCGATCGGCGTACCTGTTCGAGTTTACACGCATGAAGTCGTCACATTATGGTATAGAGCGCCCGAAGTCCTTTTGGGTTCGCAGCGTTATGCTTGTGCTGTCGATATCTGGTCCATTGGATGCATCTTTGCAGAAATGGCGACTAAAAAACCTCTTTTCCATGGCGATTCCGAAATCGATCAGCTCTTCAGGTGCTTCCGTGTCCTCATGACACCAACTGAAGAAACCTGGCCTGGCGTAAGCAAACTACCCGACTATTCCGACACCTTCCCATCTTGGTCAAACTACAACCTCGCCAGCCAGGTCAAAAACATCAGCTCCGAAGGCATCGACCTACTCAGCCAAATGCTCATCTATGACCCAAGTCAACGCATTACAGCCAGAGAAGCTGTCAAACACAAATACTTCGACGACCTTGACAAATCAACATTGCCATTCAACTATGATGAATAAAACTCATTTTTGATTTATTAAATTGTACATTGTCTTCTTAAATATTTATATTTTAATTTAAGCCCATTTTTTTTACGTCTGTCATAAGTCCAAATTTCCCTTTTGTCTGTGAGATAGTTTTTTTTTATTAAATGCTTATATATAGTATTAAATTTTTTTATTTAAAAAACCTCTATAAAGCGACTATAATTTTAATTTAGATCATTAAAGTGAAGGCTCAGGTGGAATTTCATCTTGCATTCTGGTCAAAATGATGTTTCTATCCGTTTGAGTATTCGGTGGGCCACGATCTCCACCTACGAGGCGATTCCTTAGGTCGAGGCATCTCAAGTCTGTCTGCAGGGCATGATTCTTGTTATGAAGCTCTCGATCTATTATGACGAGCTGATCTTCCAAAGCATTGAAAGTCGCCCTGAATTCAAAAAATAAAGGAAATTCCGAATTATTTTGTACGGAGGAAAATGTTAAGGAATTTCAATTGACAGAATTTGTCTATCATGGTCATTTGTCTACAAATGGTACAAAGGAGGTGTGGGGGGAGGTTGCGGAGGTGATGGGAGAGGTTGTTGGTGGGGGGGAGCGAAGAGGTGATAAAAATCTGGTTGTTTTCCTTGACGAATCAGAAATTTTAAATTGGTCACCTGTTACGACTTACTTGGCTTGATTAAGCATCGATTCAAGTGAAGCACGAGTCTCTCTCAATGTATAGACTTCGTTTTCAAGGCCGATGACAGCTTCATCACGGCAGCATTCCTGGCTAGGCCTAAACAAACGCCTCTCAAGCCTCGTCTCAGCAAGTTTAAGCGCATTCGTCTTATTCGCCAAAGCATTTTCCAACATCCCAATCTCAGCATGGAGTTTCTCCATATCTTTAACCATCTAACAAAAAATTACGAAGCAAATACATTCCAATTTTACATTCAATCTCTGCCAGTCAAGCTCATTTTTAATCCTCTGCGTCTCAAAAATTCGCTTCCGAATCGCAAAATTGGTCGAATCGTTTTGAGCTTTGAGGTCGTTTCTCGATCTTTCTCTTGGAACGTACATGCTCTCCCTCAAATTTTGAGAAGAAACTAGCTCATTGTCGGCAAGCATTTTTAAATACAGACATTGATCAAGCCAGCATTTGTATGAAACCATGCTAAAAAAATTTCAAATACCGAATCTTGATAAATTGAACATACTCATCGGGAATTCTGGTCGGGTCTAATTTGTACGAAATGTTTCCACCACTTTTGTCTATGCCGAGAGCACTATGGTCGATGACGAGTGTATCGTCTTTTTCAAGTATATCAGTTATAATTTTGCTCCGAATATTTTCCATGCGATTTACTTGTTCCCAGCAATCCATACATTTTTGAGACATCATGAGTTTTTGGGCTTCCAAAAGTCTCAGCTCCTAAAATTTTAGATTTTGGGTGATATTCGAGTGAACCCACAAGATCCCCCATTGATTTGAAATTTGTCACAAATTTTATTTAGTATGATCAGAAAAATCCATAAAAATTTCAAGTCAATTGAGGGTTCACTCATATTGTCCCTGAATACCACCCAAGTTTACATTTTTGATTTCAATTTCGGCTTCGTCGGTGCACAAATCGGCACCTCCTCTTTGGTCTCTTTGAGTCAAGCATTCGTTGACCACAGTGAAGCCGAGTCCTAGAAACTCGATTTCTTTTTCAGTCAACGCTTTTTCATTTTTTAAACAAACAAGCTCTTTATCGATAGCTCCAACAAGGTCTTCCATTGTATTTCGCCATTTAGTCACTTCTAGAATGCTTTATTTCTTTTTTTTTTAGCATCAACTACCAAATTATCAGTTACCGTTCCGCAAGGCGACCGTCGTTGTGATAAGTCGACCAGTACGTCATCGCTTCCGTTTCATTTCTGAGTTGCCTCGCTTCATTCCTCAGCGTAAACGCATCGTGCCTCCTCGTATCGCACGTTTGTCTAAGCTCCCAAACTTTCCCATGCCAATCGGGCAGCGGAACCCTTGGCGTCGGCTTCTCAAGTGTCACTATCGAATGCTAAAAGAATCTCAGCATATTTCCCAATCATTCCATCAACTTACCATAATAAACAGAAATTTAATCCTCTTTCTACCACTAACAAGTAACCAGGGAAACAACTTTTCCCTGATTGATCAAACATATGCTTTCATTAACACAGGAAGCAATAAACATTTTTTGTATATTTTGAAGTCTTTATTAACATAGATAGAATATCGTTGACATCAATGCGATTTCGTGTTATAAGTGGTCAACAATAACAAAAACGGTGTTCAAAGCAAAAAATACTGACATATTTTTAATTCCTTGAGGAAACAATAAATTATTTTACAAAAATAAAAAGGTTAAACTTAATGACTAAAAAAAATTTTATTGAAAGAAAAAAAAATTTTACGGCACGAATTAAAATAAAAACAGCCTACACATTGTTTTATTCAGCCTTCATTTTATAATACAAACACACTTTGAAATAATATAATTTATCTACAAAACTCAAATTTTGTCTAAAAATGGAATGAGAAACCATTTTCTATGTACACGAGTGCAATAATAATGAAGGAGGGGGAAATAAACGGCCATTTGGATAAATTTTTGACTTTTATGTGTAACTCCTGAAAGACAAAAGAAAATTTTAAAAAATGTTAAAATTAAATAAAAATAGAGGACGTTAGAAGAAAACTAGATGATGAGTCATGCAGAAGAGAAGGAGGAGAGAATAAAAGATGGTGTACCTAGTACCTAGGAGGAGCATTTCTCGCTTGGGAAAACTGAGACTGGACAGCGGCTGCGGCTGCCGTCGATGCTGCTTCTCGGACGTGATCATTCTTCAAAAATTCCGTCGTAAATTCCGCCTGAGCTTTCGCCATACTCGCTCCACTACTTCTGTAGATTCGGTGGATCTAAAATTTCGGTTCATAAATCTCATTTACAAAAAAACAAAAAGTTACCTTTGAAATCAAAAGTATGTCCATAACAGCAGCAGCACAAAAACCCAAAGCAACAGATAAAGTAATTATTCCGACTATTATTCCTGAGGGAGATTTATTAAATGTTTCCAAAGCAACTATAAGTCCACTAAAATTAATTAATTTTTTATCTTTTGAATTTTGGCATACCAAGATCCTCCATTGGGAAGTCCGATAGCTTGTACCACGGTAATAATCAGTTGAAAGAAAAATATAAAAAAGAAAACCATAAAGTTGAATGAGCTGTCATTCCTAAAAGAGAAAATGTAATTTTGATTTTGTTTTTGTCGAATTATACCTGAAAGCTTTATAACCCGGTCTGTACCAACACAGAAATGAAAACGGTGTTAATATTAAGGCGTAAAGAATTGACGCGGCAAAAGCTCCGAAGCTTTCCTGTGTTAACATTAGGCCTAGTGCACCAAATACGTTTGCTACCAATAATAACGCATGGACTAGAACAAAAAAATTAACAAAAATTGAATTTTTAAATGGAATCGTACAAATCCATAAATGATAAAGTTGTCGAACGACGGATTGGAAGTCGACGGGGATTTCGACGTTGATGTCTTGATAGAAGCAAGGCTCTAGACCGCACGAATTGGCAGGCAATGGTGGCCAATTGTTCACTCGGACTGAAAATTAAAAGATTAAAATTTTGCAGAAAAGACTTTGGCTACCGTTATAAGAAGCATTTCGAAGTTCATCTTCTCTTCTTTGAAGCTCGGCTGCCTTTCTTTCTAGTTCTTCTTGCCGCCTCTAAAAAATTAACAATTTTTAAAACAGGTCAAACCAAATTTTAAAACTAAAATTGAGCAACTTACGTTTAAAACATCCTTTTGTAAGTATGCAAAGATTATGGTTAATTTTGTTCATGAAATTATTTCAAGATCGTTACCTGAAATTCAGCACTTGACATCGTTTGAGGATTGGGAGGATTTCGGTTGAAATTTTGCTCTTGGTGCGTTGTCGCCATAACAGCAGGTTGAGCCTGCCTGCTGTACTCGGGCGGGTTCGTTGCTCCTCTGACCTAAAAATGCACAAAATTTAATTTTTGACGAAAAACTAGTTTTTGTGATATAAACGATGTTAGCATTCAATGGTAAGTCGAATTAAAACAATCTGTTCCGTTTTGATGAGCCCTTCTTGTAAGTTTTCAAATACATATCATAATGAAGAATCCATTTACATTTTCAATTACAAATTACAAACAAAAAATAAAAAACTATTTTCACTAAATTTCAAAATGAAAAACGACCCTTTAGAATTTATTTTCAAAGTAAAAGACATTCTAGATGGCATAATACTCCTAAAAAGACACTCTAGAATCCTGCATCATTGAAAAAAGACCCTCTAGAATTCATTTTCAAACTAAAAGGCATTTTAGGTGCCATTATAATCCTAAAATGACACTCTGGGTTTATTTATGAACGATAAATGACCCTCTAGAATCCTTCATCATTGAAAAACGACACTCTAGACTTCATCATCAACAGAAAAAGATACTCTAGAGAGTCTTGAGTCCTTTATCATACGACATTTTTGTTGCCGGCCATTACATTTTTGTGATCGAATAAATTTTTTTTTGTAATCGAATTACATTTCTTGAATGAATTACTTGAATGTAATGAATACTTTTGATGTAATTGAATTACTTGAATGTAATTGAATTACTTTTGATGTAATTGAATTACTTGAATGTAATTGAATTACTTGAATGTAATTGAATTACTTGAATGTAATTGAATTACTTGAATGTAATTGAATTAGTTGTAATTTTTAATTCAATTACTTTTTCCAATTACATTGTAATTGAAATTACAAAGTAATTCAATTACTTCAAAGTAATTTGTAATTCAATTACATTTTGCCCTACTCTGGTCAGTTGCTACATATAGTTACATCTCAGTCAAACAGAAAGCATGCAACTTAAAAACGAAGCGACTATTACAGAATGAAAGATAGCGAACAAAAGATTGTTAGTAGATAGAGAAAAATAATCAACATACATTAGTTGTGGCATGCGAAGGTTGGTCAGCGAAAGGGTTAAATTCTTCAAGACCTCGTTGAATGTTACTCGACTGTTTTGTCGCTTGCTGCACTGAAGGATCCTGAAAATGCACATCAAAATGTTTCTTTTTCAATTTTCAGTGATAACGATTGTTTTTTTGTGCAAGGAAATTTTTGAATCAAATATTTACATGAACTGTCAGATTAATTTAATAACCTAAAGTCAGATTAGATTGACAATTTTTGACATCTAATCATTTTATTGAAGAAAACAAAATTTATTGATGTTCTTTTTTGCAAGTGCATGGCAGTCCATAGACTGACCATGACATAGAGTGACCATACGCTTTGAATAAGGAAAGTAAACGAATTAAGAAGAAACAATTTTTTTGACCTTCTGACCCTTCAGTTCTCAATGATTTTTTAGATCAATGAACCTGATTGAAGGGTCAACAATAAAATGACTCAAATTTTATTTTAGTTTACAAGTGTCCAAAAAAATCGGAAGATAAGGATTTTTCAACATTATGCAAGTCTGGCGAATAAAAATTAGCATTTTTTCAGTAAAGTTAGAGAATGAACGTACAAAATAGTATAACTATGTACATTTTAACGATAAAACACAAGTGACGTATCCATGAAGATGATAAGCGATAGGCCACCGAACCGAAGAAAAATTCATTTTTACTTTCTAGATAAGGAGAAAATGGTGGCTTTATGGATATTCATGATAAAAGTTGACAAATAGTTAATTTTGACATTGACATTTAGAGTAAAACGATCGAAAACCGAACATTTTTGACAAAATAAATTGATTATAAAACTTACAGCGAACGGGTTGTCGACGGTCGGTGGGCCGAAAGGGTTTTCGTCGAACTCCGACATATTTTAAAAGAAGAAGTTTTTTTTGATTTCCGAGGAGTTTAATTGATTTCCTTGGTGTAAAACATGGGAGAGGAAAAGGGTGGAAATTTCGTGAGTTCCGAGTTGAGCCCAAATTCCAGATGAAATGTTAAGTTTGAGGCTTCTGCGTGAATGACGTAACACGATAGAAGTGATTCTGAGAGATTGGAAGGTTTCGTTGTGTTATCGTACCAAGCCTGCGACTATTCGTATTATGACGTCACCAACGGAGACAATTGAGAAGTCTTGCCTGCTATTATTGCCTGCTAAGGGCAATCCTCGTCAGCGTTTAATTTTTAACTTCATTGGTGACAAAATCTCCTCCCGCCCACATAGTTTGAAAAAATGGTACGGAGGAGGTCCCCATATCTTGAACTTTTCCGAAATTCGTGGGCCTATAGACCTCTGAACAAACACCAAACACTCTATGGGGGACGTTGGGGGAGGGTAGAATGAGAAGTGAGTGGGGATAGCGTCCAGGAGGGTATGGGAGATGATGGGAGAGTGACGAGTAGGTAGAATGGTGGTTGTAGTGTCAAGGAGGGTATGGAAGAGTAGTAGGAAAAAATGGAATGTTTGTTGGAGGGGGGGGGGTTAGTATGTGGTGTTTGTGAAGAGGTCTGAATTTTGGGAAAGTTTGAGTTAAGGGTTCCTCCTCCATACCACATTTCCCACCTTTTTCAATTTCTACCTTCATTTTTTAGCGGATTTCGGTAGGAAAGAGGCTATTGCCTATTTTTCCCAAAAAGTTTCCTTTTTAGGGGAAAATTGCATAATTATACAAAATTTGCCTCCTTATCAGCCTTCTGTGTGAGAAAACGTGAAGATTTATGACTGAAATCGTTTTCACATTTTTTTTCTATCTCCATTAGTTTTACGTATTCCTCACAAGAATGCGTTGTAGTCTTCAAACCGAATTAAAGCAACTTTTACTTGAACACGTTTACTAACAAGAGCTTCCTGTTCTGTGTGACCAAAATTGGTGGGGCAAAATTTAAGAATGATAGGTCTCATGCGTTGGATGTTAAGTGGAAGGAGAATTGGTTTCTTCAGTTTACTGGAACTTAACTACTAGTACTGAGTATCTTCGTACCTACCCAAGTGAAAAGTACCTCACCGGATACGCCTTGTGTGGAAATTGTGGTAAAAATAAATAAAATAAACATTTTATGACACTTTTGAATTCAATAATAATGACGACAAAAACAGCATAAATTGTAGAGCAAATTAGAATTGTATTATGTACACTTATACAAATTCGAAACACAAAAAATTAATAGTACAATAAAAAAAAAGTTTCGTGTAGATAATTCAGTAAATAACATAAGTTCAAATCCTATTATAAAAATGATGTGAACATATTTGTGGATTTAAGCCATTTTGGGGTACAATTTTGGCCTCTGTAAACATTTTTTGGTTAATGGCAAACTATTTCTGGTTTTTACTTAATTTTTTAAAATTATTTTTACATTATCATAAATAGACTTAAAATAATAAATTATAAATATTTGCTTTAATAACTAAAAAGAGACTTGAGTTAAAAAAAAAGGAAAAAATAAAACAGAAGTTTATAGTTTGATCTTTAAACACTTTTTGCACGTTTCACACAAGTTCAAACTTATTTTAGTAATACTTTTTTTTAAAATATATAAATAAAAAGAAATTACATGTCTTTAATTTGGTTCTTCACTTTTTCAGTTTCCTGTTCGTTTCTTTTTCTTTTTCTTCTTCGCGAAGACTTCACAGCTGCAGCCGCTCCGCACTTTGATGTAATCGAGCATCCACTTGCTGTCGTTGGAGGGCAATGCAGGGATGGAGTGGTTGATATGATGGTGGTGCCGAATTACCTCATCCGGAGACTTAATTATCGCGTACGTGAACGAATGTCGCTGAACGCATTTCGATTGGTTGAACATTTTACGGTCAATAAAACGGCATGGTTTACCTTCGACACCTGCCCTACAGGAAATTTCGAAAAACCTAAAAAAGCCAATTATTTTCTTTCCGAAAAATTTCCAAACTACTTACCGCTGTTTGTTCTTCCCGTCTTTGTAGAGTTCGACGTACATTCCGTCTTGGTTAGTACCACCCCCTGGTTCAATCATTTCGACGTCAAACGGGCAGCAATCCATTGCGCCTCCTTTCTCTTTTTTGAGCAACTTCTGGGACTCTCTTACAGACAGCCAATTACTCGTTCCTTCGAATGAATGGGTCATATCGTCACCTTCGTTCAGCGACCTATCCACAAAAAAACAAATTTAGCCAATAGAAAATAAACGGATCACATACCATGACTCGTACGAGCTTTCGTTGCTGTTAGAATGGCGGATCCCACGATCGCGATGCCAGCCTACAGCACAGGCAGCCAGCGACACCACCTAAAATAAAATAAAACGTTATAAAATTTCAAAATGTCGTATTTTACTAGAAATATCTGCTTTAACATTTTACTAGGTTGGTATAACTAAGTTCTTTTCCCTTGATAAAAAAAAAAAAAAGCGAGTTTTTAAAATTTCTGATAGATTGCTAGAAACTTTTCTGTGTGCGTGCACCTGACATAATTTATAACGTCGTCCTTGGACGAGGATAAAAATGCAAGCTAATCGGATTGGGAATTTAAAAAAAAGTAACCGGAACAATGACCCCTCTTGGACAGTCAACTGATGATGTCAAGTTTTCAGACGCCTTGGGTTCTGGACTTTTTGCAAAGTTGTTTATAATTGTGTTTAAAGACGAGAAAAGCAAACAATAAATCTCCCTCGCCTCCCTGAATAAAAAAAAAAGATCGCAAACTCAAAAAAAAATATCAGGCAAAACCACTGAATAAAAAAAAGTTTAAAAAAACCAGTCGATAAACAGTAGCCATATCTCATTGCTCCAATTAGAAAACTAGTCTTGATTTTAGCTAATGGATTTAAATTCAAGCATTAAATTCACAAACTTGTTTTGTTATCGTTTCCGAATGGCAAATTAAGTCAAGCAGAAGACAGTATCTTGGGATTAATTATTTTATACGTAAATGTCCATTTTAAAGGTCTACAGCCATGGGGAAGAAAAAGAAGAAGAAAAAAAACGTGTTTTTTGAAGCTGTACCTATGATCGAAATGATAGAAAGCGTCCGGCTAGTCGGCGAGATCGTAGAGCAAACTGTTTCAAACAAATCAAACGTGGCAGACAAATTTATTTAACTTTTACAAGAACCTGCAGCGTGTATCACGTCATATCCTCGCTATAAAAAGATCCGGGGGAAAAAAATCAAACCTAGTTTTCTATTAATTTTTAATTTGGAAGTTCTTCAATCTACACCTTCGGAGAAGTAAAAACTTTTTTTCCTCTTTCCTTAGGTCGTAGGTACTCATATACTAATGACCAGAATGCCAGATTGCTTTTGCCAGTAAGTACTTCTCGATTTAAACAAAATTTTTTGTTTATGCTATAAGCCAGGAAAAATTGGCTAAGAACGACGTCGAAGTCGTGCTGGTTTAGGCGATTGTCAATCGAAGACGGCGCAACGCGACAAAAGGTTCCTAGTTCTCAACGAGTTCCACAGACTTAAAGGTTATTTAAAAGCCCATTAATGTTTTTTTTTGTTCGAAAAAAATTTATGGTCTTAGTAATTTCACGTGTCAAAGTATAGGTCAATTCGATCGCCACGAGGAGTTGATATCCTTGTGGACAACAAAACCTGTACTAGACCCGTATTAAAAAAATAAAATGTCCGGTCACAAAAAACCAAAACATTATCTTTAAATCAGAAGAGTTCCAGATCCCGGTGTCGTTTAACGAGTCATTACATCCGATCTTTCAAATGCCATTGTCGCTTTCTCTAATTTCGTCAAAGATATCTTCGGAATAAATCACACAAGTTCGAAGATTTGTCAGTTTCGAGTCGTAAATTTTATTTTATTGTGGGAAAATTAACATTTTAAAGAAATTAACTGGACAAATGTGAGGAAGTTTAATTTCTTTTGTAATAGGAAAAAAATATTACTTTTGTTTTAGTTGTATCAAATTACACTTATTTCAATTTAAAATATTACTTTTAAAAATTAAAATATAAAAATTCTCATTTTACGGACTTAATAAAAAGAGGAAGAGTCTGATGCAATTTTAAAAGTCTTTAGTCTTTCAAGAAGTCGAAGTTTTTCGAGTATAAATGGTCTGATTTGAATTCTGGGTGAGAAACATAATAGAATTGGGTTATAAAATAGTTTTGTAACATGTAAGGGTGAGCGGTCGTCGTTTTCAAATAGTTTGTATTTAAATTAACCTTTTAAATCGTCCCAGGTTCAAAAGTCAATAGTCTGTAAGGAGTTTGTAGTATTTTGAGATTTATTCTTCGAGGGTGTAATCAGTGTGAAAAGTGCACGTGGCGAATATTAAATAGCACCTTGAAAAAAAGAATCCTATTTTGCATTTATTTTGATTTATGCTTTTCACATTACGTAACAACCGTGGTTTTTACGACAAATCTGGAATTTATACGCGGTGCATCTCTTGGAATTTTCACAGTAAACAAATTGCATTCTCTTTCCAAAAAAAAAGCTATTTTTTTTTATTTTGGCACAATTGATAATTTTGACAAAAATTAGTAAAATCTTGATGTAAGAGAGCACCTGTTGGATGAGTTCCAGAAGCTAAGTAGAGCTGACTTTCCTAAAATTCATGGTTTCAACTGGTTTTGCCACAAAATATTTTGACCTTTATATAAATAAAACTTAAGCTTGTACGATGAAGTTTATTTCGAAATTTTTTTAGTGAAATAAATCATAGTGAGTGTGTGGGATTTAAAAAAATAAACGGTAGTCTACAGTTTTGTCATGGGTGATGGAGTATGTGCAGAAGCGATCGGATCCTGCCAGTGTATCAGCTCACGATCTTTCCACTCGATAGAACCTTTCGACTCGCATTACAAAGCAGGTCCAATTAATTCAATGTAAGGGAACCGTGCGAAAAAAAAGAAGGACCTGTTACAAAACTGCATCGGAGGCGCCAACCCTGTCCTTGGCTGGAACACCTCGTTCGTCACAACAAAAAATACACTTCCTGCTTTTTTAACGCAGTTTTGCGTATACTTACCGCAATGAAGATGATGTGGATGGCAATGCGCATAGTCTCAGCGCTCACTCATTTCGTCGTTGCCCCTGTAACAAAAAGGAGCAAATTAAACCTTTTCCCTTTTATACTTCCCCCCACTTAGGTGGTGTTTTTTTTTATTCATTTAAGACATTCTAATTTTGAATTGTATAAAAAAGTATCGAATTTCTGTCGATCTCAGTAACTTTTATTTTTGTCCACAACCTACGCACCATAGACCTCCTTTTTTTTTGGAGGGTTTGAGGAAAGTATGAAATCCATAAACGCCCTTCCATGAAAAACCGCGAGTTCTAAGACGTTTTATCGTTCTTACGATAATAGGAAGCCCTGAAAATGTCATGTTTCAGGGAGTCGAGATGTAACAACAACAACCCAAACCCTGTCCCCAAGGGAGTGAGACAAGGGGACCCCTGAAATACAATAGTGGAACGGGACTACATTCTTTTCTTCTCCATCTTCTTCGTCAAAAGGGCTACAGCCTCAAACATCCCAAACTAGAAAATTTGAGGACATTAAATTTTTGTTCCCTCTAGATTTCTCCAAGTGGAACGAGATAGTGGAAGGGAGTGACATGACACACCCGTGAAGGCCCTCCACCATTCACGCTTATCTAGTTCAAACCAGGAACATTTTCCACGAATGTCTCAGACAAGACAGGCTCAACCTCTCCGCATACCGACAATGTGCCCCCTTACGTAATCGTTCCGAAAGACGTTTTGAAAGACAAATCTCAGGATTCCTTTGATCTTTTTAATATCCTAACATTTTTTAGGGTGTTTTATCGTTAATGATGTGTATTATAGGGATTTGTCCGCTCACCGATGTTTAATGGGAAGAATATGTTATTTATTGGACTTGATTCGCCGCTTATTTAAGTAAATATATTAGTATTATTTCTCTTAAGAAATCCCATTTACGTTTTTCGTCACCTTTTACTTCTTTTTAAGGTCTTTTTCGTGTTCTTTTTGACATTTCTAGGTTTCGAGATCCGTCAAAACCACTCTGGCGATTTCAAATTGATGAATGAGGCGATTCTAATCACTTCAGCTCAATGCATTAAAATGACATTAAGTCATAGAGGTACAAGTTTCCTACCTGGGATTGTAAACAACGGAAGTGGTTCATTAAGGAAAAGTGAATATATTACATTTGAAAATAAAATAAAAACAAAATAAGACTGCTTCAAGATACATCTATTCTAATAAGACGGTTCTTTTTCTTTTCTTTTTAAAAACAACCGTTCATTCAGCATCGTCTAATTGCCCCGGAGCTCTATTATATCAGATACCTCAATTACGACTCGGGTCTAAAACTCAAAGGGCCCTTAATCAATAGAGTCGAATCTGAAAGAATTAATGGTACACGAAATTAAGACATCCCAAGAACATAATTATAACATGTAGCACCTTTTTTGTCTTATCGAATTCTTTATGGCGAGGGGAACTTAGTGATGCTAAGGTAAAATGTGGTATGGAGGTATCCCATAACTCAAATTTTCTCAAAAATCTGGGGCTCTACAGACCTTTCCAAGAACACAAATGCCTCATCCCCCATCAACCCATCATCTCCCTCCACTCTCCCATCACCTCTTAGAAGAGAGAAAGAGAAAGAACACAAAAAACCGCCATCAACATCATACACAAAGTCATTTCCGATAATGACCAAAAATAGTGGGTATCGATGAGATGTAGCAATGGACCCAAGAGATGGCCCTATGTTTCATTTCTTTGTGATTTGTCAAAAATAATTTATTAGATTTCCGCGATGTTGTTTTTCTCTCCTATGTACTTTATTAAGATCAAGCAATTGACGTGCCAGTTTACGATTTTATTTATGTTGGCATTGTTCTGTAGTTAGTTCACGATGAGAGATCGTGTCGAGATCGTATCGGGAGATTACGGAGCCTTGTCGGTAGGGCCGATAATTACCTCAATAAAGTTGTAACCCTTGGATATTGTTATGCCCATACAAGACAATCTTTTTTATAAAGAGGAATATTTTGTCACAAGGCGAAAAACAGGTTTACAGCAGCTTGTTCGCTAGAGATGACATATTGGGTCGTTTTCTTCACAATGAAGACAAAAATGACTAAACCAAGATGTTTTGTAATTCAAGAAAAAAGTATAGAATGTATGCATCAAATTACAAGATCTATAAAGTCTTTCAGTCTTTGTTTTATTTTATTTTTTTTTTTTATAAGTAGAACATCACATGAATAATAGAGGGTACTTTTTATTTTCGTGTCTTTATCCTGATTTAGGAGGCCTTCTTTGATCCTGGGAGGGCTTTTAAAATACGGGGCCAATTCTGTCATATTCAATATTGAATGAAAAATGTAAAAGATCAAAAAATGAATAAATAGCTGAGAATTGTGGGCGTTTTTTAAAGTGCACAGTGATGTCATGACAAATCCCAGCTTTTAAAACTGCCAAAATCTTGACGTTCCAAGGATACAAAAATTAAGGTTTTATTAATAAAATTTAAATAGTACAAAGCGATATCAATCAATCTAAGGAGAAATTGCAAGGTCTAAATGCCTATCAGGAAAAAAAAACTTGATAACCATTGGCCAGTTCGTTACTACCGCTTTGAATAATATTATGCAAATGGTATTTACGGCGCCAATCGGATGGAAAGGCGTATAAATAATTAATTGCCATTTTGTTATGTATTGGAAGTGGCGATGATCGTACCAATTGAGTTGGCACTTGACCAACCCACTGGGTTTCAGTTCTCTCATGTTTCTAATTAGTCCTCGCTTGTATTTTCCTTTTCGACGATAAAATCTCGAAGGTGCTCTATCGGCTCGCCCATTGACTCCTTACCGTCTATTTACGATCCGGACGGGCATTTTCTGTTTGCTTTTATTACGAATCGTGTTTCACTAAGAATTTAGTTGAATGAGATTTATATCTTACCAAGGCTCTAAAATATTATAATTTATTGCCTACTTTCTCACAATGAATCTTTCTTAACAATAACTTTTACTTAAAAATGAAGATGTTAAGAGATAAGCATTTCATTTTAAAATCTCTAAATAAGATTTTCGTCTTTTGGACAGTATGTAGGTGTTGAGCCTTAGATTTATCTTTAGATTTCAATAAAACACAAAAGTAATTAAGGTTTTCAGTTACTTTTTTCATGGATCAAAGTTGATTCGAATAAAATTTTATACACGACCTTAAGATAAACGTATTTTTTATTGGAACGAGGAAGCTGAGACAGTGACAACTTTATTTTATGCACAAAAAAGGTGTAACAAGTAAACCTGGGTGGCGGTGATAAACAAGTCCTTATCCATTTTAACATACCTCCTACCTTGAGATGTTTTACTAAACACGTCGCTACTTAAATTTCACATTTTTATTTTTCCCAGTTTGGTTTATAAAAGTTATAAATTATAAGTTTTATACTTGTTTATCATAGAGAGAAAAACGAAAATATTTACCCCTGAGATGCGGAGGATTCTCGCATTAGGGTCCCTCCACGATGATCGTTCTACGTTCATCTGTAACAAAAGAAAATTTATAATGGTGAATACTTAAAGTTGCATTTAAAATAAGACCCAATAACTTAAAAGAGGAAATGACTTTATGGAGAGACTTCAAAATGTAGACGATCAAAATAAGGATTTAAAGATAATCGGATTTGTCGACTTCGAAATCCTTCGATTAACCAGTTTTCAACTCCATCTTAGAGCACTGAATGAGAATTTGAATTATAAACAGCACAGGCGGTATCTAACACACCTTCGGGAAATGACCCTAAGCACAGTGGATTTTATAAGGCGAATTTGGAGCGAGAACCTCCAATATAAACTATGAAGACATCTTTGTCTTTTTATAGAATATTCAGTTGTACTCGAAGCAGTTTTTATATCATTACAGGATGATTTCCTCCTGAAACTGGTGCTATTAAAATTCGAGTTTACCTACCTACGTATGGTTTAACAAACGATTCAGATACAAGGCGTAAAAAAAATGTCGATAAGATTTGAATGGAAGACCGTTTTGAAAAGATAGTAAAACCGATTTGGCCAGAACTTCAAATAACGATGTTGTCGAATGGATAAACGGGTCGAATAAAACAATCGTTATACCACGAGAAGCTCGTAAAACGATTTAATGATTAAATGCTATGCAAATAACTACCCGGGAGCATGCGTTCGACGGTTTTTAGACCGCTTAATAAGGTAAATTTGAATTCAACTTGGCACATAAAATAGCCAACTTGAAAATCCTCATATTTTTAAAAATATTTTAATACTTTGGCACAATGGTTTATATTCCGATGCGGATAGACGCCGAATCTGTTAAAACCTGGGCTAGTAGAATTCGCTTTTCTTGATTTTTTTAAACACCAAAACCACATAAAGGGCACCCTGGTCGATTTATAGCTCCAGATAAGTAATAGGAAGTGAAGAATTATTAGTCCCCTGGGGGCGCTTCTCGTTTTAGATCGGAACAAAATGCTTATTTGCGGTTACCCCCCTTTTTTTCAAGTCTAGACACATTGACCGTGTAAACAAAAAAACTGTGAAGGATGATCTCAGGACAAATTACCCGTTGAAATCAAACCTGAATCACCAGTTTTAAACATAGAAATTCGAAAGAAAAACGTCTATATTTTACTCTTTAGACTCCACTTAATTTCGGTAAGTTTTTCCCAAGAAATGGAGTTTAAAAATAGTCAATTTGTATTGCGATATTGCCAAAAAGCCTGTTCCTAGCCTGACAAACGGTTTGGCAATGATAAAACCTTTTTGCTTTAGGCTCTTTCATAAATATATGAAGAGAATATTAAATTCATTCATTAGTTCATTGCCCTTGTAAATTGGAAAAGTCTTTTTCATTGAAAAAAGCTTTTTTAAAATTATGGCGGCTGGCAATGCTGTCGGGACTACTCCTTATCTTTAAAAAAAATTAAATCTCATAAAAGAGCTTATTAAATAAGGATTTGCATAAGTAAGGATCGCCGGCTCAAACAAAGCCTTTTAAACAGGCAACGATGAAATAAACCGGGATTCGATTTTAAACAAGAAACCCTTGAGGAAGTCGTTAAGAGATCCATGAACCCTTAGACTAGCCAAATGCGATTTTTTTTCGTCATCAGCTCTTAAGATTTCGTTTTCTGTATTTCGAGTTTCTCCTCGGATCAAATTGTGCAATTTCTTTTCAGGTCGTTTAGATAATTATTCATAATAATTATAATCAAGTCTATAATGAATGAACAAAATAGGTAGCAATTTGAAAGAAATAATTATAAGATTAATTGATCAGAAGAAGAATGTCATTTCTAAAGTAAACTGGCGCCATTCAAGGTAATTTTTTTTATTTTTTAACTTTTTCTTTCTTCAAGATAAGTAATAAAAATCAAAAATTAGAAATTCATGATTTCAAAATTGTCTTTTCAAACGGAATCTTCCAATCTAACATTTTTATTAAATTCCATCCATTAATATTTTTTTATATACATAATCGGGAAGCATATAGAATTTAGTACCCATGTTTGGAGAAGGTTTATAGCCGTATCAAAATCAGGGTTGTGTTTGGAGTTTTAAAAATTTATTCAGGCCGTTTTCGTGGTCAGTAAAATAAAATTCATAAGAAAAAAAAATCTTATGACTTATTCAAAGCGTTATTTGTTAGGTCTACACTTGGTACACGAGAATTTTGAAAATAACAAAGATTGTTACAATTTAAATCGTTTTGATATAATAAAGAGAAATATTTACGATCTGTTTGGGTGGGCGAGATTTTAACAATCGATTTTTGAGGGGGATAAAATAAAAAATTATATTCAAGCTGCTATTTTATTTTACGACGGAGACCGAATACTTGTAAAATCGAATTGATATTCAGAGGGGTCAAACGTGGAGGAGTTTGTTTATTATTGGATTCTTCAATTTCGGGGAGGTATATTTTGTAAAGGAAACAAACAAGAAAAATTCCAAGACTTTCACTCAGAGGAGGAGTTTCCAGAATTCTTTGCAGTTTATTCATACAGTTCTTGATTTCCTTTTGGACAAATGGTAAATCCCCTATATGACTCACTAAATTCAATGAAAGGATCGAGTTTTTTGAATGAAGACTTTTAAGCAGAGGGTTTTCTTCAACAGCTACTTAGCAAGTTCGTTGTCCTCTACACTATAACTATTGGGCAAGTATTCCAAACAAGCACCTCTTCTCCCACATACGTAAGAACACTTGGTGATTTTGGTACCGTTGGCTATAAAGGCATATCAAATACATCAACAAAGCGACCTAATTTCATGACTGAACCGTTCATCCGTAACATCAACAATGCTACGGTTTGCTCAACAGGTGGCAGATAGACCAAATCTAGGTATAACTTTAGCAAACCGTTTTGATAACTTTTTACCAGAATTTTAATCTTATAAAATATTTCTAATCAAAATACCGTTAATTAAAGAGAAACTGACACATTCAGCATGTTGAGATTTGATTATTTATTTTCGAATCAAACTTAATATTTTGACGCCGCCGTTTTGAAAAGGTTTTTTTTTTATCAAGGTGAAAGCTCTGAATTAATAAGACGATTAATAATGATTTTATAATTTATAATTGTACCTAAGGTTTCGCTAACGGGTTAAGGATTAGGCGTATATCATTGATCGGCTACCTGCTTTTATTATAAACTCGTTCCTAACCAGACTCTTTCGAGACAAAATTCCGAGACAAAACTCCTTCTTAAATTCTGGACGTTTTTATTTTTGCCCATGTTCACGCCTGTGTTTTTTCTTCCACGTTCTTAATGATTATGGCCGGAATCCCGCTCCCGGACGAATAGTTCCCCTTATTTCATGGCTGTCTCTCACATTCAGGGTCGGACTAGCTAAAAAAAAACAACCTGCCGCGAAGATAAATTACCATGGACATAGACAATAAATTAATTCAAGCTTTGTTTTCATTAAAAATCTCTTTAGTGACAGCCTATTTGTATACTGAGTTACCTGGTTATTGAATGAAGATAAACGATTCTTTAATTCTTAAAAAAAGAACTGTTTTTAAAAGTTGAAAATTGAACGCAACTGGTGAAAAGCATAAATCAAATGAATGAGCTCCAACATGGCATTTAACCCTGGAAAAGACGTTTTTAAAATTGAGAAACTGCAACGAGCTTGCAACGTTGATCATAAATCTCGCGCCTTTTGTAATAAATGGATTTGAGAGTGAGATGAGGAAGGTGTGTTGTGGGAGGGAACTCACACGGGACCGCCCATGGTATTAACTGTTATTAACATCACGCCATTTCCTAGTTGGAGGACTAAGTACCTTATCTCCCGTCTGCCTCCCCTCTGCCTTTCAAAGCTCCCACCAGACACTCACGTTCTTCAAAACAATCGCTTCCTCAACGTCTTAAGAAATCGCTTCCTCAACGTCTTAAGAAGAAACAAGCCGATATGTCATAGCTGAATTAATGAGAATCGAATGGCTATATTAAGCCAGAAAACTCCTACGCCTTCCAATAGACACCGTAAATCAAAAAGTGGCGAGTTTATTAAAAAATTATGTCAAACTTGTTTAGTTTCCTAAGTTTGAAATATTTACTATGTTCCATTTTATTATGAATATTTATAGGCTTCTAAACACCTGTAGAGATTGGTAAATCTGTCAAAACATAACCGCCAATTACCAAGCTTATGGATTGATCGCTAATTAAATTATTTCCATCATAACTAGCGCTTAAAATGACGCTTTTTAACGGAGGGAGGTGGAGAAATCGATAAATAAAAACGTTTAATTTGAAAGTGGTAATAAAGATAGTTTCGTGGGGCTTTAGAAGGGGCCGACACTCGCATGTTATTAAGTCCGATCTAATCGAAGGCGCCACCAATGTTTGTGTACTCTAGGAGCAAAATTATGGTCCTTAAACTCAAGAGGTTTTTATTTTTTGTTGGGCCCGAAGAAGGTACAACGAAAGGGAAAAAAAGGGATAGACGTCAGCCTTATTCTTATCACCCAGCGGCACCCCTTGATCACTCTCCTAATCTGAGAATTCGACAAATCAATTATGAAAATATGATGATATCATAAATATGACATGGGAATGATTGAGATTTATAAAAAAATATTTTAAGACTTTAATATTAAAAAAAAACCTTCCATACCTAGATCTTTGAATGTGTGCAATTTGACATTCTATGGACGTCAGACCATAAAAACAAGTGAGTTTTATTAGAGACAATCCATGTATTCCTTATCCAGGCTATAAAAATGGAAGTCACATCTTGATTCACGCCAAAAGACACCTCAGAACTATTTTAGTGATTAAAATTCAAAATACCTTCTTTATTGTCTCTAAAACCGATTTTATTTTACATGTTCACCATAAAAGAGATTGAAACACGAAAAAGATTCTTTGCCTATTAAAATGTATTAATTTTTTTCAGCGTGGGAATTTTTTATTTTTGACATTTTGTTTTACCGGAACCCTAAAATACGGTGGAGCTATTGTAGGAGTGACGTGGGCTAACACAAGAGTAATCCTAACAAGTCAAAGCATTTTAATATATTAGTCACTTCTATTTTATACACACTATGATTTTACGTCCATAACGTCTGCTCTAAATTTTTTTCCTTCCAAAACTGACGACTTATTTATTTCGTTGTTAAACAATAGCCAGACATGATCGTGTGGGATTAAATTAGATTCATGTGGGCTTCAGATTAAAAAAATCCTTCATGATTTAAAAATCCAAAATACGCTGGAAGTAAAAATAATTGTTCTCAATTGAATTCATTTTTTAAATTTATATGATTTTTCTCTAGCACATAAATAAAAAAGGTAATTAAAACTCTGGATATGGGCATTCCATGCTATCTAATAAAATGGCATTATTAGTACTTGTCTCAGAAAGCGAGCCTTTTTCCTTCCATTTTTCTTCTTTCCATAAACGCAAGGACAACAATATAAAGATCAAAATGTGAGTAAAGTTTGTATAATACTGCATAATAATAAGGAGTAAAAATGACTTTGATGGGAGCTTGGACCAGTTCTGAAGCTGAATCTTCAACTTTTTTTTTCTGGTCTTTCTTAACTTTTCCGATTTTATAGAAATTTCGAAGTTTCTGACTCATTAGATGTCATCTCGGAATGCAGGAAGTATTTCGACTACTTTATGTTTTTTAAATTAGAACCTTTTAAGATTGAATAGACCAATTTTTCAGTTTTAAAAACTTTCGTAATATCTAAATAGTTCTAATTATTTAAAGATCGCTGTTATGACAAGTTGAGCGATTTCACTTTTTTAAGATTAAAGAAAAGTGTGATCATTGATTTCGAATTCAGTTAATCAGATTAAAAGCTTATACAAGGGGTTAAAACTTGAATCTTTCTCGAGAAAATAATTGATTAAAAAAACTTATTTTTCCTAGTCTATAAGCTGGATTAACCCGAACCCATATTAATCGTTGTCTAAATAATCCTTGTGGAATAATTCATGAAGTGCATTTTTCCCCCTCTCTTTATTATTTCTGAGAACATACAATATTAACGAGAATGTGACAAATCGCGTCCTTGTAATGTGTGATAAAAACTTCTTCCTATCTTTTTTACTTCGGAAGGCGATTTTCATAAAACTAGTACATTGCGATTCCAACCAGTTTTTCAAAGCAATAAAATATCCAAGTACTGACAGATCCCCATAAACTACAGAGTCTTGAGTTATATTGTAAGGAGGTCTTATGCTGGTCTATATAATAAAAAACTAACGCACTTCTATGTTTCTATTATTTATCGACGCTCGAATTTCTTGATTATAAAATATGGCAATTACCTTGAAATTAGTGATGTGATGGCTCGAAAAGTTTATAAGAAAGTCAAGAATTTCAAAAATTCAAGCATTTAAAATAGCCAGAACGTGTATAGAGTTAGTAAATAAAAGGGAAAGCTCGAAAAAGTATTTATAAAATATTGAACCATTGTTGTTAATGACGTTAGGGACAAACGACGAATCAAGATGTTAATTTGGGCCCTTAAATCGGGGAGAAGAAAGGAGACAGAGAGAGGCCCCTCGCCCGCGGATATTCATTATACGAGTAAGAGTTCTCTTATGTTATTTATGCCGCTCGTACATATACCTACAGTTCGGTCTGTTGTTAGAATTAAGGCTCGTTAGAGAATAAGAATTTGTTAAGTGTCTAAAGTGGCGGCTGGGAAAGAGGAATACAATCAGATTAATCTCATGTGACCTGTCCTCTAACCAATTTCATAACTCTTCGCCTCATATTTATTCCTTTTTCCTCTCCTTTTTAGAATAATAAAAGGAAGTTCTAATTTAAACCGAAAGAGGTTGTCGGATTCAACAGTTTTAAAACATTCTTGAGACCAAGGACCTTATCTCATGTACCGCACCTTCTACTTTTTTTTAGTCGTTCAGGGAAATAGTTTGAGGGTGCCAAATATGGAAAAGAGTCTAGGTTGAATAAAACGGTACTTGCGTATTTTTTTGGTTTTCCGGTCAGGAAACCCATGTTTTACATCTTAGAACTCCAATTAAATGAAAATACCTGAAAAAAAGCAAAAATATATTAATATTTAGACAATAATTTTAATAAAATTAAGTTCCTCTCCTGGCGAAAACCAGAAAAATTCTTCAATGAATGATATTAATGGAGAAATATTTTTTATGAACAGAAAAAAATTATTTTTTTCTTTTGCACACTTCGATGAAGACGTTAAAAGTCTTAAGAATGCGTTCTCATTAGCCAAAACTGGTTTATTTTCTATACTTCTTTTACAAAACGAATTTTTTATTTAGTTAAAAAAATTCTTGAATTTCGTAATTTCCGAATATTGTTTAATTTACGAGTTACGTTAAAACGATCCAGATCAGTTCTTGGAGGCCGTCCTTTTAGGTAAAAAGGATTCGGCCGTAACGATAACTCGAACGATATTATTATATATTTAGTAAGCACTTCTTTGGATAAGGAAATTATCTCGAGATGGTCCAATAACCTCAAGGATATCTTGTTTCAATCTTGACCATTTTTCCAAACTCATTTTTTCCTGATGCGAAAAAAAAATTTAATGCCAAGCTTTTAGTGAACTTAGCCTATCTTTGGGAAATTTTTCAGTCATCTGGTTCCTTTGAATGAGCTCATAAATGATTATTACACTAAAAATTCGTCTTAAATGGTCTATCAATGCTAACGACCTTAACGGGAAAATACACTTTTATGTTTTTAAAAAAAATCGTGCCTGCCCACACTTATAGATCTCTTTCCAAGGCTTTTGTCACAGTACAAGAAAACGTAAAAGCAAAAAAAACTACATATCTATAAAAAAGAAAAAAAGGTCGGCATTTTAAAATGTCGAGGAATTTCTTTTCGAAGGCTAGACGCTTTTAAATGATTTCGTTCAGACAATTTTATTTTGTCACGATATCATTGCAAAGAGCCGTCAATCACAATAATGGAGATGTTTGAGGTTGGATATTCAAATTTATTCAATACGAAGTGACACTTGCAACAATGTCAACAACGGCTTTGTAGAAGAAATGTCGATTTTATTTCTGCAATGGTTAAAATTTCATTAATCAATCGTGAAATTTTTCTCGAAAGATAGAATTGAGTTACAAATGAGCGATTTGGCACAGGACGTCAATTGGGATTGAATGGGCCATGAGACGGATTCATTTGTCAGTTGCGGAAAGGTCTTTTTCTGCTTGGCCTGCTTCGACTGTCGAGTGGGACGATGAAATATGCTCGGTTGGCAAGGATCCTTGCGGACGCGACTCTGATGCCAAAACACATATTCTCATTAACAAAACAATTACCTGACCAAACAATGGCTTCTTGACAAATCGTTATCACACAAGACTATCACAGATGCCTGGGGCTTCTTTTTTAATACTATATAATCGATTCATTGTTTATGGATAATTTGAACACCCGTAAGGCACAGGTTTACCACCCACGATTTACTTATCAACTAGATGGGATGCATCAGCAATCTTTCACTTTATAATGAGCCAAGTAATCACGAATGCAAACAGACTCTTTTTTTTATTGTTTAGACAACAATAGTTTTCAAAACAACATGAGGCTTTTGTGGAGTCTGCTAGGAAGTGACATGTCGCTGAGCAATTTTCGAGCCTTGCCAAAATAATTTAGGCTTTGTCTTTTTATAAGGAAAAAAGCTTAGCCGGGCCATGGGACCACCTGGTTTGACATATATTGAACGATAATTCAGAGCAGCATTTCAGACCGGCTGACTTTTTTTTCTCTCCCCACCCCGCTTATAATTTTATGCCCGGATAGACTTGTTTTAACATAAAACAAGTTTATTGAATACCATCAAGCGGCTTTCGTCTACGTGTCCCGATTCTAAGGTCTGGAGGACTGTGACTCACAATCAGATTAAGATATAACATCTCAATCATAATATTAACTTTTTATGGAATACGAAATGACGAGAATTTCGCAGGAGAAACAAGAGATGATTATTTCTTTCTAATTTGAAATTATAATTTTAAAAAATGGAGGTGAGATGTTGTTTCGCAATAGGGGAGGAGAATGATTGCGTGATGGCTCAAAACGTATAATTTACAGTAAGAGATCATTAAATAATGGCTAGTCGCCACTGTATGATTAGCTGGGAGCCGAGAAACTATCTAAACATGTTTATCAAATTCATGGTGGTCCTAATTAACTCAACTGACACCCCATTGTACGACGGATTAGATAAGAAATTAGTGCGATTCTTACCTACGCTGCATCTCGTCCGTTTGCGACCATAAAAAAGATCTGAAAAATATATAAAAATCGTATTAAATTCAGGATTAAGATTGAAAAAGAGGATATGAAATGGGATTTCAAAAGATTATACTACAAGTAAATTGTGTCTTCACGTCCTAATAAACCCTTCAAAATTAAGCCTTTTTCTAATTACTTACGAATAAAAGAAACCTTCCCTGAGGGGTTGTAAATGTATTTTTGGGTCTGAAAACACGTGAAACCTGTCTCAACCAGTCTTTCGTTTTATGTTAGCCTAGAAGAACACGAAAAAGGCTGTAGGTTAAAAACGAGTCGATTATTATCATTAAGTTACGCGCTCCCAGGAAGTGGATTCCATTCAGTTTGTCAGTAAATATTTAACGAAAAACGTGAATTAATCAGTCGGTCCTCACAGAAATGCTACCTTCTCGCGTCCGTATCGAAGATCCTATCGGCCCCCTTTTTCTCTTCTCATTAAGATCCGATGGTGGCCGATTTCAAAGGCCGTGAATAATAATGAAGACACATTTTCCGTCTGTACTCTCCTCCCCGGGTCCGGCTTTAATTTCGATTTTTCGGTAAAAACCGGTTTAAACGTGAAATTCTCTATTCCATCATGTTAATTAGGATTGAATAGAATCACAATAAATCTTCCCTCCTGAGTCCTTTTTCCATCTACACACGAAAATCTACTCTTGGAGCTTTGTATTTTTTGGACAGATTAGGCGATTAATGATAAAAAGTGGATAAGATAACGATCACTTGCACTTTTGGGGACTATGTTCCTGTAAGATCCTTAAACGAAGATTAAAATATTACAAAACGTAAATTTATAGCCTTTTCTTGAAAGAAAAACACAGTCAGGTACTACCTAAAAATTCTTCTTTTAGTTTAAAACAAAGAAACAAGTGCACTATTAGTTAAAAAAAACAATCGATCACAATATTTTGACAAAAGCAATCAAGTTCATACTGGATTGTTGATCTAATAATTTGAGAGTTGTTGACGGCTCTTCATAGGTCTTCAACCTTCACAATCGACGTTTTAAGATCGATCAAGAATGTTCTTTGGAAACGAGCCGACAACTCGTCCAGTCGTGACAGAAATGACAAAAAAACGTCCTCCGTATACTCAATTTTATATCGAAGATAAGGATAATTTAAATTGCTAAGGAGCGCTTAAATCGAATGTCTAGGTGTGCTCCGAGAGAAAAGGGGAACCCGGAGCGGTCCCGATAAGTCGAAGAGTTCGCTTAATGCAGCAAAAACCGACACATTTCCGAGATAGCACCCGCTAACAGCATTCTTCACTAAATCAACGAGTCGCGAGTCTCTTTTCTACCGCACTTCACGACTTTATAAAACGGCCTAATTTTATCCTTCTTTTCTCAGCAATTACATTTCCCTTAACTTTTTGATAAAAAGGTGGAACCACGGCTATAAATAACTAATTCTTTAGAAGATTATCCTGACAGACGTTTTAAGTTCGCGAAAAGATTAGGGAAGAAATTTATGTACGGCCGAGCCCCCTTTTGACTCTTGTCACGCATTCACCAAATAAAAAAATTGTTCAGTCGTCTTCAATATTTATAAAACTTCACCTTTTGCTCGGGATAAAGAGCCCAACCCCTCAAATTCAATTTTATTTGATTATTTCAGCAAGAGAAACTTCAAAAACTTATAAATCAACAGAAAATGATTCGGATTTTTGAAAAAGCCATATTTAGAAAGCTTCCAGGATTAACCCCCAATAAAAGTAAGCAAAATAGTATTGTACCATATTAAAAGATTTTATTTAGGACCATCTCCAAAGATTTATTCTTCAAATATACACCGCCTGGAAAAAGCTGACGTGTAAGCGTATTTTATCATATTTTTAAGTATTGGTTTCAAGACGTGACTTTTGAAGGAGAAAAAAGTACGATGAAAAGTAGGTCGTAAATAAAAATGGGACACGCTATTAACTTCTGTTTACGACCCATTACTAACAAAACGCGTCGTAAATCGGTTAAGTTATTGGGCAGATGAGATTCAAAATTATGCATAAATCTTAGTTTTTAATGAGGAAATTCAATTTTCTTAATTATAGGAGTATTCATGAAATCAAGTTTTTGGGACAAACATGCAAAATCGATATTAATTATGTAAGAGACTTGATAAAATTTATACTGCATTCTTGGAATAGAGAGGCGTAAATCATGAGTTTAGGGTATAAGGTAAATCATTCAGTTGGATATTCAGATTTAGGGAGATGTCGGCTCCCTGTTGATTTTTAAACAGTGATGTATGGGTGCGGGTCAAGACGATCCTTTCTGGTTTAATTTTGTGACACGGTTTAATTCCTTCAAATTTATTTCTAACTTTTTTTTAACCCTTTTGTCGTAAATTTATGTGAGAATGGACTCAACAGGTGGACTCCTAAGTTGTGAAACACCAAAAATTTTGTTTATGAAGATTACTATGAAGGGATCCGAGTAGGTGTTAAAAGAAGGGCCTATAAGTAGATCATTCCTTGAGATATCCTTAATTGTATGCAATTCCAAGGGATTTAGCGCATGCCTATAAATAAGGGGTATAATTAACACTCTTCGCTGGTGGCTTTGGTGTTTTCCTTTCTTATCGGAGGACAGAAAACATCTTTACGGAAAAACTCGAGATCAAAGTGGATAAAGATATAATAATGAAAGTGTGAGGTGTTAATACAACTGTCTATGTCGGTGTGCGTGACAACACCTAGGAATACATTATCAGAGGCCGTCAACTCAAACACCACGTCCGTCATGCCTTGATTACTGCTCCGTCGGACCACCAACTTAGCTTCACACGCCCTACAAACCCTTAAAATACTTTTTAGTTATTTCGATCTAAAGAGATTTTGTCCCGCCTTGTCATGTTTAGAGAGAAATACCTTGTGGGCAGTTTTCTGCGCCAATAACAGCAAAATTTGTTATAAAAAGTTATGGCCTCATTATTAGGATTTTAACTTGCACTAATGTACCTTGAACGTGCCAAGATTTATGAGAGTGAACCGTCTTTGTCCAGTATAAAATATCATCTTTGATTTCAATAATTGAAACACGTTATGATATTATAATTTGGTTGGAAATCACCTCAGGCCTTGTTCAAATTCAATGGGCTTCTACAACCTTTTAAAGCCAATAAATCATTGGGCGAAACGAGACTTTAATTACGCCTTATTCATCTTTATGCATGGCGTTTCTCGCGTATTATTTGATAAATAAATCTTTAGGATGACCTTTTTTTTTCGACTTTTCCTAACTGGATTTTATCACGCTATAAAGGGGACATTTTTTAAGAGACCCAGACGAAATTGATATTCAAAGCATATCTCATTATGTTAATAGAAACGCCTGGACCAATTATTAATTAAGCCTACCTTACTAATTGATTGAATAAGTTAGAAAACTAGAACATGTTTAACAAGTGGAACAAAATATTTGAATTAACATATAGTTAAAAAAGCCCGAAAATAGACTTCGATTAAGATATTTATAGGGGCCAAAAAGGTAGCTCATGTTCTAAGATCAGATATATCTATAATCAAGTTGAAAGTTAACATATAATTATGCAACTACGAAAGTGAAATTCGGGGAAAATAAAGCCTTAGGGGAAATAGTTGAGTAAAAATTCTTCACTTCATCTTGGTGTTTGGATTTCGTCTGCTGCTGAAGCTGAAGCTTCTGAGGTCGTTGACTTAAGAGTTTAAATTTTGAAGGGATTATAATACCGAAGCCCATGACATTGAAAGCTGTAATGTATTCCGTTTTAGGTATTTCTATTTGAATTTACTTTACATGTTTTCTACGGTCAAGATCCTATGGAAAACTTCAAAAGACTTCTGTGGTCCATTCTCAAGCTTCCAATGATGTATTTTATGGTTCAGTCCAGAAAATTTTTTATGAAGTCATAAAAATAACACTAAACCACGAATGTTTTGACATAATCGATTTTATGAGGCGATTCTTTCTAAATGAGGTACTTTAATGGTTCATTTTTTCAATGCAGTTAGTATATCACCTAAGAATTATAAATAAAAATGATAATGCTTTCTACCGACAACAATACAAAGGAACGTTGATTGCTTTTAAAAGAGGGTTGCCTAATTTTAAAATACTATATGTTAAAAATGCCTTTAAAAAGATGATTAATTTTTTTTTATAAAGGATTCCCAATGATGACATTCCCACGGAGAGAAGACGTTATGAAATTTTCTTATTTACACGGGCGGGGGAACGGTCAACTGGAAAGGGATGCCCGCGGCCGTGTCAACAGCGGGCCGACGGCTCTATTATGCTTTTCAACGGCCTCATGAATCAGCATGAATGAACACAATACAACCTGTCAGGGGACCATAGAACCCCGTCAATTAATCGTGTTCAACACTATTTGTACACTAACCACTCTTATCGGATGACTATGTGGACCCGATGCGGGGACTCTTACGAAATTTCGTGCCTTTCCCATCCCGAATTTTACCAAACTTTTTTGGAGAGATCGAACTTTCTTTTAGGTAGGATCCTTGAAATTTTTGTTTTTTAATTACGTTACAATTAGGTATAAACTTTCATTTAAGTTCCCTAATAAAAAGTTCATTAGTCTGAATTGGAATTTATTTGATCTTCTTTATCTTATAAGGCTTAAATTGAATTATTTATATCAGAGCAAATGATCAATTAAATATTCGGAAGCGTGGCTCCAGAAAAAGGTATCGATTAAATTAATTCATGCGCGGCATCTCTTAAATCTGCCTAGAGCCGGCAATCAACGGTTTCGGATATCTTGTCTTGATTTTTTTTAATCCTCATTAATTTAATCTTTTATCCACATCTTGGGGGGTTAAACTAATTTGTGTTTACCGAATTTTCGTCCTTCTGGTTACCCAACTTGAGTTGATATTCTTGAGGAAAGGTAAACTATAAAAATATGAATTTTATTTTGTGGTTGACAACAGACTGCTCTTTTGAATAAATTATAAGCGGTATATTGAAATCGCTTTGATTTGGCTTTCTCCGAATACGAGTAATGTACATTTTTGGGCCACACGTGACGTTATAAAAAAAAGTTTGAAACACGAGAGTGGTATAGTAAAATTTCATGAATGACAGGAAGGACTGTGGTGTCCGGAGGGTATATTTTTTCAGGTTTTACTGCATCGACGAGAACCCACTCGTTTTTAATCCTCTCACCCACATTCTGAATCTTTAATGCTTCCCAAAACAAAAAACGCATCAGGAAGAAATCGCTTAATAAAAGGACAAAGCTATCGTTTCCTATTGAGCAGATCGCTTGCGTAACAATGACTTGCACATAAATCGGTAATTATATGATAAATCTTAAAGGACGTTTAAAAAAATTTTTCCCTCCACATTCCGAAAAGATAATTCAGGAGGTCGTTTTTTTCAACTACCGGTGCCATTCACGAAACTCTTCATGCCAGGTATAGCATTTAAACTGGATGTGAATGAGGTGATGGTCAAACAAGACACGTTAGCCCACACAGAAGATGGCCCTCTCAATCATGAAGACGACATGTGAATACCTAGTGCGTACTAGCCAGTAATGAACCATTTACATGTCCACCGAAATCTAAGGTTGTGTAACCTGAGACAGTTACTGCTTAAGAACATCCTCCCTTGTCTGGGAGACTTTTTTTATTTTACAAACCACACGCACGAAAAATACATTAACATTCGCGTTGATGTATGTTTTCATCTCTTCCGACGTTTACCAACTTTTGAACTAAAAAAACCAAAAACAACAAAATCTCGAAGGACCTCTTTTTCAGAGCCATACCAACTTGTCAACTTGAACTGTATTTTTTGTGTTTTTATTCATCATCGGCATCTTTAACGTTCATTTATGGTAATAAAATCCTTATACAAATTAACACCTTGGTGATTTGATTAACGGAACAGTGTCTGGGACGAAAAAACTACTGTTTAATAATAAAACCCGATCCAGAGGATAATAACACGTTTTGAAAAATTTATACCTTTTTAAGGAATAATTTAAAACGTGATGAGTCCCAAGGAGTAAAAATTGTCAAAAGAAGCCCTCCCTTGTTTATGTAAATAATCTTCCAAAGGAATATTGGCTCCTTGTGAATGGTCGGGGAGGGTAAAAAAAGGTCGGGTATTAACGAGTTGTATAATATACTTGTTTTTAATTATAGTCCGCTCTCCGGTGTGGATAGGGGCAGAAAGAGCGCCGCTTTTTTCCTCCCACTATAAACACTTGAGCATAAATTATCCAACAAACGAGAGGCACCTTACCTCTCACCTTCTTAATTACCAATCCCATCATAACATTTGTTCAGCCTGTGTGGCCTCTTTTTTCTCCTTATTATTTTTTAAAGATCCCATTTGGTGTTCCATAAAAATTGAAAACGACGATTTATATGCTGAAATTTATAATACAAAAAATATAAAGAAGCGAGGAAAACTCAAGAAGGGATACAATGTATCCAAGTAGCGTTTAGTATTCAAAAACATTACGTGGGTAGTCGTTATGGGCAATCACCTGTCTCTGATAGGTCCAACTCAGATAGAATCTTAAAACAACATATGTTTTCTTTAAAGGGAGACAATATGCCGACATTTTGAATCCACCCACTAGGGCGCATTTACCCCGTTAATCCGTCACGTATCCATAAAAAAAAAGTTTAAGTCGACGTTTTTATTTTTTGAATGACCCACCCGCCGAGCCCATTCATTTCCCTCCCTCAATCGAGTCGAATTTCGTGAATCCCCCAGACAACTTTTTTATAAATTTCTTTTATAAAAATAATTTGGATGAGTCCCTAAACGTTTTATTTTCAACTTGGCCAGACTTCACAGACTATTTTCAAGCTATTAACCCCTTTTGTGCTATACATTATACCATATTTGATAAGAAGTGACCTTTTTTTCTTCTTTTCTAATTTACAACCTTTATAGCCCCTTAATCCCATTTAGAAAGACCGAATAGACAAATGATTCTGTTTCTCTTTTTTTAATAGACATAATTTATTGGTTCAAAAACGCAAATGTGACTCAAAAAGATTGAAACTTAAATAAAAATGTCTTCTTTTCTGAATAAAAGCCAAGCGAATAGTCTGAGAGCACTTTTCGAAACGAAAATAAAAAATTTAGAACTAGAATTCACTATTTTATGTTTAACTTGTCCATCCTTTTTCCGTATGTCTTTTCTTCTGTCGTGAAATTCGCCTTCTTACCGTCGCTTTCTTGAGTGAGGGTAAGGCGCTTAAACTCCCATGTCTGGTCCCAACTCCGGGGGATTCCTATTCCTTTCACCATGTGTCAGTGTTGGCCCTCCTTGGCAAAAATGTAAAAAATTGGAATAACAAAGAAAATGAAATATATTCTAAAGGACGAAAATTCTCTCGATTTTGAATGGCATTCACTAATTTCTTTAAAAGTGTAGGTACACGTCTAATGGGCCTTTATGAGCCTAGAAAGGGGAATAGGTCCATTTGAACTTGTCAGTGCACTGCCCTGGGTAGGTCACGATTTAAAAAAGATACCAATCGGGCCCTTCTATTGTTTCTCAAATAGGGTTCCGGTAACTTTTTTTCTCCTCTCATTTTCCTTAACATTATCAGAAGACATAAATAATTTACATGATCAACCCGGGTCCTGGAGGGTCATTCAATACCCAAACAATAGGCTCTTCGAAACGACTGTTCGAAATCGTCGTAAAAGAGTGAAAACAGCTACAAAAAAATTTTCTGATGTGATTTATGGGTGATAAAACACCAGAGTGCATGTGCCGTTTTAGTCCTTTGTAGACCTCCAAGAGCCCTTCTCGTCTCGTGTTTCCGTTTGTTCGCTTTTATTGCTAAGCCGACACGAATTTTTTCATCTCCAATTACCTAATCCTCCATTTTTCACACGCCTGACATAAAAATTTTTATTCAGACACTAAGAACAAATTTATAACGAAGTTGCCAAAACATTCAGGCAACGATAAATCCCAAAGGATTTAAACATTTGAAAACCAATAAAAGTTTTATGAAGTTAAGATGTGTCTCACTACAGACCGGTGACGGCAATTGTCTGCGTATGTCCATATGAATCATAAACTCGTGGAACACAATAGGTAGACTATTTCTGGCGCCTTTTACACACCTACATCTTGTCGACGCCTCAGTAATCTATTGAACGTCTTCATTACCCCTCAGTTAAATGTAAAATGCCATAAATCCAAGCTAAATTACGAATAAATAATATTTTAATAAAGTCGTTTAATATGCACTTTAAAAAAAATAAGGGTGTAAAAAACAAGGATAGTCAGAAAATCGCATTCCAAGTTTATAAATCAAAGGGAAGATGATGATTAGCGCATTCCTAACTTTTTTCCAATAAACAGAACTCGTTTATTTAATATAAATGGCCTGTTTTGAATTTAAAAATGTTTTAAATCCATTTAAAAAGGTGTAAAGTGAGGAAATAGTGAAACGATTTGCCACAAAAATAGGATCGATTCATGAAGATCATTCAACCTTAACAATGGCCATCAGACAAGCCCGGAGTGCAATACTAAAAAACCGATCTCGGGATGTAGTAAATCCCTTTCGCACCGTTTTATAGCCGATCCTAACGCCACACAGCTGTAAATAACCATTATGAATGGACGGTATAATGATTCTTAAATATCACAAGAGGACTGAAGGGAAATGACATTTATACGATTTTGAATTTTATACGAGGATGTTTGAGCTGCAGGTAAAAGGACGTCCCACGCGTTGTTACGAAAGCGATGGATCAGTCTTACTTTTGGCATTGATTCCGTTTCATGGTTCACGTTTTAGAATTAAGCTATCCATATATGAGAAATCGGATAAGGATCTTAAAACGGGGCTTGACCACCATATGGGGCAAGAGAGAGTAATCATAGGCTTTCGAATTTTTATCCAAACGTTTGATCGAAGAATAACTGATTCCGAAAGATCGCACCCAACAAAGTGCACCAGGGAACTCTGTGCTGGTCCATTTCCCAAATAATGACTGCCTAGAATGTTGGAATTTTTGGAAAAATAGATCAATAAACACCAGCAATATGTGACCTTTTGTGGGAGAGTATGCTGGATTGTAAAAATTTCAATATTGCAATAAAATGCTTGGGCGAAAGAAACCGTCTGAAAATGGAAACGTGTTGAATGGTCTGCGAACGGATTCAAACTTTTTTTTTTTTCAACCTCGGAACGAGATCCGGACGTCGGTGAACGTGCCTAATGTCCGGCCTTACACATTTCAGATCGAAAAGGACCGTTTATTCACACCGATCTCGATTTCCTTGAGATTTAGGTCGGCCCATTCATCTTTAGGGTAAAAGGGGGGTTAGGACTCATTCAAAAAAAATTTAAACTTGACAGCGAGTTGAAAGACGGCAATAAAAAGGCAGAACAAATTTGAAAACGTCATCTACACCTTTCTGGGGAAACAATGTCTGGAAGAATTTTCAATATTCTTAGATCATATTCGTGTAAAGACCGCCGACTTATGACTTACAACTTGAAAATGTCTGAGCGAACTGAAATATTACGAGGCTTAACGTATAAAGAAATGTTTAAAATTTTTCAACAAAAATTCAGCACCAAAATAGCTTCCTTTTTACGTAGGTAGACTAGTAATGGCCATGCAACTGTTAATTTTATTCAAAAGCAATTTCTTGTGGGAAAGTACAAGGCGTTTAACTAGAGAATCGTAAATTCTTTAACAAGATTGTGCTTAATGAATAATTACGAATATGTGGGTGGTAAATCAGAATTCGGTATTTGAACAATTCATGTGAAGTGACGAAGTACGAATAAAAAAGCGTGTCCGATTATTCAACCTGGTCCAAGACTTGAGAATGACAAATAAAAAAGCGGGGGAAAAAAACAAGTTTTATTACTTCGTCTCAATGTTCTTCCCTCGCCTAAAACACCGTCGCTTTTATTCTAAATTTATCTTATTGTTTCAGACCAATATTGCCAAAAATTATGCAAATTTTATACGGATTTGTCAACTGTTGTGTAATATATCTCGAGTTTTCGCTTTAAAAAAAAACTTTGACGAAAAATTTAACAATTTAATAAACTTTCTGACAAAGTCTTTTCTGAGAGGGATTCTTTTATTTTGAATTTTGAAAACATAAAAATAAAGAAGGGCTCCATAATGTACCTACTAAATGTCAGACGGAATCATTTTGTCACCTCAACCCGCGCGTATTTATACACTCAGATTCGCTCTCATTTTCGTCTCCCTATCATGTCTAGGTCTAAATTTAAATTCATCTTTCACTCCTAAGATTTACCAGTTTCCGTCCGAAATTTCTCTTTGGAAGATTAATGTCCCGATGAAAATGATGCGACTACAAAGGGGGTAGGTAAATGACAAGCGTTCGGAATGTTAATATGATTATCGAGTTTCGATTTACATATTTTATAATAAGGGAACTTAAACCCCATTAGTTATAGACCGTTGTCATCAATGTCCTTTCCCTTATCTAGATTTCATTTTCATTCGTTTAAAAACAAACAATTTTAAAAACTAGTTTAAACGAAACTATCAATATTTTAAATAATTACAGGGCAATAACCGAGTCATTATATTACGGATGCTTTAGTATTTAGTACTGTGAACAAGATATGATGTCAAATTAGAGGGGAGACAAATTGTAACCCATTAGGAGGATAGGTGGTCCGACATCTACCTGAAACTTCTCCCGTCGACCTTTATTCCTATTGAATATTTTCTAAAGACAAACAATGAATTTTAAAATTTTTATCATTTTTGAAAAATAAATTAACTTACCCAATAGAAAGCAACGATGGAACAAAAAAGGGCCTTCCATTCAAAAAAAGAAGCGAATTCCAAAATATTGAGAAATCACTTCACACTTTTTTTTCACACCCCCGGAGACGCAAACCGGGTCGCGGTCAATACAAAAATGGAACCGAACTCGTGACTGTTCGAAATAAGCTACTTTTGTAATAAACACATAATAAAAAGTAATTAGACGGCAAAAAATTTTGAAGAAAAAAAAATCTGAAATGTTGAGGTGAGCACAAGAGAGTTCAATCAACGGCTAAAAAGTCCAAAACACATTGCTGACTTGGATAAAAATTATTGAATAACGAATACCTATGTATTAATTTAAAAAAATTCTTTCTCTAGGCTTCTTGAAATCATTGCTATGGTTACAAACTATCATTTCTAACGTAAAATTTAACGCTGATTCCAAATCTGGTACCGGAAATTCGAGATATTGACGGTTTTTTGTGAAAAAACGTGTTTTATTGAAAAAATCATGACTCCAAAACGGATTGAGAAATCCTAGCAAACGGGCTTTTACTCAGTTTAGTGTGCCATTTAACATTTACATTGAACCACCCTGTATATCGTTAATTTAAAACTTCCACATTTTCTGTCATCATTTTCATCTAATTTGGGCTTAAAGTTACGTAAAACCATTTATTTAGTATTTTCCTTAATTTTTTTATTATGCAATTTTTAAAACTGACGTTGGTAGTTTTACGATTTTAGACATTGGACTGCGATTGGGGACACTTAGATTCCCACGATTTTTCGCTTTCTTTCCCCTACCAGGTAAAAGGTGTCATAAAAACGGTTGTTAAATATTTCACCCAAAAAGTACGCATAAACGTGTTTCACAATACGGTTTCGTGTTGTGATTCTTCAAGAATAAACTCAAGACAGCTCGATAGACCGCAAGTGTGGAAAGCAATAATTTCGAGCAGGAAGTTCAAAATCTTCATTTTTGGACACCCATTGCATAAAAAGGAAGTTGACGATTTCGGTTCGGAATTACACATCATTGGCTTTTAATTTATTGACTATCAAATATTATGTTGCACCGGAACTTTGCCTCATCGCACGGATCTGCAACGAAATAGAGCATGAATATCAAAGAATACATTTTTCAAAAAAGGGACTCAATAAAATATTTATTCAATTTTTAAAAATTTTATTATGAAAACCCTTTGTGGATATTACGAAATTGCTTATTTACGGTTTTGTTTACTGAAAAGAAAATTATGTTAATTTACATCATGAGTCTTCAAGTGGGAAGAGTCTTGAGGGCTACCCTCCGGCCTCGGACTAATTTGTGGCGGCATGATTTTCTCTCCCTTCGTATTATTATTTAGGCCCCGGACACCTACCACGTTATAAATTAATTTATTCCGTCCAACAAAATAAAAGATACAATTCAAAACGAATTATTTTTAAAACAACAGAACTCAAAAACTATTATTTCCGCATATTTTGGTACTTTATGCACGTTTTATAGAAAATATGTAATTTTATTGGCGCTCTTAAACTTTCTATTATGATTTCCTTGCGAGAATATGCATGTCATTTCAATTCTCTCACGAGATATGAAACGAATTTTATTCTTGTTCATCGCATTATTCATAAAGGTGGCGTAGAACATTAAAGTTTATTGAATAAGTTCTAGTTTTGAATTTTTCTAAGTGCAAATTTGATATCATTATACAAAGAAACACGTCGACAATACAGGCTGACCAACTTAAGGGATTTTCCCGAAATTCTTGATGCGTTAGAACGATAAAGAAAAGATAGAAATCTAAACTAGTTTCACTTTTATTATCCTTAGTTTCTATTGAAAAATTAAAAATAGATGCAAAATTTTACCTACATTTTATTAATTGAATCAAAAACATTTTAATGATGTTTAAAGTAGAAATGGTGAGCTCATTTCTCTCACATTTTTATTTTCTTGAGTTTTTGTAATTTCCAAGAATATTATCGCTTTTTCGCCTACCTACTAGTATTTTTAAAAGCTTACCGAGCAGAAGATAACCTCCTCATAATAAACTTTTTTTCCCAAGGTGTGAAAAACATAAAAATTAATCGAATTAATTTTTATTTTATTTTACCTACCTACATATGAAAGGCAAGAAAAGTAAAGATTTTGTCTTTTTCTTTTCAACTCTACAACATGGGATCTAAAAAGGGTAAACTCTAACCCCACATGCTTTTTTTTTTTTTTCTTTTCTTCTCTTCTGATACTGAAGATTAGGAAAGAATCTTGATGGTCACTTTCCCTTATAAGGGAGGATGTTATAAACTAATGTACTAATACCTACTGTAATTTTGATGAATAATAGTAAAACGAACAAGGATTAAAAAATGGTTTCACGCCCCCCTTTCACCGTTCCCAACAATTACGAAAAAAATAATATATTTCCGATCCTTCTTTACCGGTCAGACCACACATTCGAAGTAGCCCGAAGGGGGAGAGTAAGTACATTTTCGACGACTGGCCCTCCACCCTGATTTATAGGAGAAAAAGTCGCCTGTTTCCTCTTCTGGAAGGGGGTTGAGCGAAAGACAAATCGTCCTGCCTCCGTCCTTAAACGCATTTTTTTGTTCTGTTTGTTTTAATATATTGAAATAATCCGCTAATTAAACTGCGAATGAATTTGACAGGAAGTCAACCTTCGGCTTTATTCCCCGAAGTCCTTGTGAAGCTGGCAACGGTGGATTTTTAAATTGAACGAGCAAAATGGAGACAGAAAAATTAAAAAACCAACAAGAAATCAATCGATGAAAGGAAAAAAAAATTGATGACAAAATAAGGGCCACTTGTGATATGAAGAGGCAAAAAGTCAAGGAAAAGCAACATAAAATGAATCTATAAGCTAAAAATACTATAGGTTTTTTTAAATAAGGAAAGTACCTCTTTTTATCCTCAGGGCGATTCCAGTGTTAATTATCTATCACTAAAAAAATTTAGAAGTAACGGTCTTGTTGCTGTCTTTATTAATGATATTTTTAACCTGTTTAGTTCGATTATTATTGTTCTCATCATAGTTATTTCACGGTCCCTACATATCCTCACAACCGATTAGATGAAATTAATCGATTACAACATAGTAAAATGATAGTATTTTCTTTTGTCAAATTAGAGAAAGCTGTTTCTTTTTCAAAAATTAATTTTGCGTTTAAAAATGTGCCCTAATCTCGAATCTGACGAGGTCAATAGACTTGTAAAAGGACTTTCCCGGCTCCTAATGGCCCTCGGAACGTCCCTGTCACACTCTTGCCTTTTTGCAGTTTAATTGCAAAACGATTTTCTAAAAATACCTACTTACAACAAAACCTATAAAATTCTATTTGAATATTGATTTTACCTTTGAATAATGAAACGTTTTTAAAAATGATGAGGTAATAAGGGGGGTAGGGGTGTCGGAATGCGTTTAATTAAGCGTCTTGTAATGAGTCTAGGCCAGGTTCTTTTGATTCTCAAGTTGGCTACTCGAACGCTCAAGAAGTGTCGTCACGGTAAACAGACGATTTACGCAGACTCAGCGTCCAGACTTCACCAATCAAAATAAACGGTTCGAATAAAAAATTTCAAAAAATGGAAATTTACAGAAGTCATTAAGAAAGGAATTTTGATGTTTTTTTAATTGATAAAAAAAGTACAACTTACTGTTCGAAGGTTTGAAATCGCCTGGCGATTCGGTAACTAAAATCCCGAAGGAATCCAAATACTAAATTTAATTATCCACACTAGCACAAAAATCACTTAAAAAATAAAAAGTCGCGAGTTTTTAAAAAAAGTCACAACACAGTTATGAAGAACACAGTCAAGTTGAAAAGAAAAATTTTTCCTTGGTTTTTCTCTTTTTGACGGACGTCACTAATACACTAGAGGGGGTAGGACTTTTCAAGTGACCATTTCTGAAAGGGAGGAAGGCTCGAAGTGAGTTTGATAGGACGTCGCGTACACGTACTCTTGCCCCGAATCCCCACTTCTCTCGCGCCCCGACTTTTGAAGCCCCTTCTTCCCAACATTTCACTTGATACAAATATAATCGACTTTCCCACTTAAAAGATACGCACCCTCTCGTTTGAGGGGGGCGAGAGCGATCGAGAGCACGAGTAAAGAAATCCTAAGTGATGGCCAAACCGCCAAGACGCGATGGTCCAAGGGAGAGAGCCATGACGATAAAAGGATCAAGTCGTCAAGAAGACAATAATAACACAGCATTTGAGAAATTTCGTTGGTTTTATGAAATTTAAAAGCATTGTTTTTCACTTTTGGATTCAATATCCTAGGAAGTGATTTGGACCATCAATATGGACTTATAAAATATGATCGTCATGAAAACACTGATATCATTTTATACCTGCTTTACTAAGAATTTACCTCTCACATTTCACGAGTTCATGATATGGACCGTTTCTATTTTTCTGCTCTGACACTCACAATCCTGTACTGATTTTCAACCCTCTAGGAGTGATGAATGTGCTATGAATTGAGGGTGATGTCTGTTTGGTTGAAAGAGGAGTTGAGGGTTAGTTTCGTTCCTTGGACAGTTCGCACTTTAAATTTTCAATGAGTCTCTCGAAAATGTTGACTCGACGAAGAAAATTGTTGGTTAATGGGATGATTGGTTAGCAAAGCTGAAATTTACGTTTTTCTAGTTTTTGGTTTGACTTATGACTAGGTTCAGTCACTAACTCGAACGGTTTTGTTCTTATAGTCTCATGTCGATTTGGTTGTCGAAAAACTCGATTGCCTCTATGTTGACGTGTTGATGTAGCCTGGCCTCAAGAATGGAAAGATTTTTAGGTCCAAAAGACACTATTTTAACATAGCTATCCAGATGGCCAAATTGACTCCAAAATGTAAGTACATAGTCGACTAGAACGATCATGAGGATAGAGGAAATGGCCGGAGACACAGAATAAAGTTACCTACAATGAAAAATTCCTTTACTTGGGAAAACTGTAAACGCTACTGCTGGGATGATCGGCCCAAAAAATTTGGGCTAAAGATTTAGCATATTCCAAGAGCAGTTTAGAATCTTTAACGCGTTTTAAAAAATTATGAATCCCAGTTTTCGTAGTCACATTTTTGTGAATCGGAATGGTATCTAGAATATCGTTAAAAAATTTGCCGGATGTAATTTGTCCAAGGTCAGTACCAAATAATAATTATTTCATTAGGCATCATTATGGAATTACATTTATAATAGAATCGATTTAGTTATCAAGATTAATATAAAAAATCCATTAATTCCTGTGACTACCCCAACATCATTTTTGTTGATACATATAAATAGGTTTCCAAATTATCAAAGTATTTCTAATTTAAATTTTCTTTTTATCTGTTTAGAAAGCTTTGAATTCTTTCGAAATCTGAAGAACTTCAAGAGTTGACAGAACGTTTATAAACTTAGAAGTTTATGAATTATGACTTATGAATTACAATTATTTTATTGTTTATTATTTGTTTATGGCTGTGGTTCTTTTTTCTACGCCTTTTATGTTTGTTTTAATTTTAAACGAATTATGTCGGCGTCAATTATTGAATAGAACGACTTAATGGAATGCTTTCGAGTGGGGGAGGGGGTCGTAAATTTATTTTTATGAAGAAGGCAAAACTGAACGTCTTGAAAGGGCATAAAAAGTCCAAGCCGGGGTTAATATCCTTTTGAAGATGCCGAAAAAAAAAGGACACCTTCTCAATCCCCTGTTAAACCTGAACAACAAAAACTGTTAGGAAATTTTTCTTTAAAACACTGAAATTATTATTAAAAGAAAAACTGCTGATTAGGAATGAGGATCCAACAATGCGTTTCGGTATAATACACCTCTCAATGTGGTACACCTTTTGCACTTATCATCTAGGTACATTATAGAACTTTTGGCACAGCACTTAGCTTGGAAACCAACCAATTTAGTCAGGTAAACATGGATGTAGACATTTTCGATTTTTTTGTCTAGTTTTGTTGGTTTAATATCTTGTAGAAGATTACACGTTTACTGTGATACAATTAGGTATTAACCTAAACGTTACTCTCTTATTATGAAGAGCTTTTTTTTGTTGTTTTTAAGTGGGTATATTTTTTATAGGGTCAAGAGGGCTCAACAGCATACGATTATCTACCATAGGATTGAATGGAGAGTATAAAAAATTACTTAACATTTTCGACCCCACCTTTTTACAAGGTGTAAAAAATCCTTCGTCCGGTGTTATGGGAACGTCATCTATCTTGGCGAATTGAAAGAGATGAAAGGTTGATGCGCTTATAATGTTAGGGTTACGTTCTTACCCACCTAATAGATTCAGGTGACTTTCCATCAGATTTACCTATTCACCCTGCATGGTAATACATAATTAATTATTATTGGTAACTATAAAAATGTGTTTAACCAAAAACCCTATAACCTAAATATAGGGCTAGATACGATTTCTTTAAAAATCGATTTACTTATTTAACGTTTTTCAAATGACATATTTTCTTCATTCATTTGATAAAAGTTAGATACTTGGTGGAGATAAACTGATCACTGTATTGCTTTGACTATTGCTGAAGATCGAAAAAACATTGCAATCTTTCGATGTTGCAGATAATTGGAGGCGAGAGCGAAAACACCAGAAAGTACCATAGGATCAAACTCTTAGTTTTTCCATCTTTAATTTTGAAATTGAAAATCTTACGAAAATAAAACAATAACGAGAAAATATCCCTGAACCTGAAAATTTTGAAAACTGTAGAAATCTGATTACCGGTCAGTGATGCACTCTAGCAACGGAAAGCAGAACTAATTCCTACACTACTTTACGTATGCACTGAACTTGTAGACTTGAAATAGGTCTTGGTACCTAAGAGCTCACATCTCAAAAAAAAAGAAGAGAAAAGAAAAGGATTTTTGTTATTTTTCTTCTGGAGGTTCTTTACCTTTACCTCTCATCCCAAATTCAGATTTCTTAACCTTATCATTTTGAACTTCTTTGTGATAATTCATAACGAGAACCCTCAAAGAAAGGGCTTCAGGAAACTTGGACATCAAATTTCATCAAAATAAATTCACACTTTAGAAGTATTCGTGAAAATTGAGGTGGCGGAGAGCATTGCTGCGCAGCTGAGAATAGAAAAAGGAAACGAATAAATTCAAATTTTTTATTAATTCAAAATTTTGTTATCATAATTATGGCTGCTAATGATTACGCTGATGTTTAAACTAAGCGTCAGTAAACCAATCGGTACATTGAAATACATAACCATTTTCTTTTTTTTAAATTACAAGCTTAGAAATTTAAAATCAAGCGAGGTTCACCATTCCATAAATAAAACATCTCGGTGGAACATAATACAGTAATCATCGTGTAGCCTAATAGTCGTTTATATACACTTTACATTATCTTATTGCCATAATTTATTTTCGTCTACAAAGTGATTTCATTTGGGAAAAAAATGCATTTTTGATAAATAAGATTGTTTTACACACTATGTACAAATTTTTTTGATAATATACATTTTAAACATTTTAAATAACCTGAAAAAAAGTTAATCCCCCCTAAACTCAAAATTTCAGATTTTTAAAAATGCCGATACTAAAAATTGTGGCATACCCAAACTACAGTTTAACACCGACGGTTTTAACCAGATCAATGTACAATATCATACAAGAACGAAAGAATTCTTTTTTGTTTTGGACAAGAATATCAACAAAAGAAATCAATAAAAAATACGTATAAAAATATTTAAATACTAGAGTCGATTGATTTGTACAAAAAATAACAATCGAATGGGAATCAACACCATTTTTTTATATTTTACATTTTTTTTTCTTCGAACAGGACAACCCTGAAAGTTGGCCTCAATAGAAAACAAAATTAATAAATTTTGTACTTATTAAAAAATCAATTTAAAAAAATTATAACCCCTAAGAACTCAAAACAAAAAAATAATTTGAATAAGGATGACCCACGATTTAATAAAAATCCTGATCTTGAAATTGTACCTATAATATTGACTTTTAAAAAAATCTTAAGGACCATCCTGCATAACAAAAGAATGGTAATAAAAAAATTAACACATTGAATGCACCAGGACGTTTTATGAATAAATTCAATGTATTAAAATTTTCTTTGAAAGTAAAAATACATAGAAAATAAGCTCAAGACATGGAACGATATATGGACTTTTTTTTTTTTACACTACTTATATTTACAGTTTCACATAATACTAGCAATCACGTATTTTCGCTGTCGCTGTAAGATATTAAAAAAAAATCGAAAATTAAATCACTAACACTTAATTGTTGAAATATCACAGACCCACTGAAACCGTCGTTTCAATAGTTTAAACAATTAACAATCCTCGCGAACTTTATTTACACTTTGAGCTCTAGTTTTGTTTTTTTGGGAAAAGAAATGGACAGGTAACTCACGTCTTACGATTAAAATAAAATAAAATGTTTAAAATGAGTTATCACAATTTTTTTTTCTTGATTAAAATTAAACTGTAGATTTTAGCCTTAAAAAAAGCCTTAAACATTCAGTCTTGTTTAAAGAGGTAAGGCTTGAAGTCTTTGAACAAAAAATATGAAACTAGAGCTCTTAATTTTCTTCTTTATCCTAGTGAAGTCAAACAGCTCAAGCGAGTGGCGTTCTATGGTATATTTCATTTGGATGATTGTTTTGGTTCACGCTTGTATCGTTTTGTCGACTACATTGCTGTAAAAAGAATAAATAATCAATATGGAGGTTATATGAAATTAAGGTTATAAAAAGAATATGAAAGAAATTTACCGCTTGTTTTTTCTCCCAGGTTTTCATGGCGTTTTTGTATTTTTCAAACTCATGACACCAGTCTGAGTATATTTTATGATAATCGTTGCTTTTGCCTGGAGGCGAGCAGCGATGGGTGTCGACTGTTATGTTGTATGCGCATAACAGGCTACCTCCGAGCCAGCAGTCATAGCGACCGGAGTCTGCTTCTGTGACTGAAACGATGACTAGGCCTCGCTCGCATGTTTCAATATATTTGTCTCCTCTGCAAAAAGAATTAGATGGAAAATATACTTGAGGTAAATTTAATACCTGTAGACGATTTGATATCGTCCTTTCTCTTTGCTGTAATGATACCACGTGACGGTTTGTGATGCTAAAACTTGTGGCATCTTGACGAAGCAGCCAAGGTGGACGCTCTGCCCCCAAGTGACTGAAAGTTTCTTCTTCACGACTGAGCTGTCGCAAACGCTCGCACTGCTGTTACTCACGTCTTGTAAAAGCCTAGAAAAAAAAATTCAATACAAAAGACTTGCACAATGGCGTATTGACAAGGATCACAAAAATATCACTCCGATTATTGAAAACGGACACATTTCTAGGTTATTTTCTTATCTTTTTATAGTTTTAGGTCTTAAAATAGTATTTACCCAGGTGCGAAGGGTTTACATGAGTTGGTATCTTTGTCCCAGCCGCAGTATGGGTCATGGACACATCGGAGACAATTATCGTATCTCCTGTTACACATGACCATATCAATTTGTCGCACTCGTTCATCGGATGTGACGTATATCGACTTATGGCGTTTTGAAATTTCCATGACTCTAATAGGCTCGTTGGGTGTCACGTCGAAAATATCAAGCAGAACCGATTGAGACTCGCCTTCTTCTGTGTACCACTGAACGATTTTATAAACACGTCCGAGATCTAAAATTTAATTAGTTTTAAATTTATGGTAAATGATAAATCTTACTTGTCCCAGCGTAGTAGACGACGTATTCAAGTTTGTCACCGAAAACATCATATTTGAGAATATCGACGACTAAATGGGTATAAAGCAAATCTCGCTTGTAATAAACAGGTTTGTCATTGCGGTGTGCAACCGCAGCATCCATAAGAGGGTGAGATCTTATAAAATTCAGTACAGTATCTAAAAGAAGATTTATAAAAAGTTTTGTTAACTATTTGCAATTTTACCAGGCAGTGTTTCGGTATCGTTGACACATTGACCAGGACGAGGTTCAGGAACTTTGTTTGATAAGACGGGCAGCCATGCAGAGCTTGATGTCGCTTGTTCTTTGAATTTACCGGCGAATGCTTTTTGAATGTCTTCAAGATCGAATTCACAGATGGCACTTCCCATAAGTCCAGTTGTGCTTGTGGTGAAAGTTCCGTAAAATCTTGTATCATCGCCTGGAACTTTGTAGATGCTCTCTGCAAAAAAAATTTTAATGATACAAAAAAATGGAGTTTTAAAACTTACGTATTTCGTTGAAATAGAATGGAAATTCTCCAGGTATTGAGCAGTTGAGTCTCGCTTTCAGATACGTAGCCCAGTTTTGACTTAGAATGTTTTTACCTCCGGTGTCTTTTTTGCACACCCTAGCAACTCTCGAGTAAACACTTTTCCCGCAGTTGATGTACTCGACAGCAGTTTCGCGGAAAAAGAAGAAAACGTACTGGCCAATGTCGAAAGACCCGACGAAATCAGGCTCTGAAAAAGAAAAGAAAAGTGTGAAAAAAAGTTCAAATTATCGAACTTGATAAATAAAACGTGAAAGGACGGCGAAATGCTTTTTCGCTGAAGACAAAAGTCAGAAACAATAGAAGTTAAAGGTGGCAACTATGGACATAAAACGTCTACATTAAACTTTTCCTTCCAACTCTTCTTTCGAACATTTCCAGGGAGTCATTAGAGGCTTCAATTGCCGATTTCTGGAGATCTTTTATAAATCGTTTTTCTTCAAAGGGGAAAAATATGCCGCCTTTTTCTTTTCGGAAACAACGATTAGATGACAATTAACACTGAAAAGGTACATTAGGGAGAAAAAAAAATTATTGACACTTAAAACCTAAACTTTTTAAGATCAATACATTATTGGACCAGTGACTAGAATGTCCGCTATTTAGAAACCCCTTCTTCTTTTTAAGGAACTCATGGTTTAAAAAAATAAAAGATGTAGAAAAACGAGATCAAAGAAAGTATAGGAAGGGTAGGGGTAAAGTGATTTCATTGTTGAGAGGAAATAAGGATGATGACGAAGGTTTTTCAAGTGTGTTTTTTAAAGGAAGTAGACTGTAAAGAGGGTGGAAAAGAAAGGTCCCTCGGATTGGTCTCGAAATACAAAAATTATTTCTAAATTTCAAGTAGATAAAATTGAAAAGAGGAGGAAAAGCAAACACTTTTCGTAATAACTAATGCGTTTCTCAGTTTCTCTTTCGTGATTATTTAAAAAGAGATTCTCGAAAGACAAGGCTGGAAACAAAAGGGACATTTGAATAGGTGGCGTCATTCAGAGTCCGCCATCCGTCCTTTTCTTAACCACAATATGACGAATTGAAAAGCCACCAGAATGTATTAGTATTCACGACTTTTCCTTCCTTTCGACAATGCACCATATAATCACCGAGTTCCGGGATTTATAATAATTATGCAAATCAATTCCGGGGCTCGAACCCTTTTCCTCGAGAGTGCTAAACACAATTATAAAACGTTCATGGAAGGGCAAAGAGATTTAAATTAGGTCTTACCGGGATTAAGACAATTTTACTTCCAGACTCGTGTTATGATAATTTTCTTTTCTCAAAGCTCCCCCTCTTCTTTTAAAAACCCAAGGAAAAGTTTTATCGCGTACGAAACAGGTGTAAAAATATTCAGGGAAGATTAAAGCGGCTGAATTAACGCTGCTTCAAGGGATCTTTTTTTAAAGACTAAAGTTTTTGAAATATTTTTTAAAGAAGGAAATTAACATATTAATAAAACAGCCGCTTTCCCAGCTCCACTTGATTTTCTCGAATGGTGGACTTTGCGGGGGTGAGCGGTAGACTGAGATCCTGGACCAATCAGGTAATCAACCCACTTATAATGGGAATGAATAGGTTTCGCTTCATATATGTGTTTGGACTAGTATGGGTTACCCTTATCAGTTATCACAGTGTATGGGAGGGAGGTTTGAGGTCAAAATGTTCAGTTTTTCATCTATAACTCGAAAACTACGTGTCCTAGCGAGATGACTACTGAGTTAAAACTTAAAGGCGACAAAATTTACTACAAAATGCACTAATTACTTTTGTAGATAGTCGAGGATTAGCGGGTATTTTGCGGGAATGGGAATGCTAACCCGCATGACATACACGTCAGGAAGGTCAGACGAAGACTATATTTTCGTCTCTGATCGAATCATTACTTAATATGCTTATTGAATTATTGCTTTGGTTATGAGTTCCTCGATTCCTATAAATAGGGATTCACGATTGAAAATTAGCTCCCGCGATCATACTTGTTTCTGATAAATCTATTACACTTGTCTGGGATTCGATGCAAATGAGAACAATGGCCGTTATAGGGGGTGCGGGGTAAAACAAAACGTGATACAACGATATTTAACAAGGGCCGGTGTTTCCGAAATCAACGTTGGATTAAGTTGATCGAATCACGCTGACCAGATTAAAAGGGAAAATCGCAAATATTAATTTCCGAGTGAAACCTGACTTTGTTGAAAATGTTCTACGCTATTGAAGTTTAATGTTTATTCGAGTTTGAACAATCTCGAAAATTCTCAAGGGGTTGAAGAGTCGCTCGGTTGCGTACGAAAGGTGTCTTGTGTCTTTAACATCTTAAGTCCTCGTTTCCTTCCATCTCCGTTAATCCCAGGCGGTTAATTTAACCGTACTAAACACGGTTGAGGGCTCACTGTGTCCGGGCATTCAACCGTGTTTTGTGTCCCTTTCCCCGACGCTAATCTAATTTCACCCTGGATATTTTTTTTAGACATGAAATTTTTTTTTGGACTTTTGATAGGCAGGGAAAACTTTGGAGGGTCGATGGCATGAAAGGATTTGCCGCTATCCGCTCGCTACCCCCTCGTGTAGCGCTAATCCGACAACTTGTTAACGCAATCCCTCGTACCGACCCCAAAACCTTCAACCCTCGTTTGAGGGTCTACTCTAGAAACAAACGGTTTTAATGATCTCAAACCCTTCTTTTAGGAAAACAAAACTTAAAAATGCTGATGTGTCGCTTAAGAATGCAGACACCTCCAGATCTAATTAATAAACAGGAAAGGACGTACAATCGTATAAAGGGTAAAGGATGAATCTCCACAAGCGAGTTTAATGAGGAGAAGGGGATGCTCCCCCTTTCGGTAAATTAAAGAGAGAAGGGAGTTTAAGTGAGTTTTTATGTTGGAATTATCCTTGTGTTGCAAGTTCGGTCGGGACACAGATGTGCCCGCGACCATTTGGGCAATGGCCCGGCAAATCAGGCATTACGTTTTAACCCCCACCCACCACCTTATGTCCTCTAAACTTTAACACTTGGATTTTTAGACTAAAATTTTTTTATCAACCATCTGGCAGTTAAAAGTAATGAATGTCGGAAACCTTCCGGAGTCTAGGCTTATAAAGCAGTTAGCTATATCATTTAGTCACCCCCTACCTTCATATTTCTAATAAACTTGAGCTCCCTTTATTCCGAAAGTTGTAAGAAAATAATAAAGTAGGTAATTGTTCCCTTCTAAGGGCAATCTACATAGTTATTATTCTCCCTCCATCACTGAAAACGCACTACGTGGAGCACCTCTTAAACATGCAAATACTATAGTTTAACCATAAAGTTGAAAGAGATTGCGGCCTTTAAGCTTTAGTTTATTTATTCACTCCTTTTAAAAAACCATTTTTTCTTTTTAAACGCCCATATTTAGAAACTGAAGGGCAAAAATTTCCAAAACATCTTTCAGAATTAATTTCTAAGTAAAAAGGCACGGAGAATTATAAATTAAAAAACATTATGTACACGTTAATAGAATTAAATCTGACATTTTCATCTAATCTTTCTTAAAATTTATTTAAGGCTAGGAACCCGAGTTGTGAGGAGCCCTGATTTTAAAAGCCCTCGTAATTACATTACACCCTTCTTCTTCTACTTTTTTTATTCTTGATAATTTACGTGCACTTTTCCCCTTTTTAAGTTTGATTAATTTACAAGAAAAGAAGAAGGATTCGTTTAAACTGAATTGAAAATTCTAACAAATTTAATTGACTTTTAAGTCTAATTGGGCTCAGTGTATTGGCTAATGGCTTGAAGCTAAGGCCAATAAAAAAAAAGTCTAATTGGGTCAATGCTACAGAATTTATTCACATTTCAGTTACGCTAAAAGTTCAGGGGAGGGTAAGACAGTTTTGCTTGGAAAATCTTAATCTCTATGCTAGTCTCAGGAAGAAGGTACTATTTTGGAGAGGAGTATTTGTACTATGATTCTGAAATGGAGGAAATGAGTGTTTTGGTCATAACAGGAAAACCTAGGAATGTCGAGTGTGTTAATTTTGGTTCAATTGAAAACACGTTGGAAATGCAGCGGTGGAGGAAAGGGGAGGTTCGAGGGGCATCAATTAGTGCTGGAAGCGTGCTCAAAACATCTGTCACCTCTTGGACATTGTTCGGTAATTATTGTCATGTGCAACGTGAACTAAAACCTTCACACATTCCGTCCCTTTTCCCTTCAAATCGTTTCCACATTCATTTCGCGGCTTTAATTGGACTGAAGTCTGTTTTTGGCATTACGTCCGCGGTGGGTAAAACTTTCTATCCCTATTGTTACTAAAAAGGGAGAAACAAGGTGTTTTTTATCACGTGAGAATAAAGAAGGGGTGGATCTAATAAAGCTTTTAATTGAGCTTTTAAGTACCTTATTAATCAACGTTGGCCCACGGGATCTGATATGGGGAGGCCAAGGATATAAATTCGTTGAGATATCTCTAAAAAGGGTCTCCCCCATTTCAGACCCTTTCACACTTCTAACTCCTCGGAATTTTTTTTTAATTACGCCCAACCCTAAGGGTTTTATTTCATTTCCTGTTAAACTTATCTAAACGGAAACTTAATCTTGCCAGGGTTGGGGAAAATGTTGAAACATTTTGATTTCCCTGAGAAAAAGTTTGATAGGCTATTGTGAAAGTATTGACTAGCCATTCGTTTACGGTGTTGCGATTCCAAAGGGGCTTTCCGAGGTTAAATATGACAGCTTTTATAGGAAGTGGTGGACTTTACCTGTGGGGGAGAGAAGTGGTTTGTGATGGGCCCGGTCTTATTGAATAACTTCTTTCTCGGCTCACTGCTCTCGGGAGTTTTAATAGAAAAGCCGAGTGGCTCTTTTCTTTACCCCTAAGGCGAGAGGGCTGAGAAGAAATGGATCGTATGAAAGTGTGAGCGTGCGATCATTAGATGGAAAAGGGTCCCGCCTTTTTTTCCTTCTCTTCTCACACAGAAACGCTACCTTGATAGCGAGCCAACGGCCGTAAGAACAGGAAATTTAACCGCCCCTGGATGCTCATATGGAATATTCCCTTTATATAGAGGCAGAAACGGGTAAAAAACGACCCCCAACCACCCCCCAAACCCAAATATCCCACTTATATTAAGTCGGCCTGAAGGAGACACAACTTCCCTCTTGGGGCGCACATGTTACACCCGACACGATCTCTCTATTTATTTTATACAAAGCCTTTCCACTCACCTTGAGCTTATTCGCATTAACCTCAATTCATTTTATGGAAAAAATGCTTTAACTTAAGACACCCTCAACATCAAGAGGCGATTATAAACAAAAGAAACAATAAAATTGAAGATACTCACTGTCAAGCCATTTTGAGTCGTATTTAATGGTCCGCTTGAAGGTAAACTCTTTCCTTCCGGTCGTAAAGTTATGGAGGTTTGTTCTAAAAATGACGGTATCGGCTTTAGTAAACTCAGCGTTCGTCCCCGAGTAAAGACCAGGAAGTCCTCCAGGGTTTCCTTTTTCGACCCAGACGGCCGTGCTGTTGTCCGCGGGGTCATAAGGGCATTTCGCAATCCCCATCCCGACCCCTGGTACATACTGGTTCCTCCCAAGATGAGTTAAATTGGCCTGAAACACAAACATCGTTATCAACAAAACACGAGTCTGGAACTGAAATATTAAACGCAAAAGATAAAAAGTTTCAGTGAATTTTCAAAGGATTAACCCTATCTAAAAGAACATAAAACGCAGGTATTATTCTCTTTTCCATTGTACTTTCACGGTCATGTCACTCATTCGGTACCATTTAATGTGGAATTTAAACAAAAAACGTCAAGAAGGGTTTTACGTTCAAAACGTTCCCGACTACTTTATTTTTTATTATATACTACACCCGTAAAGGACATAAAGCGGCATAAAGTCGCAAAGCTTTCATTAAAGCCTTTCCGTTAAAGGAAAGAAGAACGCCAATAAAAATTCCCAACAATAAAACGAAACGGATAGAATATTTAAGATGTACAAAACACAAAAAAGTAGTTGAGTTTTCACTGGGTGTTTTATAGGGATGTTAACCGGCCTATTTCGCTTGTTACAGCTCATACTTGCACGTTTTAATTAATAAACGGTTTTTTTCCTTTTTCCAGCTATCCGAACATTGTAGATGGACAAAAAGTGAATTGAATCGATTATTGCTAGTTGCCACTTTTAAGTATTTAGAGGAAAAAGTGGCATTTAAAGCTCTTTATTAATATTACGTCCATTCAAATTACAATTTTAATTAATATAAATTATAGCCAATATAAATTACAAAATCGTTTGTAGTTGAGGGATCGATTTATTTATCTGTGAGATGCTTGTTTAAAGAGCAGTCGACAAGCGAAGTTTCACAGAGGGAGAACAATATTGTTAACATGAAAATTAATTTTTCTTTGAGAGTTTTTGAAAGACGTTCTGACATATTAAAGGAAAAGAAAGAACTGACAAGGTATAAAAAGGTATCGAATTGTTTGATCTTGCAAACTTTGTACCATCACGTACGCAAATGAAAAAAAAAAGCGAATAATAAAAGGCGGAGAAACACCTAAAGAACATCAAGACTTGCAATAAAAAGAAACGATACTGAAACGTCCTCAGAAGGATCAAAAAAACGGGACGGTAAGTTCAGGTCTCTACAAATCGCCTCAAAGTCAATGCACAGGGGAGCATCAAATTTTATGCGCTCTCCCAGGTCTTATTTAGATTTCCTCCCGGCCCATTTGCTCGTATGGCCACGGGAGGAAAATGCCTAAAAATAATTGCCAATCCCCTGAGAAGCTTTAACGACATTTTTATCCGAGCGGAAAGACTGTTTTACTGTTATTGTGCTAAGAAAAAGGCATTTCATTGACGTTTTTAAACATTCGCGAATTTTTTACTTACATAAACAACCCAATCTTTGGGATTGTGGGCGTTCGTCCCGCACACGTAAAGCCTCTCGCCGTCTCCAATGGATTGAATCACTCGTATGTGATTCCGGCAGTCAAAAGCCTGAAATCAAAAAGAAAAATTAATAAACTAATGGCATCTTCAGTAATTACAGAATTAGGGGGAACCATGAAATTGGGTAATCTGGAGTAATCCTTGGTTTTGTGGTCTTTAGGGTCAAGGATGACTAAGAGAAAGTGCATTAAAGGAAATTAGAACTAGTAGTCGAGGGTCAAGGTATCACTCCTCAATAACGTAATAGCCCTATTTCTCCTCCCGACCGGATCATTGGCAGATAATTTAATTTGGGAAACCACCCCACTCGGTTTTTTCCCAATATATAGCTTGAAATCAATCCCAAGGTTTGAGTTCCGTTGGGGCACAAGTCAGTATGAATTTCGCATTTGACTTGTGACAAGAGGCATCCCTCGTGTTAGTCACATTGATTCCTCCCTTAATAATGAAGGGTGGCATTTTCATCTCTCAAATGCCTTACGTCAAGGGGAGTGAAAGAAAAAATTTTTCTTCTCTACTCGACTGGAAAGAAGGGTTATTTTAACAAAATCAACCCTAGACGAAAATTTTAGATAACTGAGAAGCATATAAATTTCTGTGAGAGATTTACTAGGGAGAACATAAGTTTGAATTAAAAGGGTAGATAGTGACCATAAGAAGCAAATTCAGACGATTTATGGACACTAAAAGAAAATTAATAAACGACTTTAGAGACAAACAAAACAATAAATGGGCTCCTCTTTTTTGTATTTCATTAAATAAAATGGACGAGGGTCATTGAGAGGGAGGTTCATATCCTTCTAAATATGGGGAGGGTCGGGGCTAGCCTGCGAGATATCAGATATGGATATGAGGGAGGGTGGCAAGGCGCCAGTGGACATTGCCAACTGCCCTTCGGCTCCACCAAGAATTGCACAATCCCCACGAGCTTTATTGGCTCCAAGTCAATCCCCGCCTTTTCGACTCATAACCGGGATTAACCGGACAATTTTTTATGTCCGAAATTTTTACGTCTCTGAATTTTACGTCTTTGTCTGATAGCCTCAATAAAACAGACATGCAAAATAAAAAGATCGGGGTCAGTTTGATTCACAGAAACAATGAGGAGGGATTATAAATAAAAGGCTGAATAACGAGTTTAGCTTCTATATTGAAAAGAAAATTTCGTTCTTTCAATGTTGTGAGGGCGAGTTTTGCTGGAGTGACCGGAAACTCGGGGCCAGTAACTCAGGGAGGCATTGAGTCTCTATCCCTACCCCAGCTTCCGGCCTCTATTCAGAGCCACATCCGACCAAGACTTGGCCAGCCTCTCGTCCTTAAATCCACCCTACACAACACCTCTTGGAAAACACCCCAGTTTAGCCTCCCCTATTCCGATATTTCCTAAAAAATAATTTTTTTCTCAACTTTTTGTATATTTGCTGAAAAAAATGATTGTAAACACCAGTTGGATCACGAACTGTTGAAAGAGCCGGAGTTGTGCCTGCCTTTATAATTACCGCTCACGTGCTTCGATATGATCGCCCCAAACCTAAATGGCAGCACCACTTATAAAAGTTTCATATTTTTCTTTCCTTATCAAAACCATTGCCCTCTTTAAAAACTTTGGATATAAAAGTTCCAACCATCAATTGCTTTAAATTCAAATTTAACGATGCGGTTAAAAAAGAAAGAATAAAGTGGAAAAAGGGGTTGGAACTCGTAAATATAGAGGTTGATATATAAAAAAAAAACCTGGAAGCGTGGGCGGTATAAATAGAAACTCCCGAACATGAAGCCACCCCTAAGCATTTGGCAAGAGGCCATACCGCCCACCCCCATTCCATCTCCGCACCCTATACAGGTTTTACCTGTACAGCGCTGACATTTTCACTGCCCTCCTGCCAGCGACACACACAATAGCCTTGGAAAAGGTTACAATTTTCAAAAGGGGCTTAAAGAAGCGAATTCGCAATAAAAACTTTGAAAGATTAAATTTTTACGAAATGAGATGCAAACTCCTAAAGAATACCTTTGCCAGAATTAACTCGAAAATATTTTTAGGGGTTTCTAGTGGTAAGTTTATCATTGATCAAACCCTTTGAATTTAAAAAGATTCTTTAAAATACTAAATAAATCAAGTTAATTTTTCGAAATAAAAGTTGATTTAAGAACAAGGGTTAAACAAATGTAAAGTTTCATTGAGGAAAAACTTTCAAATCGGTGTCAAGACAGGTTAGTGAATTCGTTTAATATTTAAAAGGTGTATAATCCAGAAAATTAATAATGTATTGTTGACAGAAAACTTGACGGAGTGTTTCAGAGTTCAGGAACTTGGTGAAACCGTTTAATTATTACTGGGTGTGCTGAACTTAAGGACTTTTCCAAAAACCATTTTTAAATTTATAAAAATTTTATGGCATCATGAAGTCAATCATCAGGCCTTTAGGAACTCAAAAAGAAAGGTTTAGACGAGGTATTGTTTTAAAATGTCATTTACACTCTTTTAGGGTCCTTACTAGTACTTTAACTATGAAATAAGCGTTCTATGCTGAAGGTGAAATTGCCTTTTGATGCAGGAAACCATTTAAAAATAAAAAAAAAAGGTCTTTCAATTGTGAGCCTTGTAAAAGCTACGTTGGAAAAGTGACAGGGTAAAATTAACGCAGTTAAGTGTGGGTCGAAGCACTTAGGGCGTTTGGCGAGGTTCAAAGAGGTCTTTGACGGTCAAAGGGCAGATTACTTAAAACATGTCCACCCTTCACCCGCTTTACTCGTTCCCCCCCGTCGCAACACCCAGACGTTATCCCGGGGTGCAATTTTAATGATCTAAAACGACTAGAGACAAGTGGAATGACCAACTATATTTGCCTAATGGATACAAACCCCTCGACGCTTTGGTTTTCAACGGTTGTATCCCTCTTTGTCATCTCCTCACTCAACACTAAAGCGTCCTAATTAACAATTCTACCGGAATTAATGGGCATCTCCATTACTCAACTATTGAATAATTATATTAAACATTTTAAACGATCAATATTGAATTCGAGACTTAATTGTGCTTGTTGATGTGTTATTGTTGATTTCGAGTGAGGTCCCGCTATTTGCTTTCCTTACGAGGTAAAGGTTGATAGAATCGACCTCTCTCCCTCTCAAAGCTATTTGCATTTCTAAGCCTAAATGTCCTCCCCTACTTCTGACTGCCCGAAGAGGACGTTCAGGTGGACTCAGGCTATGGAAATTGCCCGGGAGTAATTAACCAAGCCTGCTCCTAATGGGATGCGAAGATGACGCATTATGATACGTTTTTCTATCAAAGTCTGCGTTTTAGTACACCTGTGAATTTGATGCGAGTAAATAAGGTCTTGAGTTCCTTAGAACAGATGGATTCACATGTGGTTTGATATGTACACAGGCTCATGTATACACAGTTGTGTTTGTTAAAAACAATGTAGACAGGAAGCGGTAAATCTTTAAAAGATAGAACAATACATAAAAAATCTATATTTAATTTATCTCGATTTGTAAATGAAGTTATTATCGAATTTCAATGGCTTGTAGCTGCAGTTGAATATTACATATCGAGGGAATTCAACCAAAAAAAACTTTTTTTAAATAGTTAAAACGATTTTAAAAAGATTATTTTTTTTTTAAATTTATTTCAATATGAATAACATTTTGATATATATTTTTGTAATTAGATGACATGAAAATCACATTAGGTTTTAATTGAATAAAATATTGACACTGAAAACCATTAGGTGTGACATAAAATATACGTTAGTGTACATGTTCGGACAAAAAAAATTTAAAGAAGGAAATAAAAGTTTAAAGCTTGGATTAAAAAGCATGGAAAAAAGATAGGGGGGAGTTTTGCGGTGTAGGGATGCTGTTAAAAGGGCTTGTACATGATAACGCAGAAAAGGCATAAAGAGGGATACAGGAGTCACACGCCCTCATTTACATAATGGGAGCAATTATCCCTCCTATCTTTTCCCGGCTAAAAATAGGAAAGCCTCCTCGATTCGGTCTTCAAGGGAAGTCCCCCGACCCCTACCCGGCGTTCTCCTCGACCTCGCTAATTGGGCGGTGAATGAAAAACCTAATCCGAGGGAACTGGTTATGACACGGAACAACCCTTTGAGCCGCTTACAGTTTTCAATTAAACCCAATTTCACCCTAAGGGTTTATAAGCGGGACCAAAGCTCTTATACAGAGGAAAAACAAGAGCGAATTGATAGTATGGAAGAGTAAATAATTAGTTTTCATCATCAAATAGCCATGTTAAATTAGACAATAACTTGACGTCTCTTCAAGTAGCTAATTAGCTCCTTTTTAAACTCAAATGAAAAGAAAACCTCAATCACTAAAAGCTAAAAATTCAGAAAAATTAGCTTTTAAAAAAAATTATGAAAGTTTCGATTTGATTTTTTAAGGACGATATGAAAAGAGGGATTGAAATCAAAACAAAAATTGATTAAAAAAATATCTCTTTGAAAAAGAAGGCCGTTTGCCAATATCGGAAATTAAATAAACCTTGGTAATCAGCAAAGTGAATTTTAAGGGGGATTAGATTGTAAATACGTTAGAGTTTGCACATGACGTCCCCGTTTGCTTATGCACTGTGATAAAGGGGGATCCCTTTATGAGTCATAGCGTACGCGGCCTAACGCTTTCCGCAACGATAAGTGGATCACTCTGACGGAAATTCAAAAACTGGCTATTAATGAAGGGAAAGAACCGCGAACTGACCCTTTTTCGCAGACAACGCACAAAAAAAAACTCGCATATGTTTTAATGAAATATTCAATGAGCGTGACAATGCGAACATTCAGCGGATATTGGAGTGAGTCAACTATACGATAACATCAATGCAAAACAGCCCTTGAAATTGATATTTTAATTAACCTTTCTTTAAACAAAACGACTTTTTTTGTCTGCCATTTCAATATTGCATTATGAGAACTCCTTTTACGTTTTATTTATCATACAAACCTTTTATATAACGATAATGCCCAAGTACTTTATTAATTGATATAAAAGGGGATGTTTCGAGTATGTATTCAGGCTTATATAAAACGAATTTTCAACTACCTTCCTATTTCAAAGCATTGAGAAAAACGTTTCAGAACGTTTTAGATCAATAGAATCTGAAAAATTGCGTCATATAAAAAAGGGGTCGGTTGAATTTAGAGGTGTAATTTCGTTTTGCTTACTGTACAATAATAGGGGGGTTGAGATTAATTAAAAATCAACTCCCTCCAAGCTATAAATTTATACCTAGGGGTTTCACTGTGCACCCCTCCAAAACGAAGCCCAACATATCAAAAATTATACCACCCTATTAAACTCCCCGGATTTTTTATTTGCTAATTTTTTCGTTTTGATTTTTTGTTTAAAAAAAAAAGGAGTTTTGTGGCAGAAAAAGGTTTTGGATGTGAAAGTAAGTTGGGGAAAACTTATTCTGACACGCCCACCCCCTTTGGGAGGCTTCTAACATATTACCTTGATTAGAAAAACATTTCCTCCCCTTAAGACAAAAACCTATTTTTCTTTCCCACATTGTTTTCACATCCAATTATCAACGTTATAAACAATTCTCGGAAGAAAATTTTAATTGGGCGATTTGATGTAGAAGTTGTTTTAATTTCAAGTTTTATTTATTTGCTAAAAGAAAGAGAGAAATTCGAAAGACGAGGTATTAGCATAGTTGACAAAAGAGGATCGGTAGAGACTGAAACTCAGGAGTTAATTAATTGATCATCTCAAAGTAGCCGAAAGTTTGGAAGGTTCCCTGACTTTTACGTCAAAAACGACTCAAAAACTCGTCCCCCTCCCCATCACTTCAATCTCAGGGTGGTAGGAAACGTTAAAAGTTTAACTCCCCTGGATATAACTCGGGTGTCCCTCAGCTCCGGTGAGCTTCTGTTGCATTAATAAACCTTTCCAGAGGCCTCCACGATCCGGGAATAATTGAAACTTGGTAATTTCAACGCGGGGCTTTTAATAAGTTTATGTTTCCGTACCTCCAGCCGAGGCCGTTACATTTCCGGCTCTACCATCAGCCATAAAACCTTTGTAGCCTCGTTCTTTCCGACTAATCAGCCAACACGATGTTAATTACGCAACATGAAATGCTTTTACCTATTTCTAATACTAAAATCCCTTAATTGAACAAATACTTCACAGCGATTTCCTATACATAGTTTCTAGGACAATGTGACAAATTATTAAACTATACAGTATTTCGCTAAAAGACCACATTGTACGCAATCCCCGCAGGCCTATTGTAGCTTTTGGAGGGTGGCCTGCAGGGTTGACAAAGTGCGTGTGTGCAAAAGGACAGGGGGTGATTCATGAGAGATCTAACAGTCCGACAATGGATGCTGGCTTGTAGCATTTATGCACGTCAAATATGGGACATTAGCTCCATTCCACCTTGTATTACTCAAATTTAAACAATTTTCACGCCTGAAATTTGTTTAAACTTGATGAGACGGGAAAAGGAGTGTCGATATCGGGAAAGGGTTTTCAGGTGAGAGAAGAGGGTTACAACCATTTCAATTACACTGTCTAACGGGCTGGGAAATTAAGCAGTCGAGAGCTTGAGAGAGTCTCGCTCTCCTCGAATATTGAAACGGTTAGTACTCGGTTAATACGCTCATATATTTCAGAGGTGTCCTCCTCGGGGTACATAAATAAGCCCATAATCTGGAGACGCATTCAGTTCTCCCTTTCCACGAGAGCCCGGCTTCGTCCTCAGCCACCCCTCGAGAGCATAAATCATCAATAAGAAGTTACCAACTGGCTGAGCCCTTTCGTAAACAGAACGCCCCCAAAGATATCCCTTGTTTTTTATTTGTTTACTTTTCCTTAAGTTCAACTCATTACAAGATCCCTCCATCCACTTTCTTAACTTGATTATTTTCCACAAAAAGCGTTATCTGAGAATCAAAATTATAGATTTACAAAATCAGTTAATGCAAAGGGATGCAATGGATGCAAATGATGCTTCTCAGAGAGAACCTTTGGTAATTAATTTTTATTTAATTAAATTATCGTGAGCAAACTGAATATTCGCCAAAACGACTATTTTATCAATTTGGTTTATTACAAAGGCTGCTAGATTAAAATTATGGTTCCAAGCAAGTAAACAACCGAAAATACTAATAGTGTGATCATACCGACAAAGCTTTATCCAATAGGTTCTATAGCATTTATTGATCTAGAGAACAAATTAATTAGCATCAAGTATAGTAGTGATATTATTGCGGATTAAGCTTTGATGTACTTGGTGGATTTTTTTTTCTTGAACATGTTTGGTCTTAAGACCTAAAAGAATTAATACGTAAGAGTAAAATACTCTTTTCCCCTTCTTTTTTAAAGATTAAGGAAATATATTACACCTCTGTAATTATAAAATGTTCTGCAATAACCATCCTTTATAATTAACTACCAAATTTAATTAAGTCCCAGAGATGGGTTAAAAAGGAGCGAGAGAGAGAGAGAGAGAGGGATTTATACGTTAAATTGCTTCAAGGGGCCGAGGGAAGTGATATAAGGCTCTAATGTGAGCAGGTAGCAATAATACGAGGTATAGTAGTGGCGGGGGTGGAGGAAGAGGCAGAGATTTTGTAAGGGGAGTAGGGCGTTTAAGTCGTTGGAGTGAATAAGGTTTGTAGGAGAGATATACTGTTGTGATATTGTATAGGCGGGCCACGTAGAAGGGGGTTGAGGGAACTAAATCAAAACCTGGGTATGAAATAGAAGCAAAAACCCTACGGGCACTCCACTCAAATAATATACACAGGATGGCGATTTGTGCTTTCCCACTCGGGTCCCCACACACTTAGCTCTTATTTATACCCGAAAAACTGAAATACAACGGTCACCCTTTCGACCAAAAACTAAGTCCCTTTTTGCCCATAAAATCCGAATTGAAAACAAGATTGTTTCATAGACTTCTTTTGATTTAATATTACGGAAAGGGAGTTTCTCTACGAATTCGTCTTTTGATCTGTCCAAGGGTAGAATTCAAAGGACCTTCGACTTACCACTCTAATGAATGAGATCAACTGAATTTTCCTTAACGGAATTTCAGGGTAGATTTGCATACGAGGAGGGCGGATAATTACTAATAGGATTAACGGTAAAGTTTATAATCATTAACAGGAAAGGACAACAGAGAGGGTGTGCGGAGTCTAGTAGGGATCTCACTCCTAGCTTAGAGTTGGACGGGGAGCTGGTTAGGCTAAACCCTTATATCCGAAAAGGCACTACCAGCCTAGTGGCTACATAAGTAGATTACCATTTTCCAAACGATACCTGATTGAAGTACTATAAACTAGTCTGGTTTTACTCACCTCGGATTTTCCCTTCGAGACACAGTTGACCACATTGCTCGGCTCCAAGTTCAAAACATCTCTCTGAAAAACAAAAACAAATTAGGAATAAGTTTTTTGAAACAAAACAATATTTTGAGGCTTATTTAATCGTTGAGATGTTTTCAAGGTGGTTTTAATTGTTTCTAATAAAAGTTTATGAATAGGTGGATATAATTGAAATAATAATAGTCTTGGGTTCTGTTTCAGCAAATATCTTAAAGAATTTATTAGTTTTATAATTAAAACGGCTTAGTGGGGTTGTTTTAGACAAAAGACGATCTTGAGGGACCCTACATTGTTCGACTAAATTCAACAATGAGAGGATATCTAAAACCGCTCCCTCTTTCAAGAAATGAATATCATAAATATCTATTAACCCCTATCTTGTTTCAGTTTTCACAAAATAAGCTTCTTTATGAATTTCTAATCCTGGAGGGTGAAGAGGAGTTTCGCGAGGTGTAGTTTTCCGGAACGAAGGGGAACAGGCGGAGGGGGCAATTAATGCGAACTGGATTAAAATGCATGAGTCTTTAACTCTCCCGCCCCTTTTCACTCTTTCGCGGAATCGATAGAGGTAACAAGGCTCTCCACAAACCTCTTTAGACTCGACATTATTAAATTACTAAAAGACGAGATTTAACCTCCATTGATTTACCGAGAAGGTTCAACCTAAAAACAGCCCCCTTAACCCCCCTGTTTTAAAACACGTGACGATAATTTAACATTCAAGTCACTTTTTAATCATTTTAATATTAAACAATAAATTAACTTTATAATTACAGAAACGCAATTCGGAAAATTTGAATTATAATTAAAAATACCTCGTTAATAAGGAAATGAAAAAAAAGGCATGTCCAAGAGGCATTTAGAATGCCAATGAGAAGAAGTTGTTGATTAGCAAAGGAGGGAACTTGGAGAGAAGGGAGAAGACTGATTTCCCACAGGCCACTATCAGTCCCAATCAAATATGAATGAGGGGCTAAAAGAGCCCTAAAACGACCAAATTCGCGATAAAGTTCAATAAATTGAGAAAAAAAGCAACATCGAAACCCATTTTTAGGTCAAGAGCTTTCAACCGCTTTAATCATCAGATCAAAAAGTTAATATTCGCATTAAGACAATGATAATCTCGTAACGAAACTTCAGGACTACACAGAATCAAATTGAATAAGAGCTTAATTGCTGATTAACGTGATACAGAGTTGGGTTTGAACTTGTAAATTACAACTGGTGTCTTGAGTATGGAAGAAGAGTGGGGGTTAATTAAATTAAACGGAGGGGCTTAACCCGGAATAGCAATCACACCGTAAATGATGCAGGCCTGTTTAATTCGTCATGTAACTAAATAAGACTGACGTTGCGTCAAGATTTCACAAGTAACGCTCAAAAATTTTAAATATTTAGCCAGGGAGAGGCAAAAAGTGCAATAACCGAAATAGCCTTGTCAATCAAAATAAAGCCAATTCTGTGGGGGGTATCTTCAAAGTGGCATCCATCAGAACAACAAACAAATTAGAACCCTTCTGATTACACCAGATATTTAGTTTAAATATTAAAGATCTATTGATTTTCAACATTATTTACTTTAAACATTTATTACTGTTTATAAAGCAGTTTGAAAGCAAAACTTTCATTTTATAAATTAAATGGATCTAGAAATGTAATATTATCGTTAAATAGGCTGAATAATTCACTATCCTATAATGACGGTAGGAATTTCAGGGGCTTTTCGCTCATCCCCCGGGCGTACTTCATTAGCACCTTACACTGGTTTACAGCCCATAGAACAGGCCCTGAAACAATTACTCGTCTCCTGCGAGCGTTACAACTCCCCTTACTTGGGAAAACACATTGACCAATTCTCGTAAAGGACCCGGGACAAGTTATTATCCGCAGCGAAACACCATTTCAAAAGACCTTAAACGCAAATAGAAAAGTGTTAAAAGACAATATACCTGAACGTTATTGCTCCTCGTAATTTTTTCTTCTTTAATTGCGAGGGAAATAAAAATTGCAAGTCTAGCCTGGGTTTTTCAAACTTTTTTTTGGGAGGTAATTGATGCTTTGATGACTTTTAATGAGGTTTTCAGTTGAACCCTTTTCGGAGGGTGGATTTCACAATTTGTCTTAGCCAACAATAAAGCCATAAATTCCAAGAAGAGTGAATTCCGAGGGCGGGCGGAAACCTGATTAAACCCCGGGCGAAATGAAACTTGTCTTGCGCCTGAAAATTAGTCTGGTCCGGACAAAGTAAGGGAAATAAGCAATATCCTACTCGGTTCTCCACTCTTTTGAGTGACTTTTACTTTTTTTCAGGGTGTAATCAAAGTGGACGGTGAAAGAGGGCTCCTTAACCCAGATTTGAAGCGAAATATGCATGAAAATTCACGTCTGGTTAAATAACACGTCTCCACCTTCCCCTTGTATGTCATGTAAATTTAAGCAGATTTTGAAAGGGCGTAATAGATTCTCGCCCGCCTCTCATATTATGTTAAAAACAAAAGTGTTATCCGGTCCACTTTTGTTATGCAAATTTCGTATTTTTCGTGGTCTCGAGTGAGGAAGTGAGAGTCATTATGAAAATACATAATAGGGAGAAAAGAAAAACCGAGGAGAACATCAAAGGATGATGAAGGAGAATAAACTTTATCTCAAGAGCTTTGGCTCAAGGAGTGCGAAACTCATCTTTAATGCTATAGGTAAAAAGAAAGGTTTCTTTTCCTTTCAGCTCCGAGTAAACAGATCATTCTCAGTGTCAGAGAAAGGGGCTTCCCCATGAATTAAAAAAATAATATTATTATGAAGAAAGAAAAAGCAAAGTTGGACTCGGAAACTTCGGAAAGTTTGGTTTCTGCTTTCGAAACTTCAGAAAAGCCTTTCCCCCTCCCCCTTTCATTTAACCCCCATAACTCACAGCGTCGCTAATGATAAATCTTTAGGCCTTTTATGCCCCAGTGTCGTAAAAATGAAATTCTCCTAATAAAAAGCCATTTTAATAAAGACGAGAAAAGGGCAAATGAGCGAAATTGAGAAAGTGTAATAAGATTTTTATTGGGTGCTTTAATTTAGTTAGTATCAAAATTTTCAATATTTGAACACTAAGGAGGAAAATACAAAACGTTGAAAAAGAAACTAATTTTCAAAAGGTTGTCGTTTCTTATTAGAAAATTTGAATACCAATTCCCACTTGGAGTCATCCAAGGTTTTATGGGTTGTCTAGTGAGTTGATTTAAGGAGCCACCCTCGGTTCTCTTTCGGAATTATACACTTGAACGATTAGGGAATGTATGTCTCTATCTTTTCTCGAAATGGCCCTTTTCGCTCTTTCTCTTCTTTCTTCTGTCTCTTTCCCTCCCACATCGACAGGACCGCTATTAACTTTTTATCGAGTGTAAAATCACATGTCTAAAACATCCGGCCTTTTATCCTTTTCCACTTCTTCGTCTAGAATTGGATTCTGCTTGCGGTTTTCTGTTTTTTTGATATAAATAAAAGATCGAAATGTTGTGGGCTGTAATAAACTTGGGGTGCCAGAAATCAGAAGCTGAGTAAATAAGAAATGGTTTAAAAGTCTTGATTGTCTCAGGTGTTTCCGACCTTTTAAAAAAAGGGTTGATGTCCTAATGGAACTCGGTTTTAATTCAGAAGGCGAGCTGTTTGGTAGCTGTCAAGTAAGAGACAATAAGTACGGTAAGCTGTCAAGGTATCCGAGAGGCCTCGTCCCCTGAGGCAACGACGGACAAATGGAAAAGAAAAGGAAGAGGAAGAAGAGGGCAAAAAACCCCTCGCCTTCACACTAAAACAATATGTCAGCCAATTCGAGGGGGGCCACCCTTGATCTCCAATCCCGGAGCCGCACCTTCCAGACGCCATCTCCTTGAATTTACGATTATTCTGCTTCTCCCTGCTCAAGTGAAAAATCTACGACCCTTATAAACAGGGATTGGGTTCCCTTCACTTGTATTACTTTCGCCCTCCCCACGCTACCCATTTCCCAGCCATCTCATCTCCTTCACGGCGAACGCATTTTTCTTCAAATGCTTTTTCAAAAATCACGTGGGATAAACCTTTACCACGGATGAAGCCACCCTGTGACAAGATGATCAAGAAAGCTTTTCTCAGAAAGCGGAATATGTGCTATTTATATGCAAATACTTTTTTTTTCTTCATAAGAATACATTTTGACACTCGACAATTCCTTATAATATTATGTATCAAGAACAAAAATGTGCTTTTGTTCAAAAACAAACGCTAAGCCCTAATAAAACCAGCTTATATACAGATGAAAATGGAAAATACATAAACCTTAACAACCCATCCGGCTAGTAACGTTTTTACCTTAACAATTCCAACTTTATAAAAAAAAATCTAATAAAGATACAAGGTTGAATAATGGAATAATAAACTCGACAGTATTAAAGCATGTTTCATACATATAAAGTGCGAAAGAAGTTTTATGAAAATAACCATCGTAGACGCTGGGGTTGTCCCAGAAAAATTCATTTTTCTGAATAGATACTTTACTTTAAAGTTACTCTTCTCTACAATCTGAGAGAGGTTTTGATGGGAGGGTAGTGGAGGTGATGGAAGAGTGGTGTATAGTGGTGGGGAGGGGGTACTTGATGTTAGTGGAGAGGTCTGTAGAGCCAAGAAGTTCCAGTTATGGGGAGCATGCTACATATCATATTTTTCAATGCAAACGATGAAACTTTAAAGGACAGATAAAGAATAGGATTTAAGACTTAAAGAATAATAGGATTTTGACTTTTTTAAGAGAAAATAGGGTCTGAAGGGGGATTTTCCGAGGGTAGAATAAAAGTGGCCAAAGTATTTTGATCTAACGTGGAATGCGATTAAGGAGTGCGGCGGAGAGAGAGGAGGACTTGATGGAAGTAGTAAAACCCAAGGGTGGATCACTCCCTCTTCCCACGGTATAAATCAGATCGCGGCTACCCGCCCGCTCCCATTAATACTGTTTTTAGTATGACCCCATAAAATAAGGCACCTCGGACCGCTTTGGGTCAAAGGCTATTTTTCAGAAAAGGAGAAGAACGAAAATGCCCTAATCGTACAATCGGGGCAATTCTTTATCCGATTCCGGACCATTTGTTGTTCCCAAACTGCTTTTATTCACCAAACCTCAATTTCTATCACTCCCCAAGATTAACGCCTAGAACCCTTTTATGGGATTTTGTTTCATGTTAACAAATTCGTAGAATAATACTCGAACACGAGGAGTAAAAAGTGAAAGCCCTCCTGTCATCTAAATTAACTCATTGTTACCTTCGTCGAGATCATTAGATTTGATTCATCATGCGTCAAATGTAAAGGTTGTTAATGATGTGTTAGGTATGTCTCATTAGTAAAGACGTATCTGAAAGTCAATAGGATAAAAGGAAGTAAAAACGATTCCGATGTTCGAATAACTAGAGCACCTTCGAACAAACGAGTTTCGTTCGGACAATTAATAACCTGGTGTTATTACGAGATATCATAGCAAGGTCGTAAGATGGTCGTTTGTCATTTTTGGGGATTCAGTAAGGGGAGTTTGAGAAGAGAAAAAAAAAGTCGAAAGAAGCCCCCCAAGACGGTTATTCTTCAACTCTCCCTTCTTCCTAAGAGAACTTCCCGTCTACTTTTCACGGATTGTTAACTTCCGTACATTTTCGCGTTAAAAAGTAGGATAGATTTAATTAAAAGAAAACGATAAGAGGGAAGACCGAGGGAGTTACGTTACAAATGGAATTCGGCTGACTCACTCCCGAGATGGATTCGCCTAATAAACTTCAAGAGAGTCATAAATATAACAAATGACGAGACAGATCTTATTATCCTTTTTTTCTTACCCTTTTGCAGAAGCTCCTTGCAAATTAGCATTTTATTTCCATCGTTAAATAAACAAAGAAAACAGATGTTGTAGTTTTCCTTTTGTAATTTTTCAAGTTCGAAAAAAGCCATTTCTATCGATTAAAACCCATATGGGGCCCACAATCCATCGACGTCATTTCTTAATCCCTTTAATTATCCTCAAAATGATTATGAGGACTTAAAACATGGACATTAGTTTAACAAGTTTCTATTGGCTCCCATAAGTAAGGATCCGGGCTTTTCGAGTCCTGCCGAGAAATTTACTACAGATTAGACCCTCCCAAGTCATTTGGGTAATTAGATTTCCATACAGTGTGTACTTGAACGGGCCGTTAAACGTATACTTAATCCACTAGCCCGGCGTATCTTTAAACTTTATTAGTTTATTATGCAGTACCCGGGCGTTCATTACTGGGCAACAATCGGGAGTCCGAATCTTTTAGGACTATTCTAGAAATTAAACTTTAAATACACCCACTGGGAAGGACCTTTTTAGCCGATTGCCTACGTGACTTCCAAGTGTGAATATTTTCGTACTGGAAGGGATAAACGAAGATGAACCTTGTATAACAACCTGAGGGGCGTAGAGACTATTAAAACAGTCAGCTGTATACAAGTTCTTTGTGAGTCATATTGCTTTGACAACCGACATCACTGATTCAATTAACCCTCCGCTGGGAACAGAAGAAATCTATCCTAAATTCTCTCTCTTCTTCTCTTTTTTTCTCCCCAAGAGGATTTACTTGTCTTCTTTCACTATTAAGCCTGACTGACGTGTTCTTTTGAAATTAATCGCTTGTGATTATAGTTATAAATAACTTAAATAACTTTCTGATCTTTTTTTAAAAAGAAAACTGGACAAAAAATCCGGGTGGTCATTTCGTTTTAATATTAAAATTCAGGAAATGAAACAAAGACGTGATTTAAGCGTTAATGAGACTCATTACTTAAATGATACAATGTAATTATTCAACACTCGTTTTTGGACAAACATGAATACTTAATTTGAACTTACCTCGCAATTTGAATGGCTTATATTGCTCAAGTTAAGTCTGTAGACACGATCCCTGAAAAAAAAAGAAGAAACAATAATTAATAAATGAAAGAACAAAATAAGGAGCTATAACTTAAATACCACTTAAGTAGAAAAAAAAACAAAAAACATTCCTTTATTTTTCCTCTTTATTGTTTGTTGAGCCATCAAGAAGCTCATCGAATCTTCGAAAGTTTTCTTTGAATGTGTTTTCAATGGATTATAAAAATTCCGGAACAAAAAAAGGGGGATCCGGACGGAAAATGGCATCTTGAGTTGTGGTGACAGGTCTAAGTCAAAGTTAAAGAGTATTGATAGAGTCCTCCCCCTCCGTCAACCCCTTTCGAGCGTTCTTCCCCTTTCGGTCCCATTTCGCTGTCGGAAACAGTGCCCGGCTCCGTTGTTATCCCCGGGATAGATTTATTCCCTTCTCCTCTCTTTACCGGTGAGAGCGAAACTACGTGCTCCATTCGACAAAGGTTGCCGAATAAAAGCAAGTTATTTATTCCTTCACACGTAATGCCTACCCATCCCCCCTTTCCCACCCACAACTCATGACTCTACTAAAAAAAGAAATATAGAGACTTCTTCAATTCAATATTTTTTATATTGTTACAAAATAAACTTTACGAAATTTAATAAAATAAACTACATATATGTAAGTAAAAAAAAAATAAATCGTGAACTAAAAAAGAGAGAAGTTTTAACAATTTTTCCAAAGTTACAATGGTTTGTGTTCATATTTTGGTTGGTACTTATAAAGTTTTATGGTCGACATAAATAATACAGCCATGATTAAATCTATTGATTTAGTCCTTATTCAAGCTTTTAAGATTAATTAAACGATAAAAGCTAAGCTTTATTGTACCTTAATTTTGGTTTTATGATAAAAGTTTGAAAATAAATACATACGTTATTTATAGAATTGAAAAATATCTGGGCTGGGTGAGTTCCACGAAAGGAAAAGAGTGAAAATGTGTGCATTAAAAAAGAATAAAGGAATTATTGAACCAGAAACTAGCATTTTATCGCTCACCGCACTTTTTTACGTTTTCAAGTATATTGGTATAAATAGACTTACAAAGAAGTGTAATTTACAAGGAATGCAATTTCATTAAGCTTGAACAAGAATTTTAAGGATTAAATGAAAAGATTCATCATGCGGAACTCATTCAGACAAGGTAGGCTAAAATTGGAAGAGGCTCATGTCTATTAAAGGATTTCAGATTCCTTTCTGGGCCCCCCTCGACAATTTAAAGAAACGCTAAGTAAAAGAATTAAGTCGAGTGGATATTAAAAAGTGTCTCGCTTTCCATAATCGTCGACACGTCATCCCTTCTCCGGTTACATTGTCTACGAGGGAAACACAATTCTACGCTTCAGAAGTCACGTTTTGGGAATGCCCCACCGTAAAAGACAACCTAATGTCGGAGTTTACAGGAGCATTCAATCAGATAAGAGAGTTGATGTCGAGGAAAGCGGAGTCGTCGTCGGAAACCTCTTCGACCCTGCTCTGTATGTAAAGGAGCGAAGTTAATTCTAATGTAACGGATTGCCCTCTCTTGAATTTATAATTGCCTCTTTTGTTTTATTTACACCCTCTATTGATAGCTCAAAAACGTGAATATGATAATGTAGCTGTGATTCTGACTTCATATAAGATCAGTGTCATATAAGAGTGAGTGTCAGGACACTCACTCCAGAAATCCCCGGTACATATACAGAAGGCGAATGTCCGGGTAGAAGAATAGACATGAACAATTCATGTAAAAAGTGTAACATGAAATAAAGAAATTAAAGGTTTAACCCTGGATTAAGATAGGCTATTATTTGCGGGTGGATTCCAGTAAATCCCATTAATAATGTACTATCAAAAAAGCAGATCGTATCAGAACCCAACTCTGAATAATTAACACTAAATCAATCTCCTTTACTTTATTTTCAATTGAGAAAAAAAAAAGAGGAAAGAGTGAAGATAAAATCGCGCGTTTTACAACCTATTAATCACCGGTTGGAAGATAGCGGTTTAAAAGGCAGATTGTAATATCGTAGATGAAAGTGTAGTGGTGATGGGGCTGGGGATGAACTCTAGTTAATCTTGACGTGGCCTGTCTTGTATAAGATGGATTTAACCTTCGACGGGGGGTCCCGATGTAGGAAAACAGGAAAAGGGGGAGGAGGCGACGTGAGAGCGAATGTCAGGTTCAGGGCCCACCTTGTCATGTTAACTTCTACCAGTGTCAACTCAGCAGGGGACATCCTCATTCCAATCCCATATCAATGATATTCATAATTAGTATTAGAACTTTCATTTTCAATAGATCAAGATAACCGACATTCCAAGCATGTTCTTATTACCAAACTTCTTTGATCCTTCCAGCAAAGATACTGCAGAACATCTGCATTGCATCGAGAAAACATAAGATCTAATCGTCTAAGTTTTCCTGCTTTTTTTTCCAGTCTTGTCTCAAATTCACTTTAGAGGCAAAAATCAATCACAAAACTTAATTTATTACCACTAAAAGTTAGGAAAACCAGGTCGTAGAAATTCTTTCTTTCAGTTGACAATGGAATGAACTTCACATTGTGTTCAATAATGGATTTTAAAAAAAATGAATGCTATAAGTACCTAAATGTGCATCCGTTGAAGCAGATGTTTTACTTTTTGAGAGTCGTAAATCCTCCTAATACCGGCTAATTACAAGTCATGAATAACTCAGTCCAACTTTTAAAAACCCCTATTTTTTCACTGTTTGAAATAGAAAAGGTCAATGTGGGAGTAGAAAACAAAGATAAGTGAAAACGTGAGTTTTGAAAAAATTCCCATATTGTATAAGCCGGATTAAATTAGGTTGCGAGAGGTCAGTATATTTCGTTTGAAGGGTGCAAACAGAGATATATGGTAGCTGCAGTGTTGAAGGGGTCGAAGCCCCCGGTTCGTTACCTCGATCCGCCAAACTACCCCTCACTTCACCCCAACACGTGGAGATTTAACACAGTTCGTTTGTCCTAATTATATACAGGGCCTTATAATTTTCACAAGGCTGAATCAGCCCCTCTTTTCTCTCTCTCTGTTTCCATCCTAAGTTGATTACGAGCAAAAAGCACAAGTCCTACTTGAATCCACACAGCAAGAACATCTTTGTTTTTCATGTTGATTATTTCCCTCTGATTTAGTTTGCTTTTTTGTGTGAAATAGTGAGTTTTTGAGGTCATGAGTCAGACCGTAAAGGGGGTGCCCCTATCGGTCTCACCTGGCCAAATAATTAATTCACCCCTCTACCCTCCTTTGGTCACAAATTAATGGACATGCTCGGCTTTTCTAAACGCTCCGACCCCAACCATCTCTCTAATCACCCACCCCTTTTCCTCCAAATACTTCCAGTTCATTTCACGCACCAAAAAAAAGTTACGAAACGTGTGTCAATTATTGGAAACTTTTTCCCTCGTTTACGAGCCCGCACGTGAAATTTTGAACTTTTAATAAACGACTCGAAGAAATACGATCAGAGAGGATTGCTTTTGACTGATTGCAATTGACAGCTGATGCTAGAAGGGCCTATTGTTCCGAGGGTGAAATTCTACTTCATTACCTGGGCTAATGTTTCAAGAGTTCTCAACTATTAATCATGTTGGATATTGACAAGTGAAGAGGACCTATCCTCTATTGTCTACTCTTGACATCACGAAGACCAAGGGTTCTCAGAATCCATTATTGCCATACCTTCAAAAGGCATATTTTGTAAAAAGGATGAAAAATTAGAAAAAGTGTCTACTAGTTTTTTGAAGAAGTGCTAGTCTTTTCAATTAAAAGGTAAGAAAACCCTTTAGGGAATACCTTATCTTTGTATTTGGGTGTCAGAAAACATTTTTGTCCATTAAAAAACTCATCACTTAAGCTGTCCTTTGGGTTTCTCTTAAGCAATGAACGTATTAAGCGCGATGATTAAAAAAGTTTTAATCACGAAAATGAGACCTACTGTCGGCACAATTGTCTGATGTATATTTAATTCATTGCTTACTCGCAACACTAGAATTTTCTAGTACGTATTCTCTAATTACTTTCTTAGACAAAAAGAGCTTCTTAAAAAATTATATACTCTTAATCCATTATCTTCTCAAATTCCTTTTTTAATTTAGAACAAAACGAGAAAGGGTAAAAATATATTCAATTTATTAAACACTTCAAAAGTTGCACGCTTTTGAACGTGAGTGGACAATGTCATTGATGACAAGTTACATTGTTCGCTTGAAGTGCTTTTACAAGTGAAGGTACGGTGTAGTAATTTAATTTTTAGGGTGACGTGAATAAATTTTACATCCCCGAGTAAAATACATCAAGTTATCAAGAAAGTTAAAATTTTCGAGACGTCGACTTCTTCCAACTCGGTTCATCCGGGCTTTTAAAGTTTAATTTGGTTTTAAGAACAGTGTAAATACGTGTAAGAAAGTATAAGTAGATAGGCATTATAAGTGGATGTAAATTGTCCCCTTTCCAACTTGTGGGTATGTAAAGTAAGACGTTTCACCCCTGGAAAGACGTGATTCAGCAACTGCCCGAGGGATGAGGAAAGACTTTACTTCTTATCCCGATCAAATATTAAGAATTAAAACAAAAGTTTTTTTTTAAGAGTAAGACATCTAAAAATATTATAACGTCGTTTTCACTCCCGGTGTTTCATTTTTTCACGGACTACAATTAGGGAAAAAGTCTGCGGGGGGTGATTGTTGGGGCGTGACTGGATGGTGGCTGACTAATGCCTTGTTGTTGGCTCGAGCCACGTACTGTGGTTCCTGTAAAGATCTCGTGATGCATGCTTCTATATCCGAGACAACTTTTCCCTACCGAGTCCCCAGAGCATTTTTTTCCTTATCGAAATATTCCGGAAGGAAAAAACCCCGGCATGAAAACAGACGTCAAAATGTGACGAGCTTCCGAATCGTGAATCACACCCTGATCGATCAGTTGATGGACAGAGTGTGGGCCTTTTTTACATAAGGATGAACAATGAAAAGAGTGTTTCTGTGCCAGCATTATTAACATCAATAACTATTACGAAGGCCGATAAAGGCCTTAAGGTTCCTAGCTCGGTCCCAAGTCCGAGGAATATATTATGAGGTGATCAGGCAGGTTTCCATGGTTTCAAATCCAGCTTCCGGGCTACGATGGAGCGTTTGCCTTTTCATTTTAAAAATTCAATAATTATTAAAGTTGACACAGTTTTCTCATTATTGGAAGTAATATTTGCCCCAATATTATGTCCACTAAATGTTCTAAAAAGCCTAATTGATTGGAAATACAGTCAAATGTCAAATATGATGTTGGAAAGAAAAATATAATATAAAGATTCTTTTCTATATAAAGATACCGGAGGGAAAGAGGGCGGGTTTATGAAGGACAAACAGAAACTAATTTCGAGAAAAGGGGAATCGGCCCTTCATAAATTTTATTAGCTCCAATTTGCTCTCTCATGCGAGACGCCCGAGATGAGGTCTTTTCGATAGGACGTAAAAGAGACTTTTCAGACTTGAAATCTGGTCAAAAATTCGAAAACAGTAGAGTTGAGCTCAATGGCTAAAGTGGAAAGATAGCAAAGATCTCGAAAGAAACACGCGCAATTACCCTCTTTTGTGCGCCATTTAACAATTTCCTCGGGTCATGTTAAATTCATGTAAAAGCCCCGGACACCTAGTTTTATGCTCCCCCGATACTCGGAAAGAAACTGTCAAGAAACTCTGGGAAAGGAGAGAGAAGCTATAAAAGATTACGATATTTCACATCAGGGATGGTTTTTCTTGTGTTCACCCTGAGAATTATAAGTCGGAGAGGATTTTAAAATATTTAAATCTCTGGAGACAGTCTTGAATAATGTACCACTTTTCTTACCATGGTTTCCAGCTTTTCCGCTTTATTAAAATTTTAAAAAGTGCCTTGACATTTTTACTGCATTGTCGCGCTGTTTTTCTTCTCTTTTATCTCACTCCTGAGTTATCATTCCTATTTTGGAATATTAGAAGGGACAAATATTTGGAAGGGAGCACTTGACCTATCGGAGAGAGCGTAGGGAAACTATTCCTTTGAGACGTCCGGGGGGCTTGGAGGACACTCGAGAAACTCTTCCCTCTCGGCTTTTAAACGGCTGTTCCGTCTGCTAACAGCCACCTTCCTTTCCCACTCTTTCAACACTCGAATCAAAATCACGTTCCTGATTGCTTCGTCGTCTAAAATTAAACTTCACTTAACTATTTAGAGACCCGAAAATGGCGAAAATACACAAAAAGAGCTGAATAATAAAGGCCAATAAATTGATTTAAAAGGTTAAAAAATCTGAAATGTTTGAAAAATAATGCGCAATTTTGATGGAATAATTTCAAGTCTGGGGAATCAAAGTGAATTATTATGATTTGAATTGGCATAAATCCGATCCCTTGATGCCTAGAATATTAATTTCCTCTGTTTGCCCTTCCTTCATAGAGACTGAGATGCAATATCTCCTGCTTTAGATGTGAAGACCAAGGGGGGCCCGCTACAATTTAATAAATAATAACCTCCAACCCTTGCACTTAAGTTTTCTCCAATGAATTCTTAAAAGAGTCGAAAAAACACTTGCGGGCAAATATTTGGAGTTTGAATATTTACCTTGTTTTATTTTATCATACACGCTCCTTTACGTGTTTAGATAAATCCATTAGAGTTAAATTTATTCAACTCTTTTATTAATAGAGCCAGGCTTAACAACCTTATTCAATTGGCTAGAAAACGTTAGATAAAACTAATTTGTTCGTTTCACTTTAGCATGTTCGCTGATAGAGTCTTTTTATGTAAATAAACATTCCATTTCGCTCTATGACTTAATGATATCGCATTTACAGACTTTTTTTTATACGGATTGTAGCACCACGTTAGAAAAACTGCATGTAGATAAAGTAAAAAGATTTAATTACAAAAATTCGTCGATGGATCAGATATCACGTAAAACGATGGGAAAATAACAAAACGATACTTCAGATGGGGTCGAATTTGAATAACATTAATATTTACATACGAAGGTAGTAACATTTGTTCTTCAAAATCCTTTTTCCGTGAGCAGACTGTTCTTTGTAACATTTGTTCCTCCAAGAGCCTTATATACACACACTTGAGGTTTGCCTTTTCAGCCTGGGGGCTACCTGATGTTTGTTTAGTGCCTATTTTGATGTTAAACTCCGAGTGTAATTTCAAAGCAAATAATAATGACCGACAAAAGTTCGATAAAAGAAAAGAAAAAAAAGTTTTTTTCGAGGGTTGTCGTGACTTGTACCCTAAACAATCTGCTATTATTTTTTTCCCCTTGGAAGAATTACCATAAACAAACACCTATCTTGGAGATATTGACATCGGTTTTGGCTTCTTTTCGACATGTGCGGAGGGCCCACGCACGCACCTCGAAGGACAACGCACGCAATCCCAATTTGACGCTCAACTAACTCCAATTTTAAGGAAACCATCAAAATTTTAAACTCTTAACCGCAAAAGGCTAACCCTTAAAATTAAGCCAACAAAGTATAGAAAAATTATATGTAATTTTGTATACTTCTATGTAATTTGAACACTTGTCTTTTGAATTTGTAAGAACAGATGTGAACAGTGAAGATCCAAAGGATTGAACGTATTTTTAGCGCCGTTCTGTCTGTAGATAGCAAAGGAGAACTACCAGACGAATAACTTAACCATGGTACCCATATCAACAACTTAAGAACATTTTCTGTCCAATTTTCCAACATTTAAGGATGTAAATCCCCCTGGTTATGAAAAAAAGATGCGATGGGAGGGGTCGGAATGCAAAAAACTTGTATTCTCGGTGGAGGTGGCGGTCTGTCAGTTTCTGAAGGGACAAGTATCATCTGTATTCAAGTAAGGTCTCGCCTCCCTGCTTCCCTCAAGGCATCAACTTGTTGGGCGAGCCTTTGTATCTCGGAACTCGCCCCGCTACCCGACAACGTCTACCTTAACCCAACTTTGTAAACTCAGGGCTATTTTTTCCTCAAACAAATAACACTTTTTTTAAATAAAAAAAACTTACATCGCTCCAATGTATAGCGAGTCTCTATTCTCATCAAGGTAGACTGTTCTGTAGTACATTTTTCCGCACGTAAACTCCCGCACATGATCTGAAACAAAAGGAATTTTTTAATTTTATTGGTTGTTTTATTGCGACGAAGAACAGGATGCCATAATGCTTCCACGTGCACAATTCTTTCGTTATCTTATCTTTTCTAGCTCATGAGTAGTCACGAATGTGTAGTAGCCATCCTGGATTATGTTACGCCGAAGAAACCACAATATTTATCAAGGCCTCTTTTATGAAAAGATAAAGGGAAAATCAAAACTGAAGAAGACAAGAAAATTTCCACAAGTTTCAGAGCCGTTGATGTGGAAAACAAGATAGAACAAGAGAGAAGAAAAAGAGAATTGTAATTGTCAAACTTTCTCAGATATCTCGACTGTTCAAGTCGGCACAAAGAGAAATTTTCGCGACGTAACACAGGGAAAAAAGAGCGGAGAATCGATTTTGAATTGTTGTCACGTCCGGCCATAATATCGCAAGTGATTTCCCAAGGGGATGTAGCCATGAGGTCATTACAAGTAGACATTGATTTCTAACGATAAATTCGACCTGTCTCCCATTGTGAAATACATTAATTGTTTTGTCCCTACGACTCCCAACGGTCTCGGGACTAAATAGCTTCTGGTTTATAATCCCCCGGTTGTACTAAGTAGCAGATTTATGCTACCTCCACCTATAATTATCGCATTACTACCGCGGGGGGCTGACAATTATTCCCGACTCCTCCCTCTCTATTTCCCGACATGCCAGGGGATTAACGAAAATGGAATTTCGGAATAGCCATCAAATCCCGGTTAATACGCCCAACACCGGGGGAGTGAATAGACGGACTTGATTAAAAAACGTCCGAACATTTGGCAACAAAAAATAATTTTTTTTTTCCTTCACCCTTCATCTAACCCCTTCATTTTCCCCCAACGAGCTGTGGGAAAGTGGAAAAAATAACTGTACTTTTGGCGCCCCCGTGAAGTAATATAATGGGAGTATAGAGCCATCAACCATTTATTTCCATTAACGTACGAAGGGGGAAAAAAACGTACAAAATATAGGAAATGTAAACTTCCTCGAGATTCAATTTTTTAGGGTTAAGAAATATATTTTTAATCAAAAAAATTTCAATCATTCAAACCCTTCAATTTCCTTGAAAAAAATTTTGTGTAAGCCATTATTTTGATTTCGTGCTTTGATATTTGCTTAGACCTATTTTGAATAATTTATTTTTTATGTATAATAATATAAAGATTAGGACGTAATTACGGTCCTAAAAGGCCCCTTGGTCGTTGAAAAGCCATTGTAATGTTACCCCCACATGACATCACAGGTATTCAGCTTAGAATTGTAAAAATTGCGTGTTAAATTATTGCAAGACAATTACGACTTAATTGAGGCTTTATGTTTGCTTTTGGTTTATAGATTCCGAGAAGGGGGTGAAGAAAAAAAAATCTCATAACCGCTTGTTAAGGTCCGTTGGAGTCGGTAAAGGCATTTATTGTAACGATAAATAGAACGAGGGGAAGGGGGATCTCGATAAAGCTGCGTGAGTGAGTGTCGCGTGTTATTTTAACACACGCCAATATCCAACTGGGCCCTTGTCATCTAATTAAATTTCAGAATAACCCGTCCCGATGACGTGTAAGCCGTCTATAAAAAATCAAACTATTAGGCACCAACAGGACGAAATTTCATCCATTTGTTAATAACTCAATTTTTTTCTCAATGCAATTGATGCATGAGAAATAAAATCCATCGATTGATAAGAAGGATCAGAGTGCTGAACTAAAAAAAACTGTTTCGTTTAATCCAGTATAAATTTTTTAAAAGTATTCTCTTTGTTGAAGTTGTTTTCTCGAAACCGTCCTATTTCCTATTCTTTTTGTACTTCCACTTCCAGATAAGAGAGAAAAACTCAACAGAGACATGTGATAACAATTTTCTAAGTCGAATTTTCTTGTATTTCTCCGTTTAAGCGTACACATTACCTTTTCTCTCTATTTTTGAGATTAGAAACCAAGTATATTTTTAGATAATAAAACCCTTTTTTAAACTTCAGATATCAAAAAAAGAGTTTTTATCTGTTTTTACTCCCTTTTTAATCCCCCATGCATCGGACATTTAAACCAAGCTGTTACTTCGTATTTTGTATTTTAATTGTCTTCGGGGTTGGGAGCAAAAAAAAGTTTATTCGGCATGTTTGTGGCTTCGGAAGAAAACATTTAGAATTAAATCGCTAGTGTCTTGATAATTTATGGTCTAGTTACTTTTTTCCTCGTTTTTGTGTGTGTGCGGGGTAAAAAAGAGTTTTTTAGTTAAAACCTCTGAAAGCCCGATTTAAAACTTGAATTGGTCTGACCAAGTGGAACTCATTTAAAGACTCATTTGCGTAACGGTCTAGATCCCTGATTGTCTCCAATCTTTTAGGAAGTGGAAATATTCTTTTTTCTCTCTTTTTCCCCATTTTCTTTTTAGTTTCGCGAGTTCCGAGAAGTTGAATAAATCGATAAACAATTTCCCTTTTGCATTTTTAAACACTCTTTAATTATGCAAAAGAATTGAAAATTAGATGAACTACAGAAAGAGTCGTTTTGATGAATTAGAATTTTATTCAGGATAACTTTTCTGGTTAAAAATCCAATTTCTTCTGAATAAAATATAATGAGTTAATATTTTAAAAAAATTCTCCTTTGAGGTGCTATATGACAAGCCTTTGTTCTTTATTTAAAACACTCGTCAAGCAAAATATTTAAAATACCCTATTTGGATATTTTCCTCTTATAAAGTCCAAAAGGCTTTTTTTCACTAAAGCGATCCAAAGATGAATCGAGCGTGAAAAGGCCATACAAAGTAACGAGCAAAAGATTTCACCTTCATTTAATTATCAAAGGAAAAAAAGGTTGACCTTTTTTTTTAAAACCAGTAAAATCATCAGGAAGGATAAAAGAGTTTCAGGAAAAGAAAAAATCAAAGCGTTTTCTAAAACGTTATGCAGATCTCATGAATTTTTCATTATTTTCGAATATCTTTTGAGAGAACCATTAAAAAGTGATTTTTGAAACATTAGCCAACGCTTTTTTGTTCAAATTTTTTATCTCGAAAATAAGTTTTAGTTTTTTGTCTTCAATAAAAAAGCGTCGTTTCTCCAGATTGGAAGCTCAACGAAAAGACATAAAAGTCGAGATTCGGTATGAACCTAAAGACTTGCTTACCCCAGCTGTATTGATACATAACATCTTCGACAGACAATATTTTATTACTTCTTTTTTATTATACCTTAAAGCCCCTAAAAACAAAACGAAAAGTCCACAATGTTATTAGTGTTATTACGTTGATAAAAATCCATGTTTTAGAGTGTCATATAGCCTTCATCGGAATTCTCCTTTGTAAACTCAGACTTATTTTTAGGTGAGGTATTATTTTTCAATATCCTTTGTTTCGGAAGGGTGGGACGAACTTCAGAGGAATGTTTAGGTTATCGTAATTCGATATATTGGTTCTCTTCCTTGGCGCTATAAAAATCTTGCAGAATTTAGGTATAAGAGTTCCCTTTCATAGTTCATTAAAAACCAATAATTGGGAAATTAAATACAAATTTATTATTATATAGCTGAATCTATAAATAAATTTTGATGAAAAAATACGGTTTAAAAAATTTTAAAATCACAAAAAGCAGATTGTATTTTTATTTATTAATTTTTTTTTTATACCAGAATCTCTAAAATGAAATCTGAACCTGAAGATTGATAGAAAAAAAAGTCATGAAAAAATAATCATCTTTTCTTTTCTCTTTAAAATTGTTTTCTGTTTACTGTCGTTTTTAGGCGTAACCTTTTATCCTGAAAGGCCAATCACGAGATTCAATTTTCCGCGGAAGTGTTAGAAAGGAGGGGTGATGAAAGAAAAGGGAGAAATATTAAAAGAAAATACTGTCCAAAAGGAGGGGTATAAAAACGAAATCAAATCTCGAGGGTACAATAATCATGCCAATACTTATCTTGAAGAAGCAGAATCGGAGTCAGTTTATTTTTATGAAAAGGGCTTCTCTCGAAAAACGTTCTCTCTTTTTTTCTTCTTTCGAGTCGTATTTACATGCAGATGGTGTCCCCAACGCGCATGCCTTTTGGATCAGAAACTGCATCAATCGCCACAAAGTTCCTTCAATTCCCCTTCGATTTCTTTTTCTACCTTTGTTTCCGATTTGTTCAAGATCATCTATTGACTTGTCTAACGAACCAAACGCGTTCCCTTTTCTTTTGTTTTCTTGTTGAACAATCTTGATTAGTTTATATTTTCTTTAATAAACCCCTTTCTCAATAAAACGTCTGAGTTTTTCAATTATTAAATATCATGTATTTACAATCTGGTATTTAATTACTGTCAATATCGAGTGTCACGAATAGCAATCAAGACGAGTAATTCTCATTATAATGAATTCAGTTATTATTGATTTTTAAGCATGTTTAAGAATTCAATGTTTATCTTGTTTTGTTTTTTGCGGGTGTGTTATATTTTAATTTCCTCATCACATTTGTAAAGGTAACTTAGGAGATAAACTGTGGGAGAATAATGAGCGATGAACGTTTTTTCGATAAGAGATAGCGTGTAGGGAGAGCTGAAAACATCCCCCTTTGTATTTACATAATATATCGGCTTCATGGGAAGGTTAATTTTTGGTTGTCTTTCGTGCTTTGTATTTTTTATTATTCAGTGTCCGATTACAATCCTGATTTGATTATACCATTGTCATCGCTATCGGTTTAAAACTTTTGCCTAAGAGCCAATTTGTGTGTATAAAGTCACTAGGTCTAGAATAGTCTTTGGGAGTTCAATAAGGGTCGTTTAAGAGAATAAAGAAGCACTTAATATTTAATAAGATTCTTTCTTTGTACCTCACTTAGTAATCACTAACTTCATGTATGATTTCAGTCACATCGATTTCGTCTAAAAGTATGCCAGAAAAGAGGTTTTCGATCAATTTTTTGTATAAAAGTTTAGAATGAAGAAAACTAAGGCGATTTTCATTTGAAATTTATAAACAGTTATTTTATAAACAAAGAATATAAAAAGAGCCCCCTATAAGAAAACCCTGAGAGTGCCTTCCCTGCAAATTGCTTTCTTTTAAAGAAGGGAGTGTTTTACGGCTTTCCCCCGACTCTGGACATAGACAATTGCAACTAGGCGAAAGTGCATCGCCTTGGGGACGATTGCATAAATATTGTGTAGGGGGGACAACTCTGCGAGCCTATAGTTCCCACGGGCCCTCCTACCTGACCGTCCTATCTTAAACCCGGACCGGGGAATAGGAGAGCTACAGCCTGCGGTATAATAACAGTAAAACCAGACGCTTGCTCTGCAAACGCCTATTTCAACACCCTCTGCTTTTTTATTTTCTTCCAACGGAAACCCTAAAAATTGTAATTCGAAAGGATTAAACTTGTTCTTTCAAGATTAAAAGAAAGGCGGTAACACGCAGACAGTGAAGAAACAATATTTTGCGTGTTTATTTAGCATACACTCTCTTTAATTAATTCAAAGGGAGGGAAACCACGTGGGGAGCATGTAAAGTGGGCAAAGGGAAGCTTTTATAAGAGAGCTTTATACACTTGTAGATAACCTTTGTATTCATCCAAGACTATATCACCGGGATGACCCCATTACTTCCAGGACATGGGGATTAAAGTTGTAATTTGAGTTAAAGCTTGCGGTACCAAACTGGATTATTTATTCTGCGCTTCTTAATATCCTCGATGCGGCATATATCCTGGGAAACAGTCTGCGAGCTGCCAGGGATATTTACTGTCGTCAGAATTAATTTTCCCGACTCTCCCCTTCCCCACAAACGCACCCGCTCTCTCTCACACTGGAAACATAACTCAGCCGTCTCCCCACGATCTAAATCATAATATAAATATGCGCGTGTGACCTGATTTATATCAATTTAATAGCGGACAGACCGTGTGTTCTTGTTTCGCCATGTTATTTACGAGGTGACCGCTGAATCGCAAATCCATCCGATTTATCAGGCGGACCAAAAAAAACCATGTTTAATCTTAACATTTAAATTCAAGATAAAAAATAATAAAAACGACTCGGTCCAATTTCTTTTAGGGTTTCATAAAGTCTCATCAGCATCCCCCGCGGTATTCACCTCGGGTGTATAAAGAAGCTTTCAGTTTTACGACAACCACATAAACTTTTGGTCTCATCATATCGCTCAGATTCATCAGCTCAGCCCGACCCCTCTATTTATCCGGTAATGCGATATTACTAACCAACCAACAAGCGTAAAACAAAGAAAATCCAAGTATTAAAACGTTAAGTCCGTTTTTCAGTACTTTCAGTTTATTATGCCAAGTAATTTAGCGACTACGTGGCCATAACTTAAATTTTGGGTCAAAGTTGTTGGAACTCGTTAATTAATGCCCTGTCTGCTAATGGCGAAAATCAACTGCTATCTGGAGAATCATGAACTCAATCATCCTGCTCATTTTCAAAGCAAGTTGGGTTGTTTACTTTTTTATCAGAAAACCTGGATTCTACACTTCTATAAGCTCAAAAACAATATTGGAAATAGAAAAGGTAAAGGAAGCATAGAGAGAATTGAAAAAGAAAACGCTTCATTTTTCTTCTTCTTCTTTTTACGCTTTTCGAGTCTTGTTTCCTTATCTCAACGGCCACTTCGCCCTTCGTAAATAAAAGTAGTTTTTATAGTAACATAAGTTTGAATTAGAGGGAAGGATTGCGCAGCTGGGATCGTAACCGGAATGAGATTTTTATTGATGGTTTCCCCTTTTTCCCATTCGGCAACGTGTTTATTCACCCTGAAGAAAAAGTAAAGGGAGTGCAGGTGGCATTAGAGACATTACCCATGAGGGATCTTGAGGTATTCTCAGCACGTAACTTATATGTGATATTGTCTTAGCTTCGGGTCTCGAACGTAAGATTTGATTATCCGGCGGATTAGCTCTAATTGAAACACCCACCTCGTTACTGACCTGATTGCTAATTCGATCAAAAAGAAAAGTTCGCCTTTTTCCTCTTCACGAAAATTATGTTCTGGACAACAATTAAATTTTACCCCCTTGTCAAAGACGGTTCCCATGGGGAAATTGGAACCGCCGAGTTAGAAACGGCCGCAAGTGGGTTTGAGGGTTTAACCTTGCTCCGGGACATCCTTCCGGCCCCCACAGTTATGACCATCATTACTAAATTGAATTAGACCCGTGTCACTGTTCGTTCCAAGATCTCCAACTTCATAACCTAATTTCGATCTTTAAGAACTCAATATTTATTGAGCTTATTTATGTTTTTTCCTCCTATGACGCTATCATGAATAATATCGTTTCAGATAATCGTGAAAATCGATGATGGAGTAATATTTTTATAATTCACACCTAGGAAAATTGATTTATAAGTCCCCCCCTTTCAGGGCACCCATTATTCAAAACGTATTTGGGTGTGGATCGATAATCCTAATACGAAACCGCGGCCCTCGTGTAAGATATTGCTAGTAGTACATCAACTAAGTCACTATATTTATGTTTGCCTTGAAGCATAATTATTCCCGAAGCTCCTGTTTCTCCCTATCCCCTCAACGTACACGTGTTACTTCTCAAACGTACTCCGGGCAATAAATACCTAAACTTGCTTATATTTGCATATACCGCATAAAACGTATTTCGCACGAATTGTATTTACTGAAACGAAACTTTTCATGTCAGTACGTTGCCCTATATTTAAAAAAAATAATTAAGGTGAATAGGAACATGTAAATTTCCCAGTGGGGGTTTTGGAGAAACGGATTAATTTGGTTGGATATGTTCTTGTGAATACGGGTACAATGGGGATGATGACAAAACCAAGTGTTCGGGAGGGCAAAACCACGTAGGGAGCCGCCCGCACCTCCACAAATCATATCTCGGGCAAAACAAAGGTGTTGTGTGCGGATTTTTAGCCGGGCGAGGGACGAAGCAGGCCGGGAAGGGTAAATGAACCTGGATTCGTATTTAGGGCCGACGCCATCTGCCCCCGGCGCTCCCTAATTTACTACCCCAGAGTGTAAATGCCTTCCCTCCCGACCTTCAAAGCTCACGATTAAATCAAGCAGCAATAATCTCCCTTTCATGACCCACCTCATAAAATTTTCAGATCAACATCCCTAAAAAAGGATAAAGAAATCAATACTGAAAACTTTTGTGGTCACAAAATATTTTTTGGCTTTCTGAATAAGCCCAACATTATAAAATATGAAAGGGTAAAGATAGATGCTGCAGATACTTTGACACCGAGAGATTTTCGAGGGGAGGAAGACGTAAAATATTCAAAACTGGCGGTTTGTCTAACACGTGCCGCGATAATAGAGAAGGTACCCATGTCAGCCGAGGTAAGGATGTGACTACAATATAAACCCTTCCCTTATGCCCATACTTTTTTTTACTCCCCTTCGATATTTTCATGTCGAACACATTTTTCCTTTGAAATCAAAACAGATAAACGGTCGATTTTTTCATTCACTCATCAATATTACGTTTAGTAGGCTTAGAAGTAATCAATGTCAGATGAATAATTGTACAAAGACATTTCTTCAAGTCTTCCCCGACTCTTTTATTAATGTCCTTTATGATGGATAGCTTTTCGTATTCCCCCTTTGTTTGAAGAATCGATTACTCAAGGGAGAATGTAAACAGTCCCACATGGATAATGTAAGATTTCAAATCGTTCTTAAAAAGAGTCAATATTTAAAAAAATCAACTCACAAAGATTGACCTGCAATGTTGTTTTTATAAAGAAGGGCTTTATTGATTTTAGAATTTTTATTGTTGATCAAATTGACGTTTATTAAATCTTAGGTTGTTCCCCTTTTTTCTCTCCGGTTCTTCCGCATCGGCGGAAACGATTATTACGTTTTCTACCATTGTGGGCCTGGAAAGGGAACATCGCCGCCCTACGAGACTGTGAAGTGTCTCAAGATTCGAGGAGTCTCTTTGAAGAAAAGGGGGTTTGAAGGAGAGTATTACTTTTCGAGGACGACCAGCGAGGCGTGGTCTAAAATACAATTACCCATTGTATTGAAAGATTTAAAAAAAATGGAGAAAAAAAATATTTTAAGGAAAATAACTTGCGTTATAAATTTCAAGTGTGAATAAGCTCCGTGTGAAAGCTGTGCTACATGAAAGGTGGCATGTCCTTTCAGCCACCTGCAATCAAGATTGTACGTCCGAGAGAAGAGATAGGGGATCTTTCTTTTACACCCACTTTCATTCAACACGTGGACGAAGGGCCTTCCTTCAAAGAGAAACATTACCGTATATTGCAAAAGCATGCCGATTAAAACGTTGAGAATTCGGGCATGTAATTGAAGGGCAAGAGAGAAAAAAGATTAAAGTCACTGTTTTCGTCGATTTTGAGATTTTAGGGTGCTATGAAAGGGTACTGTCGTCTGGTAGAACAACACGGGTGAAAAAAGATGAGAGTCTTCCGAAACGCGCATGAAATTATTCAGTGTAAGGGGAAAATAGATGAATGTTACAAGCATCCAGAATTAAAGACAGGGTAATCTTTTTAAAATCAAAAATGATATCGGCCATAAAGGTGTTTGAGCTCTAAAATCAGAGTTTTAGCATAATTAAATTGGATTTGAGAACATAATTTGTTGGGTAAACATTTATAAGTATCAAAGTAAATTAATGGCGTTTGACGACAAACTAACAGGAATTAACAGGGATAAAAGGATAAAAGCGTTTAAAAAGAAGCTATTTAAGTCCTAACTTTAGACCACCTGGTTTTAAACTTTTCCCAACCGCCCCCTATCGCTGAGTTTAATTAAACTCGTAACATTACTTAACGAAATAAGTGAACGCCATAAAATCGTACTACACACGGGGTATACCCTATTAAATTAAACGTCAACACCTCCCCGCTACCTTACCCCATTACGAAACGGTTCTATAATTGCGTTCAACAACTCGTAAAATAGTTTTCAAGACTTCCCCTGAATAATTCGGAGTGCATTTTCAAAGTTGTGCCATACGAAGGCCCTTAACAATCCTGCAATATTCAACGTGTTCTCTTCCAAGTGGTTGACTAAGCGGTTAATTTGTGACGTTAGCACTTTGATAATTGCCTTAGACAATTTGAAGGGTTCACGTCTGTTCATTAGTGGACTTTGGAAGCACGGGGAGGGAGCCCCGATTTATTTATACTACGCTGTGCCTCGCATATTCAATGGACTTCCTTTTAAACCCTTCCTCCGACTATCCAGTTACTCATTAACAATGCCAAAATTAAGAACCCCTCTTTTCCCACTGATGAGGTTTAATCCAGGGATAATCACGTTAAGCAGGCAAAGAGGCTTTTTTAACTCTCCTTTTTTTATACCCTGCAAACAAACCGGTTTTAAATCACAAGAACTTGATTTTTGCTAGTGGTGACCGAAAGGCAATTAAAATCACCTAGAGTCAATTTAAAATAAATAAAAAACTTGGTTTTTTCACCGTTTTTATCTACAATAATGTTGTTCGATCTTTCAGATAACAGAAAAGTTAAAATTTATGGCTAATTTACATAAAACAACACAATAATATTTTCTTTGTTTTTTTTCAAGTTTTTAAGCTGTTTAAAGATAAAAGTTCTAAATATTTTTCTAGGTTATGCACGTGATGTAGGAGGGAAAAAAGGGTTGGGGTTATAATTATAAATAATCAGAGGTTATGGGTCTCGTGTAAATGGGAGAGGAGTCCTTAGAGGGTTGAACCTTAGGGTGCGACCCCCTCTCCCAGGAGCTACCCCTTCCACAACGCCCAAACCGTTTTCCCCGAGTTCCCAAGAGAAAAACGTTAGGGGACGAGAGAAAACCCGAGGAAATAACGATATTTTATGGCCTGTAATTACCATTAGCCCTAATTAGTCTTATGCAGTTTAATTATTTCATGGAGCAGAGATTACACCTTGAAAATACGACTCGACTATTTAATTACTAAAAAAATATACTTAAGCTTTCCAAATCGAATATTCCTTTATACCTGAAACAGAAAAAAAAGAAGAGATTAAATTTTGAAATTAATCCAATTCGAAAAGAGGATTTTTGAACATTTCATCCGGTATTAATTCAGAGAGGCGATAATACGGATTACACATGCAATACTCCGGACGCTCCCTCCGGCTATTATAGCCTCTCGACACATACCTTAGCTACTGTCACACAGGAGGATATTCACAGATCGATATCATTGGAACGCAACTGTCGACACACTTCTAAATGATAAAATATACGATTTCGAATGGGTCGTCATAGTATACGAATAAAATATGTGACTAAATAATAAATACGCTTTCTATAAGGAAGAAGGTTGACCTCAATTTTTCCCTAACACATTTTTTATTTCTTGAATATTCAATTATTGAGGCCCAAACGGAAGTACTAGCTCAATCACACGAGATATGGGAGAAAGAACCCCTGAAAGTTATCCTAATAGCAAAAAAGCTGCATATGAAGTTTTAATTGCAGTAATTTTATAAAGATGAAATATCAAAGCTTCTTTCTCATCTAGGCTATAAAAATGGTGACTGCATAAGAATGATATAAAAAAGGAAGTAAAAAGGCTTCTTTTAGGTATGCAATCCCACAGGACACAAATGCCTTGAGGGCTAGTCTAACCTCCGGGGCTCGATTATGTCATAAACTACCAAATAAAGGATATTTAATTAAGAAAGAAAAGTGTATAGTAGGAAACGTTGGTTTTGAGGTTCAACTTTTACTGAATCCATTATAAAGGGTCATTAAAGCTTATGTCGCCGGAGATGGAAAAGGGTAGAAAGTCCTCCCCTCGGTTTAAGTAATGTAGAGAGCAATATGGGTGGCAATAAACAGTGGTTACTTTGTCACATTAATTTCCTTAATGGTGTAAGGGCTGAATGACCGCAGCAACCCCGGAGGAGACCGACTAATTATAGTGATAACGGCCCACGTACACAAGTTTCCTAGGACGGACGGACTCGGCGAACAATCGCATCCGATATCCGATACCTCTGACAATAGACTCTCCCCACAACCTCATTATCTCTTAAGTCCCTTCCCGAGTCTTCTCACGATATTCAGAAATGAGGCCTTATTGAAATTTATACCTTTGCAATCCGAGAAGTAAGCCGCGTGCCTTCACAACCGCAAAAAGGGGAAAGAAACAATACACCTGAGATTGAATCATCAATAAAATATTTCAATTCCTCTATGATTCATCATCAAAATAAAAAAAATTCATAAGTGACATTTTTTACTGCTACAGTATTCTACAGCACTTAAATCACTTAAAGACAATTTGATGAAACTAAATTAACTTATTCAGGTGATAAAGTAATCGGCTTTAAATAATCGATTTTTAAACTAAAAGGACCAAAACTTCGTTTAGTGGTCTCCTCGGTCATAAGGACTAGACAGACTTTTTTAAAAAAGGGTTGTTTCTCACTAGATAACTAACCGAACGGAATTGCAAAACGGATTAGAATGGCAAGTGGAGCTTAACGAAATTACAAGAGGGAAAAAAGGGACTCTTTTATTTTCTCCTATTTTAATTCCAATGGAGTCCCCTTTTAAAGGAATTATTCGCTTATTTTTAAAATATCCGGTAAAATGAGAGCTAAAGCAGAATAATAGCGTTTGAGGTCCCAAGCGTGCGATAACAATATGTATATTTCACGGAGTATTCCCCCATGGGGGTTGGAAAGGGGTTGCGTTTTGTATGCGTGAGGGGATGAGATGGGGTCTTCCACGACCATTGTCCCTTTCTAATCAACGCAAGGGTCTTACCCTTTAATTGCATAATAAACAGGATGGACATTGAATTTATGTCCTTCGCTAAAAAAGTGCTTATCAACAAAATATTATTCGATTATATTAAAAATTCGAATAATTTCATTTAAAAAAGAGAGAGAGAAAAAACCACTCGGGAGGAAATAATTCACGATTTGGGCCTGAAGTTGGAGTTTACATTAATTCTGAGTTAAAAACACGCGTTCACTTAAAAGTTTTAACGTGTTTCTCTTCTGAGCTTTATTTATTTATTTTTTCCACAGAGGAAAAAAAAAAGCTCCCTTTATAAATGTTAATTAAACTGGAAAAGCAACCCGGTAATATATTTTAATAAAAAAGAAATACTTCACATAAATAGAACTAATTGAGCATAATTTTGATTGATTAATTTTTTAAACACTTTAGATGCTAAAATTGAAACAATAAAATAGATCTAAAAAATTATATTAACGTTTTATGAAGGTAATAATGGGTTTGGTTTTAAAATTATTTTTTGTTTTTAATTATTATGTTGCTTAAATGATACGAAGCTGTAATTGGTAACGATTTAAACAGTTGGTGGTAATATAAGAAAGGGCCTAAATATATAGCACCCTTGATTTCAGTTAATATACCCCCTAGAGGTCGCCTTTATAGCCGCCACTCGTTTTTCACCTCGTGAGCTTGAGATTACCTTAATAAGCTTGTTGTCGCCCATTTATCTTTACCTGCTTTTTTTTTTCATCCCCGCGTCAGGATTCACATGTAAATCAGGCAGAGTCTAATATCGCATATGAGAAGCTTTTCAGCGGTTTCCATATATACGGTTTTTTGTGAGGTTTATAAATGGACTCAGATCCCCCACCTACGTTTTCTGAAAATCTCCGACACGTGGAGAGCTGGTGCCGCTTCTTTGATATACGAATTAATTCTAGCCCATGAACTTTCACGCTACGATGATACAACAAGGCAATAGAATCTCAATTTGTGTGGTCACGACCCATAGAACATATAGAAATATAATTTACGACGCGATTTAGAAACCATTTTTCATTGTTTACCTTTACGAAAACAATTGAATTGTTAAAGATTACAACCGATTTGGAAATTTTGACACTAAATGGGAATTGTAAAGAAAAAAAATTGTACAAGGGTAGAAATCCCTAGAGGGAAGGTATCCTAAAAGATAAAGGAACCCCTACTGAAAATTGAATTTGACCCCTTTTTTAAAATTACAAAGCTTTTTATCTTGGAATGAGTGACAGAATCCGGCACATCACACATAGGAGTGCGTTTTCGCATAGAAAACCTCGGAGGGGCGGTTTGATGACGTCACATCCTGTTAAAAGGGGGCGGTTCGTCTTAACAGGAAGTCGGTCTCTGCCCTCTTCCTACACTAAACAGACTTCATCAATCTACGACAAATAAAACTGAGGGGGTTTGCAAACCGTTTGGGCTTGGGGGGACGAAGAGGGTAGTGGGACGACAATGAGCTGTATATTGCCTAGATAAGAAGATGGGGACTGTCTATCTGCCCTCGGCATCGCCAGGAAATGAAATACTGGACCGTGTAACCGCTTCGTTTATAAAGCCGTTTTAATTGTTCCAAGGTTATAGCTTTAGATTGTACCAGCATGTTTTTTACAGGCTTCTTTTTTATATTTATAACGCCATAAAAAGCAGCAGGTTAATTAAGAAGTTGGGAGTGTGAAATAAGAAAATTTTGAAATAACGTGAGACGACGACGCCCGTAGAGAATCGCTATGATATATCGCAGGTTCCGCATAATAAGCTTGATCTTTTGACCCAATCGGTGAAATACGAAGAAAAGAGCGCGAAAAATATAAGTTATTTATGACTTAATATTAAAATGAAGTATACCGGAGAGCAACGGAGCATAAAACAAGTTGTTAATGACGAAAAGGGACCGGGGAAATCGACTCGATTTACATATTTCCCTCCCGGCGCGAGTTCTCGGCCTCGGGTGGACATTTATCATGAATCGTCTGACTCAGAAGGGGCTTTAGAGGGTAATGCATTTGTTTATGGCGTGTTTACATGGAAATCGAGCTTAATACAAAGAGCTACACGTTCGAAAAAAGACAAATCTCACGACATATACCCATTATAATTAGACGTTAAAGTAATTATTAGACTTCTCAGAAATTTTTTTTTTTATTAACACTGTTTTTGTTTAATAATCCGAAGAGGGGTTGAGTTCGATTCGTGACGGTTCGAAACACACGCAACCACCCAAGTTCAAACAGAATTCTTTAAATTTTTCATAAAGGCTTCTCGGTAAACCTAAAAAGAAATTCAATAAAATAAGCCTCTTTTATGTCAAATCTCAAAAGGAGCTTTTGATCAGAGAGTCACAGAAACCTATAAAATTTGTTTAAAAAATATACAAGAAAGTGCATAAGATCAGTGACATAAAAGAGATTTTTTTAGAACAAAAAAATAAACAAAAATGATTTAAAGGTTTTTAAGAACTGATTTTATAAACATTGGATATCAATAACAGTATTTTTTTTAGCTAATAAAAAAAGTCTTTGGATATCTGCAATTAAACAAGAAATCATTTTCATGGACGATAATAACGGCCCAACAGACGATTTCTCGGTTGAATGGGCCTTAACAAGAACGTAGGTATTTTGTAAATCCGCAATTCTCTCGTTTGAAACCATTTCTGTCTTGGGGGAAGACCAGTTTTGCCGTTCTCCAATTAAACGAGCCCAGTCTGGTGTAAGACAGGTCGAAACCCCTTTTATACGTGGTGCCTTTTGATAAAATCCTTCGATTTCAATAACAGAAGTGCAATAACCGTGCTATTGTTCCTCCTGTCGAAATTTAAAGCGGTCGCCTTGAAAAACGCTGCCCACTTAATATTTCTTTTAAGTGAGATTCCTTGTCCACGAGAGAGACATGGTAGTCATTAAAGTCACCTTATCTATGCTCCTCTTCCACGCAATAAATATCGAATTTTAACAACCGCTAGACACCCGTGTCAGAAGACTTTTCTGAATTATTGGTCTGTTTTGCCCCCGGTTTTTCGCCTTTGTTCCTTCACCTGATTTATCAGCGAGATAGGAGAGGGCCGACTCGTGGAAAAAGCGAAAGAGATGCATATCTCGATGGGGGACCCCCTCTCCCTCCTACGTACCACTCGCAGTTTGATCCCAGAGATAAAAACTACGACCATCCTAATAAAAACATAAACAGCCCACGCAGGTGACATTACACACCTCATTTTAGACCAAACACCCAAAAAACAGCAATCATCATAAGTTAAACAAAAAATTAAAGCTACTATTGTTTAAATTTTTAAATGCAAGTTCCAGATTTGTTCTATTTTCTCTCTTTTCACATTTATTATCAAAGGTAGGACTTAATGAATTTTAAAACGAAAAATAGCTAGGGCGTGTAATTAGAGATAATAGAAGGTACATTAGTAATAGAAATTTTAAAGAGTTCCCCGAAAGGAAGTATAGGTACCTAATCTCATGAAATTTTAAATCTCAACATCCATTGAAGTGTTTAAAAATTTGTGCAAGTCATTACATGTTGAAAAGTTTGCCAGACAAAAACTTTGAGGAGTTAATAAAAGTCTTAAACTTAATTTTCAACGAAATAAAACTGTGGAAGTTAAAATTTTTTTTCTAAAATGAGCAATTTCAAGCAGACTGAATTTAAAATTATTTCTGAATATTTGGAAAATAAGACGTCCAGAAGTTAATGTGTCTTAAAAACACTTTTATGAGTTTTAAGCAGGTGTTTTTGGAAAGATCCTGCCGATTATAACAGTAAAACCTTGAAGTTTTATAGCCTCGAAAGTACAAAAAAAGATCATCTTGAAGCTAAATTGGAAACTTTCTACCCAGAAGGCAGCTGCTTTTGATTTAGACATCTCGAGAACTGCGGGAAGCAATTAGTGGGACTCATTTTAAGGGAACTATCTTTAAAGTCAATTATAGAAACAATCATTGGAAGAGAGTTCAATTTTTTTTTCAAAAACTCGTTTTTGAAGATAATAAAATATTTTTGGTCGTGTTTGTTTTGAATTTATTCGAGAAACATCCTATTTTTAATGTTAATACGTTACAAAATAAGATTTACGGAAACTTGACACGCATCTGCCCAAAAACAGGTTTAATATTAACAAATTGGTTTTTATACGTTTTACGTTTATTTAGTCTTTAAAAGGCTGCAATACTGCAATAGAGCGGCTGTAATTTATACTTGCGTGTCTTCCAACTTAGGCCCTGGATTGCCTTCGTGTTTTTTTTTCTTCTTTCTTTCCCTACACCGAAAAACCGACTTTATTTTATTTTTTCTGCGTGTTGATTTTGTATTTGGGGTAAACATCGTTTCGTGCGATACCACATGTAGAAACAATAATTGCAATCAGCGGTTGGTCGATGTAATTGTCGCCTGACATGAACCTGAGCAACACGGGGCGCCCTTCGATAAATATTCAAAAGGGGGAATAAAAAAAGAAAAAGGCTTCGAGGTCATAGAGGGTGGACTTGTCTTGATTCTGACAAATTTATTCAGCAATACATCATTTTAACGGATTTATGCTCTTTTTTTTATTCTTCTCGATTACATAGACTTCGAAAACAAAGCGATTTACAAGATTTATGAATAACCAACAAACGTTTCAAAAATAGTGACATTTTCGAAACTAAAAATACCGTCAGGTAATTATTTCAAGAAAATACAATTTTTAATAACCGTCTGGAAGTATGAAATATTTTTATTGCCTTAAAAGAAAACTGAGGATGGAATTTGACCTTTTAAGATAGAAAATTAAAGATAAAATTAGGTTAAAATATTCTCGACGTCCCCTGCGCCGAGACACGGGTGAGAAAGTTATTTCTTCATCTTGAAAAAAAGAAGAGGGCCTCCTGGATAAGCGTAGGCCTTTTAAAATCATCAAGTTAACTGCCTCCCTTGACGACATATATCCAGCCTCTAAACGTTCCCTGGCGCCCATCCAAACCATGAATGTAACCAGATATTAGGAACAGATTTACAACTTGTTACCACTCATCGCGGAGTCCATTTTTTCCTTGATATACGACCAACGTTTTGTTATCGCAAGAATTTATTGTCATGCTTATTGATTTGACCAATTCTTCTCAAGTTCAAAACATTACTTCACGAAACGTCGTTAGAATTAATAAACTACTTCGTTTTTTTGTATTTTTGAGCACGACTTCCTTTGAAAAATAGGTGTTAAAAGACCAGAATGGTTAATAAATGAATAAACAAGGAGGTTTTCTGAGATATTTCGTGTCCGGTTAGTTGTTTGTCATAACTAAAGACAAAGACGAACAGAAAGGTGTCATGTAAAACGAAGCGTTAAACCTGTTTTCAAAGAAAAAACAAGTTAGTTGAAAATAAAGAATAAAATGATAAAGAGCCACTCAAAATACACCATTTTATCCATATTTGGAAGAGCGTTTTTTGGAACTAAAAAAATGTACTTTCATTTCTTAAATAAATACACCACTAAATTATTAGGTGGTAAACAGGATATTATCCATCCTACGTGCTATGAATTTCATCTAACATTAATTTATGTTCGAGACCAAAGTTTAAGATTGAATATAAATGTATCCCGAAGTTTTTAAGTGTTATAGCCTCTCGAAAATATATGGCTCAGTATTTCACGGCCACGCTATGGGTATGCATTTCAATGTAATTTTCTCGCTGTCTTGTTAAAATGATGTACAGCTCGGATATGACTTTATACTCCCTAGGATCCTTTTAGACAATGGATATGATATAGGGTACCTTAATTTTCTATTATGTGTCAATATACAACCTTCATTAAAAGACAAAAAAAATAATGGTTAATAACGTATCATGATTTATGGTTTGAAAATAAATCATTAGATATTGAATTTCGAATCTCCTTCGTTATTTTTTTAAAAAATATAATGGGAATTGTATAAATCATAAAAGGATCTAAGTGGCCAGATGTCAAAAAATGAACGTCCGACGGTTTAATGAGTTCTTTTCGTTTACTCCCCCAACTGTCATATATAATCCTCTTTACTATTTTTTGAAACCACCATCGTGTCTATTTTTATTTAAGGAATGAAATATTAGAGTATTAAAAGCGGAAGTGTAAAATTAAAACTTGTTATAGTATTTTGGAGGTTGTACGTTGTGCTAGAAGTTTACCTGACGCCTCTGAGAAATCGATTGGATAAACCTCCCTTCTCGGAGAGGCGAAGAGTCCAGACCAATTACATCGGGATTAGTGGATAACAAATTAATTGAAAAAGCCTATAACTCTCCTATCACTCTCTTGATGCAGCCTCTAATCCCTCTTCAGACGTTTTTTTGTCCAATCTGAGCCACAAATTTTTTTCTCCAGATCTTTAAAAGCCTTTTTTCACGTTGAAAATGTCTCATGAAAGATTGTGAATAAAACAGTCGCAAACGTCAAATCTGCATTAATCAATTTAGCGGGACAGAAATCGCTGGTTATCTTCAATTAAAATGGGAAAAAGTCTTGGTGTTTAACTAAAGCCCATCTGAAAAAAATGTAGATCCTATTTAAATAATTTTTGAGTTTATAAACAGGTAAGTTTTTAGTGTGAAATTTACATAAGTATGGGGGCAATTTATGCAAATGTTTTTTCATGTAGACGCGAATCGTTTTCGAGTTTTCTTGTTTGGTTATTGAGACAAATACCAGGAGGGACAAAGAGGGGCGATCGCGTATCGACCGTTTATCTTCTATTAGAACCCGCGGGTGCACCACACCTGGCTATTATTACATATAGCTTCCGCTTCATGACCCGTGAAACGGTTCGATACCCTCCTCTCCTGCCCCTTTCCCGGCTAAAGAACGTTCGACGGCCGCCTTTCACGTAAGTAAAACTTCTCTCGTTTTCGAACACTTTTAGGCACGAATATGTGGTTAGTCATAGTGAGAAAAAGCTCGATATTATACACGGGATGTAGTTGAACATGGGGTTCTTGAAAAAAGAACTCAGAACGGACGGAGAGGGGTAACTTTTTGAACTTGAAGGAAAATCGTTAGAAGAGAGAAGGGGAGAGAAAGGTCTTTTTGTTAGGTCTACGAAATCATCAAGTTCAACACAGTTTAGGGCAAAATTTCAGCCAAACCTTCTTCATGAAGTAGGAACCATTAAGATCACTTGGCTTTTCTCACTCAAGAAATTTTTTTAGAGGTACAGTACTAATTCACACTCACTAGTCACTAATACTATTAACACGCCAAGACTTCACATAAATCAAAACACCCCATAAATGCAATATTCGGCCGATTCAAATTCTTTTGTCCCGAACAGCATAAATATCATTTTATCTGGACGTCGAATTTCATCTTAAAAGGTATAATAAAATGCTATCTGCACTTTCAGAAGGGGGAAAAAACGTATTATCTTGTCTAGAAAAACTTTTGTCAAGAAATATTTTTAGATTGAAAATATTATGAGATATGTTTTAAAATTTAGGCCGTAAAACCAGAGCGTAAATAATAAAAGACGATAATGGATTTTTTTAAATTTTAATTATGCAGGGCCGGAAATAAAGAGGGAAAAAATTGGGTAAGACCTCAGCCCTGAAGTGAAAAAGGGGTCTTTTGTTCGGAAAACACCGCGGCTCGTAAATAGACTCGTTAGAAGGTGACTCGACAAGGTTTTTAGCCGTGAACGCTTTAAAGTCGTTATTCAACTGAATACGGCTGCCACCATCCGCCGGAGAAGCGTCAATTAGGCACGAATTACAACTGATGCTCTTCAAATTTTTCTTCTTTTTTGTCACTTTTTCCTTAATAACGGACGTAATTAGCAATAAACGAAGACTGAAAGGACCAAAATTTATCATTCTTCGCTTTAGTTCAGGAAAGATATAATCAACTTATTGTCACAAAATCACCCTTTGCTGTATCAAATCCAGTAACAGTAGTTCGGCAACTCGCTAACTGGAGAGTAACCTAGCGGCTATAGAGGGAGTCATCATTTTTGAGTTGGGGGTAGGTTACGCGAGCTCTTACTCTATGGTATTTATCTCCCAGTTAGCTAAGTCTGTAAAATGGTAGGTCGCAGGGTTGTCAAATTGGGAAGTTTTTAAATTAACCTAACTAGCAATAAATCACCAAATTTGGCAACATTGAATAGGTAAATGAGCCAAATATGCGATAAATCGATTAATCTGGCAACGCTGGACAGGTAAAAGGAGCCCCTTGACATAAAAGCGGCCAATATAGACACTTTACAATAAACAGCCAATCTGGGAACATGGGACGGCAGATGAGTATAAAGGATCCTAATTTACAATAAAAAACTCGATCTGGCAACATAAGACCAGTATGATGGAGCCCAATTTACAATAAACAGCCCAATGTTGCAACAATGGACTGTATAACTAAAGGAGCCCAATTTACAATAAACAGCCTGATCTGGCAACATAGGAAGTATAAAGGAGCCCAATTTACAATAATCAGCCTAAACTTAAACTGAATGGAAATGAACTACAAAATATTTCTCCGATTCGCATTAGGTATGTACTTCAATATTTTGTAACTTTCAAAACTTGTCGGTAAAAAATACCTATGTAGTTGAGGGCAATCTTTTCCGGATACATACTACACATTTTATGGAGATTGAAGTAGTGAAAACGAAATTTTTGAAAATTGAAGGAATTTTTTATCTCCATCGAAAATTCTGGGTCTGATTTGACATAAGTTTGGAATGTGAAGTGATTTAAAAAAATGTATCTCAAGTGGTTTGCGGTTTCCATTTATGTAGAAAATGATGTTCATTACTAACCACAGAGGTTCTTCTCACTCCTTTTCTCATTAAATAAAAAAATGAGATTCAAAACTTTTTTTCTTACATATTTTTTATTTGAATTTTACAATCTACTGGAATAACTTAGCCCCCGCCGGGACCTCCCTATTAATTATTGCCCTCTCCCGCCTTGCGGACGTAAACAAACGCTCTTAACGAACCACACAACTTATATTTCCTCTTATTTATCGCCGGCGGGGTTTTTCAGCGCGCGCGGGGCCGCGAAGCGAGAGAAGCCCGCGATTAAAATCAGAAACTCTTTTTATTTCTTCTTCTTTAACGGAATTCTCGGTGGAAAAGACGATTCGCCGACGGAAGAACTAGAAGCGGACCGTTTAATCGGAACGGAAAGGAAATATTTCACTGATGATCTCCTTTATGAATGATCGTCTTAATTTCCTCAAAGATTAATATGCGAATTTTAATAAAACAGCGTCTAGCCAATTATAAAAACCATGGGAATCGTGCACCGAGATTTTAATGATAAAAAAAGGAAATAACAATACTTTTTTAACCATTAACAGCAGAAATGTCAATACTAGTTTTATATCTTTTCACAGTTTCATTAGTGAGATAATCACAAGTTCAGACGTGATATTTCACGGTCCCAACATGTTTTCCGGCAATTGTGACTTCCATAGAGCATATGATTCAACCACAAAGAAGTACTACTTGGTTATCCTCAGGTAGCGAAAAAAAGAACCAATCAAACCCTTCTTCCCACCCCCTTATCCCATCTACAACTGGTAGTCTATCATTTTAACCGGTTGGGTGTAGAAAATTGGTTTCATAGAAAAACCACAAAATTCGTTATGTGGATTGGAGCGTGAAAGAAACGAGCGCATTGTGCTCTAGCCAAAATGGCGTTTGGAACAAAAAAACTAGACCGCAAACTACATGGCTTCCTTTGTACCACCATATTGAAGGATAAAAAAAGGAAGAATATTTTCCTAACGAGTGCCTTAAAATGAGTTATTACCATACTAATTACACGCACGTTAGAAGGGGGAGCATATTGAAAATTGGACAGAGATTTCTATTTTACATCTCGCTCCAATTGAAACGCAAATAACAAACACTCGAGCTCCTCCCAAGCACTCGACAAAACAGACTTGATTTAAATACAACCAACAAATAACCCGAATTCATTTTAATACTAATTAACCCTCCCCCACTCTCTCTAACTCGCTCGTCCCTTCTTTTTCTATTGTTTGCCGTTAACGAGACTCTCGGTAATTGACAAAAGGTGATTTTAACTTTCCCCATTTAAATTGAACGTTAAACTGTTTGGAATTTAAATTGAATTTAATTTGACCCCCCTATCTCTTTCTTTCTCGCCGGCCTCCATTGTCTTAAAAAGTTTTCAACTTACCAGGAAGGATAAAAAAAAAAAGGATCAAACAAATTGTAGAATTTTTTTACCTGAAAAAGACAAAAACAAAAAATTAAAAAACTGTACACAAAGTGATTTTTGTAAATTTTAAGAGTTTGACAGACAAGGAGCCCTTTTTTAATTAGGTAGTTTTTACTATTTCCCAACAAGATTAGAAGGGATGGACGCACAGACACAATTTGTGTCAATAAGAAACCTAAAAATTGGGTTTGATGGTCGAAAAAGGCATGAAATCTTGATCCCTTTTATAGAAAGTCACGATTTCAGAATAACAAAATGTGTTTAAATTGAAAAGTGTTGGTAAATTTTCTTATTTAACCTTTTGAAAAGAGCGAGACATTAATAAGAAATAACGATTGTAAAAATAAATAAGAAAAGAAAGCAAAGGATTGCCTTGAGGGCTTGCATAATTTTTAAAAGCCGAAAACAATGGCCTTAATCAGGAGTCAATTATAAACCTAATCCTTTCACCAAAGATAAAATGTTAAACAGGATTATAGAAGAACAATGAATCAAGAGGAATGGCGATTCTCTTTGGATTTCAAATATTGCTTAATTGTTCTCCACATTAAACGCGGTATACAATAAATAAAAGGGTAGAATGCAGAATAAATCAGGATAATGTGCATACTTGTTTCATCCAAATTAGACAGACATGCAATATTAAATCTAAGGGACAAAGGGACAATAAAGGCCGCTATCGAGTCGGCACACAAATCAGCCCCGTAAAGAGGTTTAATTCCGATGAAATTCTCGTGTAATGACCTTTTAGTTTGAAATAAAAACCTGTTTCCCCGCCACGCCGTCCCAACCCTCGATATCCCGACGACCCGGGGTGTAAAACAAATAGATCAAACGATCGCCAACATTCTGATTCCCGGTTATGTCAGATACGATTGTGAGGAAAGTCGCTCTTCCAAGTCGCCGCTTCGTGCCCGGAGGGGTCCCCTCAAAACTCATCCAAGTTAATATTAACAACCCACAGCTGTATCCTGTTTAAAACAACACTTTACGCCCATCTCTTCCGACTTGACACTCGGATATGGATGGTACCTTTTTACAACGATGAAATCCTCATATTTTTTTTCCTTCCCAGATGAAAAAGAATAACATAAGAATATTAAATCAAACTTTTCTGTACATATTTCAATGTCCCTTCTTCTGATATTATCACCATCGAACATGTTATTTTCAACATACTTTATAGCCACCATAGATTTTTTAGAGATGACATTTTAGCACTCAAAACATAAAATTATGATTTTATAAACTTAATTTTAAAAAATATTGATTTTCTTAACGACACGTGCTAGTGGTCCCCCTCGGGCAAAATTAGCAGCGTCGCTTATCAATATCCGCGGGAAATCGACTCAAAACTTGATTTTAGAGACGGAAGAGAACAGGGTGTAAATTGGCTGGATTCACGATTCTCCCTCTTTTCTGTGACTTAGCGTCGCATACGGAAAAAGGCGGTATCCAAAAGGGCCAATCACAAAATGCCTATGATATACCTGTAAATTTTTGATCCGGGAAATGCTTGTTTAAATTTGAAAACAAATATAAAAGAAAGAAGTAGAATGATGACGCTAATAAGGTGCTATTTTTGTCTTTAGAGCTTGCTTCCATTATACTTGGTTTTGTTTTTTAAATTGCCCCAGTCTAAGCCGGTGAATAATTCAATCCGCCCACGAACCGCAATTCGCAAGGGGTTCTTTAAAAAAAGCCTCATCATTAATTCAATTTTTCATAGTGAGAACTAGAATTTTTTTTTGTTCGGAATTATAATGAAATGAAGATACCTGACTGGGAAGAAGGCTGATGACTAGGCATATCTTTGAACAAGATTCCGAGCATAAAACAGAGGGGAGAAGTCTAGAAGCACAATATAGGTGTATTAAAGGGCCCTTCCACCATTTGGTACATTATTAAGAAATGAAATCCCGAACAAGATGATGAAGTCGACGGAATTCAAAGGGGTTCTGCCATTTCGGGTAAGGAATGCACTCGTTAACGACTCGACGAAATATGATAATTGATATACGATAAATGGGGTGGCGGGAGGTTCAAGAAAAAGGAACACCTCCAGAGGAAACAGCAGGCTTTCTAATTGCGGAACGATCCTCACATTAAAAAGCAGTTAAGAGATCTTGACGGAGGGGGAGAGGAGGAAAAAAAAGGAGCCGCCTCGAAGAAAAGCCGGGGAGGATAATTTTCACGGGGCCTAAGCGGACGATTCGAGCCTCCGACGTTGTTTTTTTTATAAGCTCAAGCTACCAAAAAAACTATGAATATCAAAGCAGCCATTAAACGAGATATCATGAAAGCTTTCGTTTTTTATACCATAAAAAAAATCCAAACTTCTTTGTAAAAAGGCTTTTCCTAACATAATAAAATCCAGTGAATACAATAAAATCTAAAACGCTATAAACAATCAAACCAAAAGCTTAACTTAACAAGAACTTCAAGTTGTCATTGCCTCAGATTTTCACTTAAATCTTCTGAAAATTCATCAGTGGGATCATCCGAAGACATTTATGTCCAATAAAAGCGGTACTGACTAATTGCTTGGACGCTAAAAAGGGGATTTTCACTGTGGAAATTATTAATGATCCTTTGAATTTGCATTGTTACGAAAAAGGGAGAGGGAGGCGATTTTAACACGAGGCACACCCCCCTTAAAAGCTCCCGAGTATAAATTGATAAATCCCCGAAACAAACTCGACATTTTGTCACCTGTCATTTCATACAGATCGTTATTTCCAGTATACTATTCTCAAATTAGAAAAATGTTTAAAAATTTTATGAGCCTAGGGCACAGAAGAATCAAAAATAAATTTATTCCATCCTTATGTTGAGCTCTTAGAGGTTATTAAATGGAATAAAATGACGTTTATTAGCAGCCCAAACACATTACGTTTATTTATGTGGGGTGTATTTTAGTAATTACATTACGGAGAATAACCTAATTATAAGCCATATGTTAAAACCGACTCATTTCGATCATGAAAAATAATTATTTACCTATCAAAAGATCTTTTTTATATACGACATTGGCAGATTGCTATCATATTTTGCGATGCCGTTTTATCAGTCTCTAAATAATTCAATAGGAAAGGTTCTGAATGACACATCTATTTTTATGCACGTCGTAAAACGGCAGGAGAGAATTTTTGGTGGAGAGGCGTTTAAGCTTCTTTTCTTCAGGTTGAAAAACGTTCTTTTCCGAAAATTAGGATGTCGTAGACCTTTGACGAACGAATTTACAACACAAAGACCTACTTTCACACCCGTGCGAGTACTACACGAAAATTCGCTTACCAAATTAGGTCCCGGACTAAAGGTGACAGAGGCCTCTCCGGAGCTCCTTTGAATGCATAAGTTATACCAAATTTACTTCCTCAAAGGACTTAATATAAATGTTTTATTTTACTTCTTAAAATCCTCCGATTCTATAAATTTTGTTGGACCTCGCTGATCATCCATAACGAAAGAGTATGTAAATATACATCGCAGGAAAATACGTTTCATAGATTGAACGACTTTTGATATATTTCCAGCGTTAAAAGGATTAATCTTTTATCAGATCCATTTTAAAATATTAAATAAGCTGGGGGTTGAAAACATAAGTTCGTTTAAAAATCCCTCCGCCCTTTTGATAGCACTCGCCATAGAGCACCTAAATTGAATCGCCGACTATTTAGTCTATTGGAGAAGGCTACAAATCGAACGATGAATCGAATAAGCGTGAGTCAAACCTATTTATCCACCTCAATACTTTCGGCTCAGTAGGCACGCTAATAATTTAATAACTCGACTCGAACTCACTCCTGTTCGAGTAATTCCCAATCAAGATGGCCGCCTGGTTCGACCCCCGGAACTTCGCAATATCAACATCCGGCGATCACCGGCCTTCCATAGGTCATCGCGTCATTGAAATTTCATTGGATGGAGCACTAATAAAAAAATCGTTTAAAGGAGTCAAGAGCCGTCTTTTATTTTAACGAAAGACATTGAGGGACTAAATGCTCATTTTGACTGTTTTTTCCGAAGGTAGTTGTTTTAAATGATAAGCCAGCTCAAATATTTGCCCCAAGTACCCCCCTAAAAAGAACTAAAGATGGGGTTAAATCCCAAGAGAAGTACAGACTTCCCCTTTAATTGGCATCAATTATCCCCCTCTCGCCGTAGAATTGTTTTCGGAGGGCATTTCTTCTCCCATTCGTTATCCGAATGATATCATCTACGTATAAGGGAGGTTCTGTTCTTTAATTAATAAGATTTGTTGTCTTTCGTATTCGCCTGTTCGACACAGGCATTGTCTCTCCTCATGAGCGGGGGTGAAAAGTCTTGATAATAAGCCTTGTAATTCAATTTGGTCCGTTCCCGGAGAGAGTGCCGATAAGACTTTGTCACTCGTTCTAAACCCCCCGCCCCGGGACAGTAACTGGATTAACTTGTTTACCCCCAACCATTTTATATTTCCCTACGTCCGCGTGTCACGTTTTTTTCACATCGACCGTTCATAACAGAGTTTAACATTTGAATAACTTCAAAAACAAAAGATGTTACCCCGTCACGTTCTCGGAAACGCAATAAAACCAGGATCATGATGAGCTGTTGATTTAAAGTGTGAGAAAAGCACAGGGAAAATGTTTCTTCAAACAGCTCATTTCCTTTCTAGAATTGTTTTTAATTAAGAAACTGTGCTATTGATCCACGACTATAATAAATGGGCATATTGAATCGTTGAAAGGAGGACTTTAAGAAAGATAAGCAGTTAAAAGTTCTGCCTTTTTAACTAAGGCCGTAATACCAAACGAAGATTTAAAAAAACAAATCGTACGTGATTGCCTTGTATGCAAATGAAGGACAGTAAAAAGAGAGTTTTAATCTAGCGTTTGTTTTTCTTTCGAATTTTTTTTATCTCCCTCAACGGTTGTTTTATCGGTTATACCTTTCAGAGGTTGATCTCGACCGGAGGAGCGGCTATTTGTATTCAAGAGAAGGCCCCGGATTGGTGGATGCAAATCAGGGCAGTGCGAGCCCCAAGTAGCGTGTTAAAGACTAGAGACTCCGGAGAAGGAATTGGTCTCTTGTCGTTGCTCCTCTTTGATATTCTCCTTTAATTAAAGGGACCTAGTGTGGAACGCCCCTTCCTTTTCAAACATCAAAGACAAAACCCCCGGACCCAACTTGTCGGGAAAACATGTAGCTTCAATATAAATTGTTTCCCGTCCCTATTTAGATACGAAATTTAGTGCGGGAATCACGACATCCCATTGACATTCTCTCTGTCTTCTACATTCACCTCAACGGGTTGAATAATGAGCCGAAACACGTTAATAATGCAAGTTTGCGACGTGAGACATAGACGGCTTGTATTTACCAGGACTTGACTTGAAGCTAAATTAAACATTTATTGACAACCTAAGACCCAAATACAGGGCAAACGTTACACCCCGAGCGTGTAAGTTCACCTTCTCTGCATACACTTTGCATTAGTTCAAAAGCCTATTGAAAAACAGTTTGTATATTAGGCCAAAAAAGAGCACAATTTAGCGAATTCGAAAGCTCTCAAGACCACTATCGCCTCTTTTTAAGAAACAATGCCCTCTCCTTGGAGATGAGCAGGCGAAAATTTGTAATGACGAGATTAGGGACTTGAGTGTCGAAAAGAGCCGCCTTGTCAAACCCCGAGCGAAATGTCTCGTCATCCCTCTTGTATGGGAATAGAAAGAAAATTCGAATGAAATTATCGGAACTAAGTAGTCGTGATCGATGGAAGATTAATGGCGTTGAAAATCATGCTTAAAATCAATTAATTCTTCAAGGACCTTTGAACTCATTGTATTCGACTCTGTCACGTATATGTACGTTTTTGCGCCCTTTCACCAGTTTCGGGTTTCTGACTAATTGACAGTCCTATCGCGATCGTGGGTAAAAGGTTGCACGTCTTGGAGAAAGGAAGTAATCAAATAATGTACCGATGCTTTGTAGCAGTTATGCCTCAGTTTACAAACTTTATCCCCTTTTCTATCACATACAAACTTAAAGGATCCCCTCGCTCTCCGCCCGTACCGCTTCGAAGGCTTCTCCGTCGAACAAACTTTGTTACCCTGATGAACTCACCCCTCCCCCTTTATCGTCCCCCTCTGTCAAGTGTCACAACTATTTGGACGTTTATTTGGTTGTGTCATCTTTTGAAAACTGTTTTCATACTTTCCTCTTCCAATTAAATTCCCTTAACTTTGGATAAACGTGAAGTAACGGAAGGGAGACTTAACTTTTTGACGCCTGATGTCATATTTTCAACATGTATCCGGTCCGAAAAAGTTTACAATTTCTTGGCTGTCGTCACATTGAAGTTTAAAAACAAGGACCCCGCGAGTCAGGAATGTGGCAATATAACCGTGGAAAAGGGATATTTATAGTTGTTCCGTGATTGGAATGACCGACTCCCTTTTTCACAATGAATTCTCCTTATTTATGGTCCTACCCTCCGCTTGTAAAGGCCCTATTGAACTCTTAACCTCCATTACAGATTGCCCTCTCCCCCTCGTATATACCCCCTTATCTCGCACTCTACTTATGTGCGCTTCTACAAGCTTTATCGGGAACCCTTTACTTTCTATCCTTATTTATTATTTTTTTCCCGCCATACCTACGACCATTTCGAATCTTACGGGGCGGCCTATTGTTTATAGCGAAGCTTGTTATTCTTTCCCTTTACTTACCGGTACTAAAACGGCCTTTTATCTTCCAACCGTATCCATTTCCAAGGGGATATCATAATTCTGACTTGTTTTCTCTTGTCTGACGTTTTATATTATGCATTATACTGTGCCACGCACAAAGCCATTTATTTGTCTTCTGGTTAAAATAAAGGGAAAAACAAAAAAATATTCACCTCACGCCAAACTCGTAAACATGCGGAATATAAGCTTAATGTGAGCACAAGTAAAAGCACTTTTTCCCTGGACTCAAATGACAATTTTATAACTTGATGGAATGCATCGTAAATAAAATTTCAGATTTTTTTTTCCTCAAGTAAAAATATTCAAGTCAGGAAAACTTACAAGTTGGGAAAAAAAATGTTATTTAGAATGTTTGATTTTGGGGTTGAAAAGGAACAACGGATTCACCCTCCAATTCAAACCCGTATTGATAGAAAAGATTTACCGACTTGGATATTTGTCTTTTCCTAACAAAAAGAATGGAGTGCACTTAAGGATGTGGACCAGAAAAGAAGTAGAATTCTGTTTTTGTTCTTCCTCCCCGAAGGCGTCTCGGGGCGTCGGCGTTTTTTGTTTGTTTACACGCGAGAGGCCCCTTTTCCTTTCATGCATCGACGGGAACCTTTAGTAATCAATTAATCGGATTGAGCGAGCCCCTGCCAATTAGGTGGCATTTAGCCCGACCTCGATATCATCTCGGGAGAGGTTTAATTAAGCCAGGAGATCAGCCGCTGACACAAATGAATCACGACGCTTCCATTGGCTCTCAATTTAAATACCTTATCTTTGTCCTCTTTCACGATTTATAAGGACAGCTCTTCTCCCTCCACGCCGCCAAACCCCTTCGCCTTCTACCTGCCTTTATTTATTGCAGGGCTAATTACCAGGAATAAGTCCAACATACTGGAATCCACGATGTTAAGGAAATACCTCAAAAAGTTCTCGTCTATAACTCACAGGAACGGTTTTATAGCCACAATCACTTCTCAATTCTCAGAAGTCCGGAAGGTAAAAAACAATTCAGTAAAGAGTTATAGAATAGAAGCGGATTTCATAAGACGAGAAAGTTTTAAAAAGACTTAAAAATTATTATTGTCTAAAACTTTGAAAGCTTAGAAGCTGTAAAGCGATAAATTATAAAGCATATTTTCCCCGATTATAAATTGGTCAATCTCAAAGACCTTCCATACTTGAGAAAACTAATTAAAACCTAAAGTTGCGAAAGGAAAAACAGACAATGATTTTCCCGACCACGCCATACAACGAAACTTTTCACCCAGGAATTATAAATGTTTTTACACGCGAAAACTGGAACAAGTTTTGGTTTATTTGAGGTTTCCGTCGTCCTTTATCAGCGCCCAACTTTCTTCAGACTTGATCAATGCTGCTTTTTTTTTTATCACAAACTTTTTTTTTCTCCGTTCTGATGTGTGAAAAAGCTTTGTTTGGTTAGGCTCTCTACTGTCAAACTCTTAACACCCTTCACATTATTTATTGACGTCGGGCAGAGTTTCAGAGCGAGATTCCTTGTCGAGTTTTTCTGCTTTATTTTCCATTTATATTGTTTTAAAAAAATTGTGCGCCGTTCGCTCAACAGTTAACATTTAGAAGCCTTATAAGCGTTAACAGCCCATTTATATTACTTTAAAGTAAATCTTCTTATAGGATAAGAAAATTAGAAACTATTACCCAAAGAAATAGGACTAAAAGAACAAAAATAAACAAAATGCACTTATTAAGTTGTCAAAGGCAAATTCGGATTAAAACATGTTCATAAATTAATATGCAATTATTAAAGAATAGGCTTTTTCAGGAAAAAATAAGGGCCATTAAATATTTCGCCGCAATTACATTAATTGAGACAAAAGAATGCCCTATCGAAAGGATGTTTTTTGCTTCACTTATGAGCAATTTTGTGTTTAATTGGGCCTGATTTATATATAACAAGTTTAGGTTGGGACCCACAATTACAGAGCGTCGTGAGTAATTAGGTATTGTTAAAAATCCAAGTCAAAAAATCGGTGTAATAACGGCTCAGAGTGATGGCTAAATCAGAGTCAAGAAACTAAAAGAGAAGAAAAAAAAAAATATTTTGGAGAGGGGGCAACTCACGAGCGGTTAAAATTACAGGTCTGGGCAAGGTTATCTCGGAGGCAGGATCAGAGGATGTGAGTAATCACTCTCCTGTATAATGTCTCAATCCAAAACCTCACCCACTCCGGTCCTCGCCGAACAAAACTAATTTATTTGTATTTTAGAATGAACATGGATTTATGGCGGGTGTCAGTAACCACCCCGGGGGCTACTTATACCTGAAAGACGCTGTAATTTGGAGCCTTTAGATTCGGACGTGCCTGTCATGTTTTTCTCCCCTCGTGGTATACCTTTATATGAGCTATTACTTCTAACTTATTATAATATTCTAACTGTTAATCCCAAGAACACCGTTATTCCATCATAAATTCAAGAATAAACCGAAATCTTTGATCAAAATCGTCTTTTGTACTTATTAAAAAAAAACCATTTGGAAAATTATTTCTGATACGAATTTCTGGAGAATTTTTTATACGATCTTCACGTTTGATAGACACTTAAAATCTCCTGTAATCATTGGGGAACGTATCAGTTCGAGTGCGATGAAAAACCCGTTATAGACCCTCCAGACAAAATCCCCACCTTTCATACTCTTACCGCCCTCGGTCTTTTAAAATCCGTTTTCTTCAGATTCTTACCTGTAACAAAAAAGAAAAAAATTGATTAGAAATCGTTTTTATAAGATTTGCTGCTAAAACAGACAATTTTAAAAAGTATCGAACATTTTTGATGATCTGGAATGCTTATTTAGTTGATCTATAGGTAGAAAAACCTGCTCATTAGTATTTAGTACTTCCAAGCGCTTAACTGATTCCAGACCTTATAAATAGCGTAAAAGGTAATTCAATTTTCCAAGATGATTAAAAAACCATTAGGTGTGTTCAGTAAAATTGTGCAAATCTATGATTAATTTTATATGCTGTCGTGAAATGTGGGTGCTTGTTCCCCGTTTAGCGGTTTAAATAAATTAACTTATTTAAAAATGGAACAGTTTTTTTAAAGGTTCTAGTGTGAATTTTCAAATAAGCTTGACCATGCAGACATTTTCATGTTCAAAAATAAATGATGACGACCTTAATTTGACTTTAAGCTGCATTTATTATTTGAATCGAAAAACAATACACCATTATGCAAATTCGCATAATCGATAAATCCCAGATTGGTATAAGAACAGGTGTAGCTCGAAGGCATACTTTATTCGTCATTTTAACCTTTTTATATTAATTTTCTTTTCTTTGTTTGAATTTCATTCAACGAAGGGGGGAAAAACGGGTTTGATTTATTGCTTTTTGTTTTAATATTAAATTGCGAAGCCGTTTTTTTTTTAAATGTAATTAGCAAATGTTTCTTTAATTCTATTAACATAAGCGAGAAATGAATGTGCAGAGGATCAACGTTTCAGGTCCTCCTACGTATCAAAACGTCACACTAAATTCTTGTCCAAAGGCTTATCTTGTAGAAACAATTAGTAGGGCTTTTTAGAATCACTTTGCATGAAGTTGATGGACAAAAAAGGAGAATTTTTATGCCCAGATGAATTTTTTGAATTAATTTATTCCAATAAACTTGCAAATGCAGTGAAATAAAATCGATTTTATTGTCATGACAGGGAAAATTGAGACGTAAAAAAAAGGAGGAAAAGAACCGTGAGACAGTGTGGGAACTATACCCGTCGACTTGGCGTGTTAAATCTGATGACTCTATCAGTGCGACGAGAACCTCGACGTCCACGGTATAATGCCTTTATTGTAAAAAAAAAGAAGAGAGAGAGAGAGAAAAAGGCTTTTTAAAAAAAATCTCTCGGGATAAAAAGTGAGCCGATAGCCCGTTTCAAAAGAGCGGCATGCATGTAGAGACGGGAGAGAAAATTTTGTAATTAAACCTTGTCCGCCCTGGGGCTAGGCTATTATTGGTTTTGAAAGAGATGACACGGTGATGTAGTCGACCCCTCTTCCCGTCGCAGACACACGAATGTAAACTTTTAGAACCGGGAGCTATTTACCTAACCGCAGCCTGAAATCCTACGCAGAGAAAATTGCGACTGAAAAAAAATCAAAGTAAAAAACTTAAAAATATAAAACCGACGTTTCATTACTTTTTCTTATTTCGCTCATAAAAAAGTGAGTACATATTCCCCATTTTGCATCAGTGAATCTAAAAAGAAGCCGTTTTCAAAATTCCAAGTCCATGATGCAGAGCACCTCATAAAATATCATAAATCCATTTATTTTTTAAAAACAACAATATAACACACTGAGTTTTCTGGTCGGTACAGTTAGGAAACCTTATACATTGTAAAATCGAAGTTTCAAGTCGTTCTAATGCTTTTTACTTTCAACAAAATAAAACAAGAAGAAAATAATTTAACATAAAACGTTTCTTATGTTCCATGAAGAACCTCATAACGATTTTTATTTTATTATTAAAAACATTTTAAGTTAATTCCTTTTTATGCTGTCTTTATGAGGTTTTTAAGTTTTTAGAGCCGATACTAATTATTTTAACAAAAATTCAGCGCCATAATAATTATGTCTGAATTAACAAGTTATAATGAAGTTTTTAAAAAAGTTTATACATGTTTGAACTTAATTAAACCTTTGAAAAGGCATTTTATAGGAAGAAATAAAACATTTGATTATTAAAAATTTTTTATGGAGGTAAAGTGTTTATTTTATTGGGTACCTACCCTATTTTCCTAACTCCTCAAGCATTTTATAATTACCTGAAGAAAAAAACTAGAAAAACAGCGCTATTTTCTTGTTAGAAAATGTAAACAATGTAAACGTTAATTAAAGAGGGATATTTAAAGGAATTCTTTTCCGGTCACGGAACTGAAGAGTCTTTTTTATCCGAATTTCCTGTCAAACGCCCAGTTTTTGTTTTAATTGGCGATCATTTTTTTTTCATCCAAAATACGACTTTCTAATTACCACGCCGACGTTTAAAGAATTTTTTTGTTGAATTTTTTTGCGGTTTCGTGTCATCTGTGTTGGAATATTTAAATTTAAGATTAATGCTAATATGATGAGAGAAGATGACGTTGAAACAAAGATGACAATGGCTTTGTATTTAGGTCTAATTGTCCAAAAGCTATTGTTCACAGAAATCTTAGAATGTTTTTACAATGATTTTTTTAAATTACACGGTGCATGTGATTATTACAGGCAGTAAAATCCTCTGGGAGCTTTGGTTTGAGGCATAACTTTATTTTTATAAGGAGTAATCGTGCCATCTATTAATGGTTTTTCTTGGAGCCTGGAGCAAACCTCACGTTTATGAAATTCAATAGGTTTTATCTTCTTGGGCGAAATTGAGCTATCAAAAGTTGAAATGAATCAAGTTTTTGTACGAGTCATAAAGTAAAATTTCTTAAGATAAAACACACATAATTTAATCTAATATACAGCTGTCTAAACAATTTTGAGCGGAGTATAAATAATTAAAGAGTTAATGACCAGTCGGATTTTATATTTTAACCTAGGGCGAAAGGAGGCAATAAAAACAAACAGAGTTTTTCTCTTAACAAGTTTTCTGACGTGTGCGTATGAGTTATAGGTTTCGGGGCGTAGCGAGACGGAGCCACCTTGTAAACTTCCCGTTGTTATGTTCTTGTATTTCCATAGCCGCAGGTAAACGTTGTTCAAGTCCTCCCTCCTTACCCGAAAGTTTCGACATGGTTCAAGAATAAAAAAAAAATTCGGACTTGTTAAGTGAAGAAGGTCGTTTCTTCGGTATAACGAGTCTTCCCACATGATTCCCTATAACTGGTGGGGGGTCCACCTTTTTTGCCGCCGGAGTCGCGGGTACAGTCGGGAACCTCAACAAATGGCCTTTTCTCCCTCTCCTTTCTAAGCCCTACCTTTCGCTCAAATCTGTCCGCAGGTGCTCCGGCTATCTTAAGATCTTGAGGCGGCCTTCCAAGGAAAACAACTAATCGAATCAATTTGCCATTGGAAGTTCGATGTTTTTAAGTTCTTTGATTTGGCGAATCGGTATGAAAGTGCACAGCTAAATTTTTTACAATACAACCTGTATTAAATCGAGCTTGGGGTGTTTCCACCCTCGTGTCACGGTGAATATTCGGACGGGGTGAATCGTAATTGTAAACATATCCCGAGGGTGTGCAATTGCATCTGTTCTTATCGATCAAGCGAATCTGTTACGGTTTTGTAATCGGAGAACCCGGAGGAACGTGGGGTTCAGAACGCAACTGTCAACCGTATAGGGGGGTTGCCGAGGGAAAAATAGGACGCCAATCCCATCCGCAGTGTGTCAACGTTAATCTCAATCCCCGTCTACAACAGGGCCGCATAGATCCATCACCTACCCAAGTTTAACTTTTCATTGTTTAACGCGCTTCTCTCTTGAGGAAATCCCTGTCATTTCAATGCCAACATATCGAAAATTTAGACAGTCTAGATTCCTGTCTCAAAACTTAACCTTTTAGTCGAACTAAGTGAATTTTCCGGTTAACATTCATAAGTCATAAATTCATATTTTAACTTTAGTGGCTCAGAAATAAACGGAAGAGTTGGTTTTTCGAGTGTTTATTTTAGATGAGAAGGCAGGTACAGCTGTTGACCGTAAATTCTCGACTAAACTATCATCATAGAGACGAAGTTACGAGGACGATCAAGACCGGGACAAAATAACAGCTTCTCCCCTTCTTCTTCCACCCCACCACGTATATGAGAAGAAACGTGTGATTTAAGAAGAAAGGATGAAGTCATTTTGGTGTTTTTCTGAAGATGGAAGCGAGTCCTGCCTTAGGTCCAACAGTGATGTACTGTTATGGATTATAGGGTACAAATTTAAGGGTCACGGAATCCTTTTCCCACGTCGAGCCTGTTTACCTTTAAAAAATTCCCAATTATCCAATTTGTTCGGCCTAATTTACCAAAGAAATTTCCCATTCTAAAGAAACTGAAAACAACCTTCATAACTTTTTTTTAGAAAAACACTTAAGTTTTTTAATATTTTTTGATCTTATCATCGAAATCCAACGAAGGTGATATTCGTCACGTCTTTTTTTTTTCTTCTTCTTCTTTTATAAGGAACTTTTCCACGAGTAGAATTTAAAACAAAGAATTTTTTTAACAAACTCAACCCTTTATAACTAATCCTGGACCGTTGTTTCCTTTTGAACCCCCCAACCCTTAATCCATAGATGAGGGCGTAAACAGTCCGATCACGTCTGCCCTCCCCATTTTCATACCAGACGCATAAGATTTACGTAAACTTATTGATTAGTTATAGAAATCAATTCGTAAGTTTAAGAAAGGAAAAGAAGGGAGACCCCCTTTTTTGAAACGTTCTTTTCCCTTGACAATAAAAATCCACCCTTTGCTACGTGTTTTGCATCCGATCTCGTTAACCTCGCCTAATTTAATTCGCACCCGATAACAATGTTTACATGAAGTGGGGAAAGGAAGAAGAATTTTTTCAGTCTATAATTAAAAACAGTTTCGTGAGAATGCTCGGTGTGAAAACTCATACATGTGAACGAATTATGAAAATAACTTCATCGAAGGGGCCCTTTCGGAAGGAATATTTCAGATAAAAGAGCCTACCAGAGGGCCAGCTGCATCACCTTCCGTTTTTCGACCAATTAAGAACTTATTTAACACATAATGACTTAATTTCGCTTCCTGTTAATTAACATTCGGGGTAATTCTATAGCTTAATCGCCCCTCGAAGGTAGTTTTTTTGTAAATTGGTGAAAGCTGGATAACGATCTCAAAACAAATCCTTCTAATTTTACATCCTGGAGGCAAGAAATTTTTTTTATGAAACACCTTCTTTTCATTTAAACTCGCACTTTCGATTTTTAATCATTTAAACCTTGTAAAAATATTTTGACATGATATCCTTTATTCCATTCTCACACTGATATCGTACTATGTATTTGACTTGGAATAATCAAGAATTTGAAATTAAAAACTGGAACAATTTTCTAGTAAATTTTCGTTTTAAAAATAATTCTAAATACCGGTTCTTGGTGGCTACAGTTAGTCAGTTTTTTTGACATATTTACGCCGGTTTTAAAATTTAAAAATTTGCATTCTAAGAGGGGGGAAATTTTTGGTACGAATGGTTTTCAGGAGTCTAATCTATTCGAGGCGGGAACTTAAATTATGTCGTCCCCGGGGGTGGTACATTCCTCGGTGACATTTTAGCATTGCGAGCCCGATAACCGCATTCCACCTTTCTTGATAAAGAAAAACGAGGGCTGAACATAAAAAAAAAATTGAATATAAATAAGTAATTATTTTTCAAATCTCGCATGTTGCATGCATAGATGCATTTTCTTTAAAATTTACATAAAGGAAGAGCGATCGAACGAAGGGAATAATTATCACTACTAGATTAATTTAATAAATATTTGACCAGATAGCAAGATACATAGGTCTGGTCTTTTATCTCCTTGTCTAGATAAAAATGCACGTCAACAGCACAATAAGATTTTTTTAGTTTATCATTTTACATTAATTCATCAAAATGTTTAATTTAGCTTATTCATAACAAAATACATGAAGGGTATTATTTATTATTGGTAAAAATTATTTGATTTCGAATATTTGAGATCGGATGAAACTTTTAAAATGAAGTATTCAAGTTTTTTTTTCCCCTTCCTGGGGAAAAAGTGACAAGAAGCAAAAATGAGGCTTATTTGAATCTCCCTTGTAAAGATTAGACTTTCGCCGCGAAGAGGACAAATTTACAGTTTCCTAATGGGCACTACGGCTCTCGTTCCTTTAGAATAAAGATGAGGACTGGGAGGCGGACAGGGGTGGTTCGGGAAGGGAGAGGCACTTTTCCCTTGAAGATGATTAAAGAGGAAGAGGGCTGAACAGACTCCTACCAAGGATGATAATATACTTGTAAAATTTTCAATCAAACTTTTTTCTTTAATTAAAAAAAAATCTCGTTTACAAAATAATTTCTTAAAGTAATAAATAATAAAATCTAATTCTTTCTTTAGTTTAAAAAAATCGATTTTAAAAGCTTCTTTTTTTTGTTAATGAAGTAACACGATATTATGACTTATAATGAAGGTTATTAAAAGCTTTTCGCGTTCGTTAAAAAAACTTCACCTTAAAGAAACTTTATAACCGTCATTACGGAGTTTTGCTCGGTGTGGGCCTTGAGAATTGGGCTACCTGGACGAGGAGTCGATACAAAAAGGGCAGGAGTTCCACCGACAACCTTCTTCTTTGTTAAAAGACCCAACTAAGGTAAAGAGAACATCTTAAATCATGTCCTCTTCCTCCGAGCAGACATTTGGTACGACATACATGGAGGATTACACCTACCTTTTTTTTACCAAGTCAGTCCCCATAAGGATACTTTAACGAGCAAAAAATAAAAAATAAAATAAAATAAAAAAATAAATTTTAATAAAAGTCTAGTTTTAACGACATTGTATCTTTAAGTACAGACATGGAGGTGTTAAAGATTAGAACGATATAAATTATAACAAGAAAAATTGCTTAGTCAGTTTGAATAATTGGTCACCTGCGTGCATGTCGTTCATCATGGTCGTTTTAGGGACCAAATAATGAATTCTCGGTGAAAAAATTTATGAGCAGGACTTTCGAAGCAAATATGTAGGTAAATGGCAAATAAAAAGGCTTTTACCATAAATACTTGACAAGGGGGGTTCAAGTTTAAGAGACAAAAGAAGGGAGAGCAGATATTTTTGTGAAAAATGCTAAGTCACTATATTTGATAGGTAAGCAGTTTAAGGTTAAAATTTTTGCCGAACCTTTTTAAGTAGGTACGGTGTGTAGTGTCTAGGTAAACCCAAAATGTTTAGCTTATTTTGATGATTCCATTGATATAAAAATCTAGGAACTTGGTAGCGTTCCGCCCCGCCATGCAAAACCCCGAAATTAGGTTTTTGGCAAGTAAAGAAGAAGCGATTTTTTAAAACCGTAGAATCAAAGCTTCCAATAAATTGTTGTGGAATTCGTTTCGGTTCTTTTACAACAATGATGGTTCCTTTTCGGAGGCCAAGAAAGGCCCTATCACGTCGGTGATTGCGTCACTAATTCTCCACACCTGTAATTTACCGGTGAGTTAGGACTTAATCAAAAAAATAAAGGAGAAGGAGAGAAGAGGGATAGGAAAAAAGGCGTCTATACTTGACCTCTTAATCATTTAAACTGCTATCGCCTCCGAGCTTGATGTTAGATCTGGATTCTGGCCAGACCACAACATAAATTTATTCAGGGCTTAATCTACATTGGGCAGCCTCCAATTGGGTGCCGGGAACGGCGATTTGTATTTTTTGGAATCCTTATTGTAAACACGGGCTTTTCTCGAAGTTCATTGCCTTAATGATTCCAAGAGTGAAAAATTAGGGCACGTGTGGACTTCAAAGGCGTCTCTTGATATTAATTTCAAACATGCCACTCGGTGGTTTTTTCAAAAACATTTATTTCGCCCACAAACCATTTATTTCGGTTGATTTTAACTTAATGAGATTCTATTTTAAAAGCCATTTTCGACTCACAAAAGAAACAAAAGCGTGTAAAAGACGTTGATCAGTCATAAGAAGCTTTATAAACTCTGTGAATATGAAAATAAAGTTGCTACATTCTCGACATGGAGAGGCCCCTCTGCGCCAATCTTTGTTAGTTGATTTACGCTAAGTACATTCGAGAGGCATTGAGCACGTTTCAGGGCCCCTTTTAATGTTTACGATCCTCCACTCTCACACCAAGCCTCGCAAAATGTAACCCACTTTTATAAACCCTTTTTTCTCTCTCTCGCTTTTTTCCCGCACAATAATCGATTTTTCTTTACCATAAAAGTTGTTAACAGAAACAGAAGGTGCACATGTTTGAACGGCCGCCAAGTGGTTAACTACACACCACTCAGAAAACTATTTAAAGGGTCACACTTTTTCTCAGTCGTCTCTGATTTATTAAGCTATGGGCAATTAAGCCTAATTAAGCCACCGGTTTAGTAAATGAGGACGAAAAAAAAAAATTGGTTTTTTTTCGATTTAGTCTATTTCCATAAAACGGAGTAATAAAAATACACCCAGGAGTCATTAGTAGCAACAATTATGGGGTGCGCGTGTCAAATGCTTGCACGATATCCCTCATGGAACTCTACTTTCATTACGACACTAAATTATTGAGATATATTATCTTTTCGTTTTTACAACTTTTGACTGCAAAGCGCCCGCAAAGGCTCTAAAAGTGGCCTTTTTATTATCACAAATAAATAATGTATTCAGCAATAAAACACTATCATCCTTTTTTTTCCTCTCCCTTTCTCCTCTTTCTGACCATTTAAACCAAGATAATTTAATATTCCATTCGTGCTTTTCAACTTTTTTTTTTTTTTATTTCCATGCATTTTTTTAATTTTTGTCCTGGGTCAATATTTAAAATGAGGCCAAAGTAAAAACTAATTTTTTTCTTTTTTTATCTCTATCAAATATTCTAGCAAAAATCAATACCGACCGAATAACACGCTAATTTTTCCAAATTAAAAAAGGGTCAAACAAAAAGTTACAAAAAAAAAGAAAGGAAGCTTCGATTGCTAACGTTATTAATAATTCATACGGTTTGAACTTGACTTATTGAACGGTCTAACACCCAACGGTGGTTTGAACCCTTGAATTACTCAAAACCGTGGAATCTTTTGAAAATTAGATAATTAGAAACCGTTGATATATATAAAGCCTAATTTAGTCTCGTTAAAATCGAAGAGGATGTTAACAATGACACAGGTCTTGACGGCTTAAGTGGAGAAGGAAATTACGTTGTCTACTTACACTAAATTGACGTATCCTTAATTACGATATATTATTCCGATTTCTGTTTAGTTGAGAGAAATTAAGGACTTATATTGGTATAAAGAATTTAATTTTTAAAAAGAATTGATTTAGATAAATCAAAACAATAAATTGTAATAGTTGTTTTAAAAATTAGCTCCATCATTACTTTTTGAATAAATTATAGTACTACCAAAACAGACATCTAGATTGAAGCACAAAAATTGAAGGAAATAAAGTATTATGTAGATACAGGATCAGCGGCCGCAGCCTCCACTGAGATCTTCGTCAAATCTTTAAAAGCCTTGTTAAGGTTAGGTTAATTTTCATAAAACATTATCGTCTTCATCGCCCAATAGGACGCCCACTTCTCCCAAAACTAATGATCCACCCTATTTTAATCATGTAGAAATTGTTCAAAACCGCTTTATCTTTATAATACCAAATTTTTAATGTTAGGTTTTCATATCAAGATATACCTACGAGAAAATTCGAAACACAATCGTGATAATTCAGGAAAATGTCACGTTCGGATCACTTTTAACCGGTTCCCTGGTACATAAACGTATCAGGGCTTAATATGATTCTAATCAGATAATCCGAGATCGCAGGTTTCAATGTAGAGCACAAGAAGAAGACGGATTAATATAACAAGACAGACAACACGATTTTAAAATGAGAGGATTATCTCCCGTTTACATAAGATTTATTTTATAATTAAACTTCATGTTTTCATCAACGTTTTTTAGATTAATTAGGTTGACTAACGTGTGACCTTTCGCGACTATGGAAGGTTTAAAAGCGTGATAGGTTAGAAAATAAGAAACATCCTCTTTTAGGAAACTGGTTCGCTTTGTGACTAATAGTGCTGGAAAACTACCTGGAAGGAATGCGAAGATAGTAAAAGACTTCGATAATGCATTATCTGAACATAGAATTCCATTAAACATATATTTAGTTTTTTTTTAAAATCATTATAAGATAAAACCTTTTCTTTATAATTAGCATTAAAAAATTACATCATGGTGTTAATTGAACAAGTAGATAATTAAAAGCATTGAATTTTAATATGAAACGAATACCTAATGTCATTTATTTTTTGAAAATTTCATAATATCTGTTCGAAAGCGTTATAAATATTTAAAAATTTTATTGACTTTTATATCCAAAAGCGAAAAATGTCAATTCATTCATATTTGATTTGATTCCGATTCAACGGAGTGGCACAAAACTCATATATTTATGTAGAAAATTCACGCAGTTCCAGCAGTTTCTTAGCAATTCAGGATCCCCCCATTCCTTTTATAACGTTAAAGAGTACAAAACGTGGAATAACTCTTCGAGAGGGGGTTGTGCGGAACCCTTCGCGCCCGGGGTTCGTTTGAAATTCAACCCGCGACGTAGGACGTTCTTTTCATACTTTTTTTTTATATGCACTCACACACTCGAGCACACATAGTTCTTTTCTCTCAAAACTGTCTGTTAAAAGAAGAAGGGGGTTGAGATTCTTCAAAGATGCCAAGCGAGGTAAAAAAAAGAAGCGTGCTACGTCCTGGGCATGTCATGTATGCTTTTATTCTCACATTATATGACAACATATCACTCTTGCGGCATCTTGAATTTTAGAGCCAATCCATCAAACCTTTTCATCTTCACTTTTTCTTTAATCTTAAAAGTAACTCACTTTCTGGAAGAAGTATGAAGCTTACCTGAAACAAAAAGAGAAAAAAAAAAATTAGCATCATATTTTTAACTTAGATTTGTAAGAATAATAATATTAGTGAATGAGGATTAAATGAGGCTTGATGATAGAAAAAAGGTGATTTTGGGGTGGAAGAGTTATTAAACCCTTTCTCACGCCAGAGGGGGAGAGAAAAAAAAAATGAGAAAAAATGCAGTCCTAATAGGGGGAAAGGCGAGATCCCTTAGCCAGGAGAGGGGTATGCAAAATGAAGAGAGGCATGAAGAAGTTGCCCAAGAGAGAAGGTGATGCTAAGAGATGATTACTCTTCAGCCAACCCTCTACCTCTCTATTATTCTCCTCTTTATGTCTCCCCTAGGCCAGCAATTAAAATTGCATACCTAGAGGTCCGCCTTTCGCATCTGTCGGATATTTTTTTTAAACGAGGGGGGCCTTAGGACAATGTGGAGGGGCCGAGCAGCCATTGCTGTGCGGGTGGGGGACCGTCGAGATGACGAGTAACCACGTTTTTGGCTTAGCCTCCACCTCCCCCACTTTTTTTTTTTGTTTCCCAAACGCGGCTTCGACTCTTGGGTATTGGGTGTGGGAAATCCCAACTGTTAAATATTGTAAAAAGACCGGATCCCCTCGCCACCCCCCAAAAAAGCCTCCTTTTCAAAACGTCACAATTAAATTAAATAGAGAGCACAAAAACGGGACCATCAACTCCCGTGCATTTATCCCAAAATCGAATTTGCATTTTCTCCCTTTTTTAACTCGCAGATAAGCAATTCAACGCTTTTAAAAGCCTTACAAAGTAAGAATGCCTTTCATTATTTCGATTGTGACGACTCCATCCGAAATTACCGGAGTAATTTAATAATACAATGACTCACACAAAAAATAAAGCCTTAGCCAACATGATAAAAATTTCAAAATATAAAATTATATCTTTCTCTATCTATAATTACATATTTCTTTTCTTCATGAATCATAAATTAGAAACTAAATCGTTTAACGCGTTTCCTTCCTCAAAAATATGTGAAGATTTCACAAGAGATAAAAACAGGAAATTTGTCACCTTGAATTTCCGGCAATAACTTCTCAACTTTTAAGCATAAATGGTGTGAAAAAAAAATTATTAAAAACTTCCGAAAAAAATAAATTAGGAAAAAATTAGATAACGAAATAAATTTAAAAGCCCTTTATTGTTGTAGTATAGTGTGCCTTGAAGGGAGTTTTATCAAAATGCGATAAAATAACAATTAAATCTGAATTTGATTTTTGAAAGAGTAGGGTACATTATTGAAATGCAGATTATGCCACAATAATTCCCACTCATGCCAGCTGTTAACATCCGATATAATTAAAATAATCGGATTAGAAAATAAAGCCATTAAAGCCCTACATCAAACTCAGAAATAAAAAAAAACTTCCGAGTTCAAGAGCGGATTATATCTGACTCAAAACGTATGCTCGAATATTTTAATACGATTTTTTTTTGTTTGCGCTTCGGATCAAAAGAAGCTTTGGAGGCTGGGGGATGGTATAACATAACCGAATTATAAAGATGTTCTTGAAAAGGGCCAGCGGAACAAGAGGGCAGGTCTAAAAGGTCCTTCATAAATCTTCAAGGGTGCGGTTATATGAGAAGAGAAAAAAAATTGATGATCGTAGGTAAACTCATTAAAGAAATTAATGATTGCTCAATTTTGTAGTCACTTATTAAACTGTTATTTGCTCAAACAGGCCCGTGAAAGGTGCCAATTAAACCAGTTCGAACAATTAACAAGAAAATTCTCAATTTAGCGAGAAATAAGCAAATTTTAAAGAAGATGTCATTTAACTTTTAAGTTTTCAGGAAGGCCGTGTTGCAATCTGGTGCCAAGAAGGTCGCCTAACCTATATCGTATCAGACGTTAACGTGTTATCACGAGGCTATCAGTGCTATCCTCTCGCATGCTACACCGATGAGTAGCAACACTGGACAGACGTATCACTGCAGTGGAGCACGCCCTGGCTTCATTCTTCAGACTGCAGAATGAACGGGGCATTTTAGGCTCAGCAAGGACTAGGTTTTGTCAGTTCGACATGGGGTGTTAGGCTCTTTTGTGATTTGTGCACCAACCCAAAAATAATTTTGCTGGTTATAGTTAGGTCATCATCCGTTGCCGAAAAAAAAGACATAAAACCGCCTCACCTGTCTTTATTTTTTCCTGCTTTTGTTTAGTCTAACCCAAGGCTTTACTCTATAATTTGAGGAACGTCGGAAACTTGTTTATAAGATCTGTCGGCAAATGGAGGGTGTCTATTACCCGGGTAAGTAGACGTGTTAAGTGGAAGGTGTGTATAAATATAAGTTTGACTCAGATGTTTTAAGGAAGAGAAGGGAAGGAAGAAAGAAAAAAAGAGGGGAGATTGCGGTCTCAGGTAAAAATGGAAGGTGGGGAAGATTGAGACATTCTAGCAACAGGAAATCGGTGCCCCGAAGGCCTAGCCGAGAGGAAAACTTATCCGACCGAAAAGATGAGTCCAGGTGCCCCGGAATCCGGTCTAAAAAAAGGGGGATAGTTTAAAAAAAGGAGGGCCCTTGTCTAATAGAGTTATTTCTATGCGATTAGTGTTTCCGCGTTAATAGAGACATTGTAAGGATCTTCACGCTCCTTGGTTTTTACTTCTTTTTATTCTTTGAGATTGCGGCGAGTTCACGGTCCAACGGTCTCCTCAGCCGTATTGAGACATTAAAAATCTCCGGCGTCGAGATCAAAATGTTGACTTTATGGGGCGTTTCGAGATTCTCACACAGGGGTTATCAACATTCCTTCGGGAACCGACTGAATCTAGATCATTTATCGCTTCTCCCTCCGTTTATATTATCTCTCTTTCCTTCTATTATACCTTCCTTCCGTCAGTTCTTCTATAATTACACCCATAAAATTTAGAGACAGACTCAGAATAGAAACCGTCCGCACGATTTAACAATCGTAAAATCATCAAACTGCAAGGATGACTGCAATTTTCATCGCAATGTATAAACCATTAGAGTCTAAGGGCCCTGAGGTTAGATTTTGTTCAAAGGCAAAATTTTTTGTTTATTTCAACAATGGAGTTTATCTTATTAAATAAAATATATAAGAAAGATGCATCTGCTCCAGATTTAATAACAGCTCTAATTTTCGGATATTAGTCCCAAAACAGTATTTACTGTGTTCAAATTGGGTGTGCATATGGTGCAAGGCCTACTTTTTTTCACCCGTGATTCAGTTAATGGCCGTATTTTCGAATAATGGGAAGCAGATGGTTTCAAATACTCGGTACGGGCTAATCTACGCCTTCCAGAGGGCGGTACCTCAGTTATAATTACGGACTTGAAATTATTCCTCATTTTAGTTATTACTTATTAGCATTTTTTCGACGTTGATGACTCAATGGGTGCCTTTGAATAATTCTTCTCAAAAGCGGAAATGTTCTCTAATGATATTCCTAACACATTTTTAACAACTCCTTGAATTGTAAACATCTTTCACGGCTCAAATTTAAATATAATCGCATTTTTTATCATATTTCAAAAGAAAATTGTAGTTTTTCTCACGTTCTTTTTTATTAAAATGATAAGATATTTTAAGTTTAAAAGCGTGCTGTCATCTATGGGAGGAAGTTGAGTGATGATCCTTCAGCCTGTCTTGAACATGGCCTATGAACAGACACGGAAACCTTTCAAGAAACTCCGTAAATAATGCCAAAACTAACTTTGAACGGTTGCCACATGTCGTTTTAAGGTGTTTGGTTTTAAAGAAAAAGACGAAGGGGGGAAAAAAATAATTGATTGCAACAGAGATGGTCATTTTGAAGGCACTAAAATGGAACCTCCACTTCCTGCTGAGCTCAATTATTACATCTTCCTCGAAATAATGGCACATCTATTAATATTGACTTCTTTACCTACCTCCTTTCTTCCAAGAAGAAAAGTCTATAATTTTAACTTGTATAACAATATCTAAAACCGAATATTGCACCTTCACTCACTTAGCACCCCTAAAAGTTTATCAGGTCCCATAAATCAATAGAGTTTAGGAAGATTAAATCCGTTAAGGGAGCAATATGAAGCGGGGCGACAATGGGACTGCACGTGCCAGCTAAGAATCGACAGCACGCACTTTGAACGTTTTCCACTCCCTTGAAAACTATTAGAAAAGGATTTAAGCCCGAAAGTCGTACCGCCTTTTCATAGTTCCCCTTCTAAGTGTAGTAGAGTGTGATGATTAAATTGATAAAAAAGGGGTGATATGGCATCAAATATTCGTGAATTCAATTACAGTATTGATTGATTTAATTAAAAAGTTGGGTCTCAGAAAAAAAGTATTAAAAAAAAAATTTGAGGTCTTTTAATAAAACCCAATTATTTTGTTAGCGAGTATAATCTCCAAATTGAACAAATCCTTAAAACTTTTCGAGCAATTGCTAAAGCGAGGGTCTTTACACGGGGTTAATTAAAAGAGTACCGTTGGGGAGTAGCTGGGAAGAGGGGTAAAGCAATAATTTATTCTACCCTCGGACTTTGTATTACGAGGCTAAAAGGCGACTCAAAAGGGTAGAGGAAAACCCTCCCGCACAACAAAAATAAGTCCCCGACGTTAGAAAAAGGACAAAGAGAAAAGCACGGGGTGCCCTCTCTTAGACAAATGTTTAAGTTGAAAGGAAACCTCAAGCCGATAAGTGGATTTTCCGCTTATAATTCGGATTTTTTTTTTTTTTATATGACCCTTTCTCTTTTCCCTTTTTCCCGATAAGAGAAAACTCCTCAGATCCTGAAACAAACGCCATATGAGAAGGCTTTGTTGCCAGGGCAAAAGGAACATATAAAAAGTTTTTCACTTAAAGCCTAAACCACTGCCTACTTGAAAATAAATCCTCTTAAGGGTTCGACGAAAAAAATTTTTTTTGAAAAGCCTTTTTGACAGTAACATTATCCTTATTTTTATCGCTACTATACCTGCAATAAAGTATTCAAAGTTTAATCCATTTACTTAAGTAAATTTTCAATATAAATAAGAGGAAAAATTACTAAAAAAAATGACCTATGTCAAGAAAATTAAATTGATTTATAAACCCAAACAAAAACTAGTTTGAATACCATATAAACACTTTTTTTTTCTGTTTGAAAATTAGCAACGTTTTTTAAAAACTGTAAAAATTGATTTTGAAATATCCCCTGCTGCACTGCGGCCTGTTGTACAAAGGCAAGCCATACAAACTGAAACACTGTACAGATGTACAGCTTGCCATCATCATAATTAGAGCACCGTACTTATTCAGTGAAATGTGGCCCAAGTCTTTCTAAATAAAATCTGATGTTCTCCGGGGTACCACAAGGTAGTGTGTTGGGACCGTTCCTATACCTTATTTTTCTCACGGTAATCTTTTGATTAAAAACAATTTAGAAATCTAAAATCGACTGAAGCTTGCGGAAATGCCGCACTAATAATGATTTTGACATTTTTTATGCAATCTTTAGGCTCAGAAATAAACGAATAAATCGGGAGGAAGTGCCTTGAATCCAAGAAACGAACAGAAAACTGTGCTTTTGCCTCTTTTCTTCCTCAAAAGTGGACCATAGTGCATAGTTCCAAGTTTTATTTACTAGTATAGAGATAAACCGTCCGTAATAGTAGTAAAAAACACCAAAATACTGAATTTTACGCTCCGAATGTTCATAAAGAACCAGGAAGTAGATACCTGATCCAAATAAAACCCTCCCCTTTTCGAAAAAAGTCGTCAATTTAGATCTAATTTTCTAGTTTCTTGCAATTTCCCAACACCCTTCTTTATTAGCAGCCTCGTAATTGCGATGACTGGGCGATTTGCCAAATGGAGGAGAGCTAACACGGATTTCTAACGTCGTGCGAAAATGGTTTGCAAGTGGGGTAGATTGAAGAAAAAAGGGGGAGAAGACCCTTCTATTGAAATCTTAACTTTCAGTTTTACTTTTTTTGGACGGCTTCTGCTCCCTTGAGTAAATTACCGCATTTAAAACCATCCGTTTTTATAACCCACTGGGTATTGAATAATTCAAACTTTTTTTAAAAAGCTGTTTGATTACTGAGCTTAATTTATGCCATTTTAAAACTTTTTTGTTTTTAAACGAGACGTATAGAGCGATCGAGCTCGTTTGGATCCAATCAAAGCCGTTCCAAGTCTTTGATTACCCGCCGGCCATTTTGGAGCCGTGGAGCGAACTAGGTTTCTAAATTAGTCGGCTGCACCTGGATTCCCCCCCTTCTGATTCCAGGTGGCTGGGACAATTAGTCGATCCTTTCCACGTAGTACCTGAGAGGTGTCTCCTCTGCCCTTCTCTCTCAATTTCCAACAAAACGGCCCAAACCCTATACACCATTTGGCTTCTTTTTCTTTCTTTTTTTCTTCAGCTTGTATCCTTTCGAGCGTGACAAGTTTTGTGAAAAGATATATAAGGATTTTACAACCTTCTAGAGGCCGCAGGTTTTCTAAAGGATTTTTCACTGGAATTCACACTGACAGACTTTTTTTTTCACCCAAAAGAGGCAAAAAGGTTCCAAACTACTCTAAACTATTCCATAAATTTTAAAAAACTGCGATAGAACGAACTAATAACGGCTAAATGAAAATCAGATCCTTTTTCCGACCCAAAACATTTCCAAAAAAAGGCACGTGGCTAGTTTTTTAATTATAGAAAAAATGTTTTCCTTTTTTTCCCCCGCAATAAAGTTAATCAGTAAAAAGTGTTTTTAGATAAACAATCTCTTAAGTGTTCCTATTTTCCATTGACTAGAATACCATATGAGAGACTTTGTTTACTTCATTTATTCGATGGAAAATGCTTGCTTTTGTAATATCCCCGGATGGTTTTCCATACAGGGATTCAAATTAAAATCCGTCGAAAACAAACTTGGCTATTGTCTGCTCTCTTTTGTAACGTTTGTTTTTTCCGAATTAAAATGTAAATCCCAGGTGCAGAGAAGAAAACTGGCTTTAGTAAACAAAGACGTAATTAAAAATTTTAAGGGTAGTTATCAAGACGTGACTGATAGTTTGAACACAATGGCTCGACCCGCAGCGTGACTTAAATGTAACGGAAAATAATTTATAAGATTAAAAAAGTGACTTGAGCCTTGGTAAATTCCACCCCCGCAAGTTAAACGGCAAGCGACGTAATTGTAGCGGGAGCCTACTAAATCCCGAACCTATTGTTAAACTATCGGACTCCTGTCGCACAGGATCCCTTTTATTAGCCTTCAGCGTTTAAAGGCGTATAGGGCCCTCCCTCTAGCACTTCTATTCAATACGAAAAATACAATGTAGACCGAAAGAAAAATTATTAGTGTAACAACGTTTTATTGTCGCCTCAATACTGGATTTATTGCACATTCGTTTGTTAAAAATATAAAATGGTGAAAGTTAAAGAAGAGGGCTTGGCTAAACACGACTTATAAATTATTGTTATACTTGTTTGGAGCTGTTCCTTTTAAAGAAGTTAATGTCTTAACTTTAACCAATCTATAAAATGTTTTATAATAAGATAATAATAAGAAAGTCGTGATTATCTTGTTTAATTATAATCCTAATGTCATGGATAAATTAAAAGCTATTAATTTATTCCAAAATTAATTAGTTATAAAATTAAATTTAAAAAAAGTTGAGAAATAATTTCGACATTGGAATTGAAAAACTTATATTAAAACGGTTTCAACGTAAACTAATTTTAGTTCGTTTGAAATGGAGGGGAAATTAATTTAACTTAAAATAACAGGTAGAAATGTTTCGAGTTTTCCGTTTCTAATTTTGAATTGTCACAGTGCGGAGTGGGAAAATCGACGGGTGCTGTAATGTGTCGGTGGGAAAATGTTTCAATTTTACGTTATCAATTACTGGGGGAGTCCAGAGGGAATGTCGATACGACTCATACTCAAAAAAGAAGTATCGTTTTAAACCTCCCATGTGGGCTTGGAACACCGAAATTGCAATAATTGACTTATTTCTTGATGATTGACACTGTTTAAAATACCTCGCAGGTTATAAATTTTCGGGGACAGTGTGAGAGAGAAAGGACCCTTGCGAACAATGCTCATCCCCCCATGGACAGATGTTGGGTCGGTTATTCAAGTTTGATTTAGAACTTGTCTCCGTAAGGTTGAGGGAAGTTAAAGTGGAGAAAAAAGCTTCCAGGCTCGCCCCCGCTAAGTGTCATAACAAGGAGTTAGTACGAAACCCCGTTGAGAGACTCAGACTAACCCACTTCGCGAATATTCTATCAACAGGTACTCCACTGCTTTAAAAAATACACTGTTCGGACCTATTTCTCAGATTTTAAAGTTATGTATTTTGTTTTCTTTTATTTTGAAATTATCATATTGGCAGAGACTGCCGCCCTTAAGGTTTTTTGTCAAATGACTCTAGCCTTGGTTTATGGACCATATCACTAGATAAAAACTTAAGAAACACAAAATGACTGTTTTTCCATATAAAAGACATCGCTTAAAACTATAAACTCTTTCAAGGTTTAAATTAGTGAAACAAATATTATATCGACAGCTTTTCGTCCTCAAACACAAAAATTTGGACTAACGAATCCAATGAAAAATAGGAAAATACTACAGTTTTTTTCGGCCAAATCTCGTATAACAACAACCACAATCATCATCCAGCTTGAGGAACTATATTATCATTAGGGATGGGATTTATACTTAAAATAAAGAATCAATACAATAAATCCATCAAATCATCAACAAAAAACCGTCAAAACAAAGAAATCAATCATTATCCTTAACAATCATCCATCAATCCGTTGATGATTTCATGGATTTATCGTATTGATTCTTTATTTTAAACATAAATTCCATCTCTACTAATCATTATCATCCTACATTCTACTGTACATTTACACTCCCTTTTTACGAAGAATTGGTTGTGCATCCTAGAACATAAAAAATTCCTATCTAAATTAAAAATTTGCTTTAAATCCGAATATGTACCATTTTTCTACCTCACAAACTCATAAAAAAAAATTCAAAATACAAAATATATTGTTTCACTTCAAAATAAATAAATAAAATATTTATGACCAGCCTCTTCCGCTTAACCAATGTTTCTATATTTCGGTATTTTAAATTTTATTTTGTTATTTTTAATTTTACATTTTTTTAGTTGGCCCTACCACAATATTGTAAAGCCTGGGAGGGTAAGGAAAATTTAAAATCAATAATTACGTGTCCGATAAGCTGATAATCTAAGCGGAAAGCGCTACAGATAACATGATTTAACCTATCATTTTGATTTAGGCTCGACCTTTGTTTGATTTAGATATGAATTCTTCATCCTCCAAAATAAAATTAACCTTTTGGTGTTGGTAGGTACTTAAAAATTCATTCTGTTATTTTAACAAATTTTTGGATACATATTTTTGAGGTTTTTTAATTAGTCTACAATAAAATTTACGATGTTTTTGCAAAGGAAAGACATGAATGATTGGGCCTCGTTGGGATTAGCTCAAATTGAAAGACACATGTTTTGCTCGCATGCAAAAAACATTCTTTCGAAACGGGGAACCTACACCGTACATAAACAAGTCAGACAACCGTGTCCGTCTATAAAAATAATGCATCTCCTTCGAGAAAATAATGGCCTATTTGACAGCAATAAATGAAGGCGGAGGATAAAATTCAAATTGCCCTCATACAGATGTAAGGTTGTAAAAATTAATTAGAGCTAGGAATGAAATGAGAAGCGACTTTATTGAGAGCGATATGAATAAGAAACGCTAATCAAACACGTGAGGATTCCTGTAAAATAATTAAGTTGTAAACATCTGCCATAAACAAACAACCGGTTGTATTAAGTGCTTATTGCGGTTTTTTTGTAAATAACAAACTAGTAGTTAGGATGGAGCCAGGCTGGGGTGAAAGGGACCGGTTTCCATCGTACGGGGCATCGGCACGGTTGAAACCTCTTTTGTTTCCGAACAGGTTTTTCCGGGATGGGTTTTCAACGTAAAAATTTTCGCGTCGCATGTCATGCTCCGTTGAATAAGCTCGAAACCGAGCATGGGAAAAAGATCCATTGTTCGAATTAGAGACTTTGAGAGCAATTAACGGACTCCATGTGGGTGGTCTTTTAAAAAATATTACCTTTATGGTGTCGGACGTGCCTCTGGCTGTTACAACAAGGCTTTTCATAATAGGTCGCCCAATGGTTTGAATATTCAGCACCTTCGATGAGGTCTAACAAGCCGAGTTGATGCGAGACAGCTAAAAACAAAGCTCCTTGGATGACGAGTGATATCCGCCTCATTTTTTCCGCTCCTTCGAATATTCACTTTAACACACAATCATATAAACGCGTTCGACTTCCTCCCCATAGATAATCAATCGCACAGACAATCAAAGTGGAAGAAATAAAAAAAAGACGTAAAACGGATCAGAATAATATCGACGGAGAACGCCCGGTTTCACTGGAGAGGCTCCGTGAGCAACTGGAGTTCGTGGGTCGGGTGGCACTTCGCGTTCAGACATGATGTAAAGGGGGGGAGTGGAAAAAGTTCGGCTCTGTTCGGATATGCTCGGCTTTCGGACTCCCCAACGCTTTTGCCAGTGCATTCCTCGGTGGTACACCTATGGCAAGAACTTAGCGCCCATTACATTATTTTACAATTATTTTATTTATTTCATTCTTCTCACCTTCACTTACGTCCTAAAAATAGGTGTACACATACCTACATATCATATCTGTGGCTATTATTAGTGCTTATTAAAGTAATTTTTCGAAGAAGTATGAAAAGTTTTTCGGCGGCGCTGAAGTAAACCGTTTGGCTCAAGTAAACCAATTTTAATACTCCATAGGAATAATTAATTAGTAGTAATTTATTAGTGTGTCTCATTCAGGCAACCTGGACGATACGAAATTGAAATGCCTTCCCATTTTGAATGGTTGAGTGGTGTCGGTTTTTATTCAAGCCGTTACTCGGCATTAATAATGCGCCAGCAGTTCTCTAATTATGTTTTCGCCTCGTGGAAATTCGTGGTTTTTCCGCCTTCGCGGTCTGCTTTAGTGAAGAGCAAACAACGAAAACGTTGGCAAATATTGCAGGTTTCATCTCACTCCAAAAAGTCTTTCAATAAGCGGGTGAAATTAACAAAAAACTTTTTAACCGCTCCGCAAACAAATTAAGAGCGTTATCAACTTTTGAATATCACCTCCTTTTTAATATTTTCTTTCTATTTTCACTCAAGATTAGTCTATTTTCATTCCTAGGATAATCCTTATGAGTGCACTTATATCCCTGGCTTAACATTCATATTTCATTTTTAAACCTCGACCCTAATCCGAAGCACTCAAACCTAATGAATAATGACAAAAGGTAAAATGTGCCCTTTTTTCGTGGAACCCATCATAATATATTTAGAAACAGGTAACAACAAATGTGCATTCTAGGAAACTATGTTTTATGAGGAAAGTAAAATTTTTTCATAAAAACAACGGCTTTTGAATGAATAGATGAAGTGTGGTGACAGTTCCACTTTCCTATGCTAAACCAATTAAACGTTTGAGGCTTCAGTGCAAATGCAACGGTGTTGCTGATGTCATCGGCACAAATACCGGTGTTTAATTTATAACCCTCTCTTTTCCGTTAGCCTACAGTGTACAACAATTTAATTAAACTAGAACAAAGGTGAAACAATAGTAGGTACTATTCGCCTAATTTCGAATTGAACTTAAAAATGAAAGCAGTTTTAACACTTCACTCATAAATTCTAATAAAGAATAATGATATTTGAAATGGTGAAGATCTGTATAGAATTGTCTATAGCAAAAGGTAATTTTGACCCTAGAATCCATTTTCGACAGCTTTCTAAAATTGAAGTTTAGAGGGCATTACAATAATATCTATTTATTTCAAATTAATAACTAATAAACATGTTAGGAAGGCTAATCCGCTAATCCATAAAAATATCTTAGTTTGTACTCAATTTCGGAACAAGGTTTATAAAAGCTCATTTAAAATGAGGTGGTGAAAGTGTCATCCCAATCATGTGCTTTCATAGTATCTGTGGGCATGTACGGATTAATTATTTGAACTGAGTCAATTATTGTTAGTTTAATGTCAGTTACCTTTCTAATTAGAGTACCTATAGGGGGAATGATGGAAACCCCATTGTAAACCATCCAAAGTGATAGATATCGATTACCTACCTAAACATAATAATAATTATAAATTTTTTTTTAACGAAACTAATATGTGAGTTTTCAAAATGTCATGTCCGCGATAAAAAGTGCAACTTTGATGGGGGTAGGATGCGATAAAAGTTTTGATAAAAAAAAATCTCCTCCCTCTGCATTGTCAGTTGATTTTAATCGTAATTTGAACTTGACGTGTTATAAAAGTATGACGTGTTTGTTTCAAGAAGAAACTTGTTTTCAAAATATCGACATCTAAATCAGCATTTTAATTTCATTCTTGGTAATTTCGAGCGACGCTTGTCTGCAAATTTTTTTCTTTTTTTTTACCGATCAAGGGTTCAAATAAACGCTTAAATAGGCATTTTATAATTTTATGTTTTAACTAAACTTTTTTCTCGTTTCATCATTTCCGACATTATTATATGGTTTTTTCTTCCTGGAGTGTTCTATCTTCAGTGGATATGTGGTGGACACAACACAGATTATGTGGCAAGCCTAGGGGCCTAGGTGGCCTGTTATCATCACCTACTGAAACAGTTTCTTTTCAAATTTGCCACAAAATGTAAACTGGATTATTTCTCGAGTTTTCAGAGTATGTTTTTGTCTCTTTCGAGTGAACTTCGCAGTCCTTTTGTTGTCCAACATCTGTCAGAATTCTTTCAATAACGCTTTTAGTTAAAACAGATGACTTGGACTTCCTTTCCACATTCGTTGGTTAAAATTCCTATTTGGAATTATAAATAAAACATCGAAAAACATCGTATGTCGTGTTAGGAAACGGAAAGAAGGGCCCTAATATGGGGCGCAAATAGTCTCGGATAACGTAAAAAGTATCTGTTGAATTTAATATTTAAAGAGTTAAGGTATAGAGGTGAATAAAGTGTGTTGCCGTAGGGGGTTTAGAGAGTCATTGTTAATGCATATGCTTGCGTGTTCATGTGTGACCGTGAAAAAACAACCTAGAGGGGGTGTAGGTGAGCTGTCGACTTTGTCCGTTGTATACATGAAGTTTAAAAGTGTTTAATTCCTTCCAGCCACAATGTCGGATGACAGGCGACTTATACTAAAAAAAATGTGATAGCGCGCCAGGGAGCCATTACCATAACAAACAAAAAAATCTGGACAAGATAACCCGAGTCGAATATTCAAAATCTTCTGATTACTTTTGATAAATCCACTTAATGAGTTGTTTATTATCGAGTAGATTCAAAAAGCCTACATACGAGCAAGATCTATAGCCCTCATTATGTCAGAGCTCGTAGGAGGACAAATATATCTTAATTGTATCTAATTAAATAAATTATTGCGTGCCTTAAATACTTGTTTAGACACTCCTAATGACCACGGGGCTCCTTCACCTTTAAAAAAATCCTCTTTCTTATCTTCTAGACCAGTTAACGGGGTGACGACAAAAAATGTTTCGACGCCCGATATCGAGCAGCCTTATTGAAAATCAGTGTTCACTCCCAGATTTAAATTCGTTTTTATCACATCAAACATTCTTTCTCATTTAACCTACATATAAATCTTACATATTTTAGGTTTTATTTTAAATAACCGTGTTCCAATTAAAAATTGTTTTATAACAAAGTGTTACGCAACAAAATTACCAATATAATCTGAATTATTATACCGATTTTAAGCCTTAAGACTATAACTTAATTAAGTCCTTCTTAAAATAAGTTCAAATAAACTTCATTGGTAAGGTTAGCTGCTAGTGTCTTAACACTTTGAAATTGGTAAAAAATGAATATAAAAGCCTCATATGGCCCTGATTCTCGCAGTCCGTATAAATAGAATTCCTAGTGAAATTATTAGGGAAAGTTAAGAGAAAGAAGACAGTAGTGGAAATAGAATAGTCATCATTCTGGTAAGCTAGAGGTCATAGGTTGGCATATAAGCTACAATATCAGCCCATCTGAAGCCCATTTTGGTCAAAGCAGCTTTGGGTAAAAAAAAGAAAAGAAAAAGGCATTTTGCGTTTTTTTTACATACTCATTTTTCCCACCGTATGTTTTGAATACAAGCCAATTATTCACAACAAAAGATATTTTTGAAAATATAATTTTTTCCCCGGGGCTTCTGACAGTTTTTGTGGTGGAGACATTTCATTAGATGCCTTTACTTTGTTTCACCTTTGTTTAAAAGTTCATGATTGCCGTGGGATGGGTGAGGGGGTGGGGCTCTCTCTCTAAATGAGACGGTATGTGTACGACATCTGCTCCACCAAAGAAGAATCCTCCCGGGTCGTTAATAGCCGGACGGTAGTAACCAAAGGCTAGTAACCCTTTGTTGTTCGCCACTAACCTCACCACCACTTACATTCTAGATTTTTTCCAAGCACTTTTTAATGGGTCTTGAATTGAGTTATAATGTAGAACTTTAATTTATAAGTGTAGATTTATGACTTCATCTAGTAAATTTTTTTCTTTCAAATCGCCATTTGAAGCTTTCCACATCAATATTCAAGCCCCTCTAATTATATCTTCAATTCCCAATATGGTTGAAAAATTTTACTTTAACTGTTTCGAGCTAATTCAAAAAGACGTATAAAAACCATAATTTAAATTGAACAATTGAAAACTATTACGACTCATTAAAAGCTAAAATAGTTAACGTTCCATTAAAATATTATGCTCAGGGGAAAGACATTAATGAAAATTGACATTTACGACGATCTAGTTTATTAATTTAGTTTTGTAATACGGTCTTCAGGCTTTAAATCTTCATGTTAGCTCTTAGGTTAAAATAATAACGCTTTAAAATTATCTCTCTAATGTCGTACTTATAAAATAAATTTTATATTTTTACTGGAAGTTGAAAGCCACCTGCCAATGCCAAAATCGAGTGAGTCTTCTCTCTTGAATTGACTTTTTAGCAATTCTATGTATCTTTTGATTTTTCCATACTGGAGGAGTTAGCATAAGGTCATTTCTAAAAATAGAAGGATGAGACCGAAAAGGTGAGAAGTGAGGAAACCTCATTAAGCGAAAGGCGAGTCCGTGAGTCCCGAGGCTAATTGCCGCCTCTATCGCCCGGACCCTATCGCCCTCGCACTAATCATCCCCTTTCCACGACCATCGCTAATGATACAACACCAAGATCCTATAATCTAATGGCTACCATTTATACTCAAATTCTACCTTGTTTATCCCTTAAAGAATATTTAATAACGAAAACACTTACGAAAGTTAAACAAACTCGAAATTACCTGGAACAAAAAAAAAGAATATAAATAAAAAAATAATAAAAATAAAGAGATTAAGAAAATGAAATCGATTTTCTTGAAAGCCAAGTTAATAAAACCGATCATGAGAGGCAATAATTTTCTTTTCATTTCCCATCATTCCATTGGATTCCCAGGTTAAAAAAATGAAGGACGTGGCTTCACAACCTGTAATTTAAAAAAATGAAAATTGAGTTTTCCCTCTTTTCAGGAGGAGACTTCGCATGTCGGACAACTCGTTTTATCTGATATTTTATCAGTATAATTGCTAGTGAATGCTTCACTAGGCTATATTATTTATAAAACGAAACGCTACACTGTCATGCGATCTACCCTCCCGATGCAGAGGTAAAAGCATTTTCATATTGTACTCCATGGAAAAAAGGGAGGGGAATTTCCCATATAAATAAAATTTGACTTTTGTTTGACGGTTTTGGTTTTTAAAATGAGAGGAACGTCAGTCAAAACAATCAAGAAAAATTGCACTTTAAATAGCAAGGTATTATTACAATAACATTGCTTTCATCCATACCCAAAGTGGCCAGCGGGTTGGTTTTTTGTACATAGTTAGCCATCCCCTTCCAAAACTCCTTCGACTGTATTTACTAGGCGAAATGGTTCAACTCATGAGCAATGTCACATCCTAAAGCATTACATCATGAATATCAACTGAAGCCTGTCATTCTTGCTATGATTCTTGATTGTTTTGAAAGGCAGGCGAAACCTGAATAGAATCAGAAATGTTTTCGAGAAAAAAGTGAACTCACGTTTTCACCCTTTTGCTCGACAACTGACACCCTTTTATCGAATCAGAAAGACCCCTGGTCAGCCCAAGTTATGTTAATAGCAAAAGAAGCCCGATCCCAAAAATAAATCCCCCCCACCCCCTTCCGCTTCCTCTTCGGTTATCCTCTCTTATCCAACGTGGAAAACTAAGTTACAGCCCCGACTTACTATCATGTCCTTTTATTCAATTTACAGAAGTCTCCTTTTCGTCAACCCCCCCTTTAGCATTATGGGGGTTTCTTGGGCAGGGATACCTTTTTTTGTCAATAATATGACATGAGAAAATGGCCTTCAAAAGTCAAAACGATTACCAGGATAAAAATTGTCATGTCTCTTTCGTTAAGCCTCGATTTTTACGTCTTATTTCGATATTTCCCTCATTACAAATAAGCTGGAAATAAAGGAACCACTAGTTGAAATAAATGAAGGACCTTTTTTTAAACTTATTTATAAACAGATGCAGCATTAGTGTGTGTACACATGTAAAAGTAAGATAAACACGACCATCTTTCTCGGAGCTTCTTCTCCTCCTTCTTTTTTTTTTTTTTTAACTTTTTATTTTATTTTTTGCCTCTTGTCTCTCGACGGGGCCCTATGTCTTTCTCATCCTATTATAATTTTCTCGAGAAGGCAAACGGAAACGTTTCTTGGCGTCTTGTAATCTTTAATCAAGACCGATTGCCAAGTTTTGATAACTCACTTTTAACTTCTAAAGAAAACTCGTAAATATAGAATGACCATTTGCCCCTAAAAAAGTATTTTGTATCTTAAACAAAGAAATTATAAATTCCTAATGTATAAAAAGAAAAAGTTTTTAATTTAAAAGAAAAAATTTTTTTTTACCTACACATTGAAAAACTATTTATGCCTTACGTTATAAAAAGAGCACGAAAACAATTGCATGCAAAACTGAGACAACACTTGTAATCCAAAACATCCAAACTTGGAAAATACCCCAAAGTTACATGGAATGGGGAAAAAAATCCGTTCACAGTGAATTTTTTTTCTCTATTTATCAGATATAAGGTTCATTTATTTTGAAAAGTCGGAACGCAAAACCGTTGAAAAATTTTGGAAGCTTTTCCATTTTTTATATGGAAAAAGAAAAAAAATTCTCAGGATTTCCCATATATATTTTTTCCCGAACGGGAACGGCGGCTTTCGATAAATCGGCGCTGATAAAAATTACTACCATGTAAAAATTGTTTCACGATGGGAGTTTTTCCAGGTTCGTGAGCAAGAAGCGAATGCCGCCGATGTGGAAATCCCTCCTACGCCTCGTCCAACGGTTTCGGACCCCCCGACACCCGTATCTACGGGAAAAATATGTTTTTACCCTCTCCCCCCCACTATGGAAAATCCAATAAAAAGGTTTTAATTAAAAGGATCAACACTTAAATCTTCTCTTTTTTATTCTGTTTTTTCAATCATTTTTATTAAAAATTTCAATACCTGTAATCCTTTCAATACCTTTTTTTTCTCTCTCCCTCTGTTCGGGTAAATTCAACTTTTTAACCCCCGATAAGAAACTATGTTATTTTGATCAAAGTTAGCAAAGTTATGACAATTCCGAAACCAGTGAATCGTTCCCCTTTTTAGCCTTTTATATTATTTTTATTATTAGTTTGACAGAACCGAGATTTAATCAAAGGAAGAAAAAAATCCTTCTCTTTGCTAAACTTTTTGTTCAGTTTTCTTCAAAATTGAACCTGACAAGTTTGAAATACGATTTTTTTAAATGAAAACTTTATTAAAGGATTCTAAGATGAATAAGAAAAAAGAATTTTTTTTTAAACTTTACCTAGGTATGTAGCTCTTTATTTCAGCTTTGAGAACTTTTTTAACTGTAAATTAAAACAATTTTGTTCTATAATTGCCTGTTAAAAAAGTTTACGGTCTTTTTTAAATGCCTGACACTAAAATTTAGTTCAGGATGATATTTGCTCGCCCAGTGTAATACAATTTTGAACAATAAATACGTAATTTTATGAAATTTTCGATAATATAGTGAAAGGAATTTTAATGGGCTAAGTAAGTAACAGATTATTAATCAAATAAAACAAGTTCTTTTTTCGCTCGTTATTGATATCGAATTACAAACGAGACACGAATAACATGACAGAATGACGCAATTACAACCTCGCTTCTCACATAAAAGGTCGGATTAATTAAAATTTACCAGTAAATTAACTAAATCAGAAATTCCGAAAATAAAAGGGATATCGCATTGTGAAATTCGATACGACTCCACTCACCTCTCTAATTCGAATCGGCGGCGAGTTAAAACCGGTTTTCGAACGCGTTCGTTTATTGAGACGAATGGGGGAATAATCGAATTTGATACCAAACATGCAGAAGATGATATTTCCCCACATTTATCACAGCGGGTGACAGCCGTGGACTTTCGATATTGGTCTAATGCAACCCCCAAAATAAAAGCATTTTCATCAAGCTTGTTAAATTTTAGACTGGGGCAATGTCGGGGAGTTCTTCATAAACGGAACTTATTCAAAAAAACAGCAGGATGTCTAATGGTGGGAACTGGTTTCAGTCATGTAGTCATGGCCGCCACTCATGCGGCTCTTGTATCACAAAAGAACCGTTCCAGGAAATTGAAGAGCAAAGGGGGGAAAACGCGCCATATTGAAACTCACCCGTGAAACAATGGCCAGTAATCAATTTATCAATCACTAAAAATGATAGTTTTCCCAAATAAAATATTAGGTATATAAAGCCAAAAAAATTATCATTAATTTCGACCACTTTGAGAGCGACATCGTGATTATTTGACCAATTAGAAGTCATCAAGTCCGTGTATAAAGTGATAATGGAACGAAATCTATTTAAAAATGCTAAATCTGTGTCCGTGCTTTTGATACTAATGAACTTTGATGTGTGTATGCAAATTAGGGAATTTTTTCAAACACTCCGCTCCCTTCAGGCCTCTTCTATCTCTTTCACGTTTCACACGACGGAAATTGAGCCGCTCTGATTGGCAGTCGTGAAAATTGTAATGTGCGCGAGACCCTTTTCCCTTTGAGCTATTTATTAATGCGGTGTTTGTGTGATTATGGTTACAAAATAGGGGTGAACGGAGTTACGCACTAGGCACTACAAAGTCATTTATTTCGTTTGCATGTTATGTTTTATTTATGATATTTTACTTACTTCTACTAGAAAATCTACTAATGCAAGGAATTAAAGATGCAAAAGTTGTAAAAATTTTGTTCCATTGCACATCGTAAAAATAAGAAAAACACCTCATTTTTGGTATATACTGATCAAGGTCGAATGATTGTTTCTGGTCTGAAATTGACTCCTTTTATGGTCACTAGCGTAATTTGGAGGGAGCACAACCCCTAAAAACAAAGGTTTTATCAGGCAAACAGCTTGAGCGATCATAAAACTTGTCGTATCGACCTGACTGGAACTAATCACTTTAGAATCGCTAAAACTGCACATCACTGAACCCGTAGCTTGAACAGATAATAAAAATTTTATTTCCTACATTTTCCCACGGAACATTTTGCACATTTGTGTCTGCATTTAATGTAGAAACATTTTTCACAATAATTCTATTCATAAAATAAAAATTTAAAAAATTCGTGAAAAATACCGACCAAACATTACATGTGTTGGTTCGGTTTGGACGGTTCGATCGGATTGGTTATTTCGGTGAAAAGGTCACTGGAAGTTACTAAAATATAAGCAAAATCGTCCGAAAAATTAAATTTTTAGTTAATAAAATTTTGAATTTTTAGGTGAAAAACCGAATTTCTCAGCTCCTTGCAGTAAAATTGGCAACTGACAATACATATATTGACTAATGGTAAGTTATACTGAATAAAGTAAAATAAATATTAAGTTAGTAGGTATCAGTGTCAAAATCAGTGATGAATTATAAATTAAGAAATAAGGGCACCTAATTAAACTTTAAAAGGTTTGTACATTCATGACCGAACTTGAATTTCGACCCTCTTCATCTAGAGACGGAAACATTTTGGAATGACTTCTAAAGAGACGGTGGGGAATAGAAGGGATATTAATTCCAAGCTGACAGCCTGTAATGAGAGAATCCTCCCGTCAATTCTATGATAATGTTGCTTACAATCTTGCCACAGGCTGTATATGAAGGGGGGAGGGGGTAATATGATAAATGCGTGACGAACGAGGATGACGCTACACAACTGGGAAGGGGTTCCTTTTTTCAGACACCTTTTAATCGAAAAACATCATGAAATTAATTAAAAAATATCGAAATTAAATTGCAACAAAGGATTTTAAGCGAAGCTATAACGTGGGGGAGGGGTTTCCGTAATTTTAGGTCCCCTATTGTAAATAGAAGAGCCCTTTCAATTTTTCACCTCCCTTTTACCCTTTGCGATTCGCAAAAAGGAAGTTATTAAAACTGCGGGACGATTTCTAATTATCCGCTTATAAAAATTAATTATCAATTTTTTCAGTCTTCTTATAAAAATCTTTTAACTTTGTTTAATTTTATTAAAAGTTCATTTCACAATTTAAAAAATCCTTTCATCTTTTGTAACCTTGTGAAAGCGATATTATGCTTTTTACAGTATATTTTATTCAATAATACCGAATACCGTTTCCTTGTGTAAATGTGCACGATTTCGATAAAGAATTTTTTGATTGAATGAGAGGGTTTCAAATGTAAATATCAATGACATTTGGTCTTGATTCACACTGCCTGAGGAAAGGAGCCCTAATTCTAAAGAGATTATTGCCCAGTGATACTTGCTTCAGGGTCGGTGCATATGTCAAAATGGAAATAAGCCTCTGAGGTTTGAATAATACATAGCCATCCGCCAAAGTAGCATTTTCCTTCTAACGAACAAGGGTGAAGGGGTTTTTGTTTTGAACGGGTTGGGGCTTCGAGGCAGATGCCCCTCTTTCGAAATCTTCAAAACCCCCTCCCGCTGGGCAATATGTGCATTTCGAACCGTGAACTTCCAAGTTAGTCATGCTCCACTATAAATTGTGAGGCGACAAAAGAATTTTAAACAGTTGTCAATGGGATTTGATGCATTCGCTGGGGAGCTTTTTCTTCAAAGGGTAGTTCAAAAATGATTTATGCCTTATAAAAAAATTCAAGTTATTCGTTTCTTATCATTTTTCGTGCAAAACTATATAGAAAAAAGCGTTAATTTAAAATTTTAGAGGCGTTGTTCACGGTTTTTACCACGCTTCTCAAACCATGAAAACCTGAGTAAATGATAAAGGACATTTTCGCGTGAAGTGCTGACGCATGACTCTTTTTTAGTTAAACCATATAATTTTGTTTCTCAATTTCGCATGAGTATAATTTTAATTTTAGCTCAATTATTCCTGTTTGATCACCCCGTCACGAATTATTTTAAATTAGCTAAATTCTAAAAAATGAATAAAAATTATAAATTTTTAGTAACTATGTACTTGGATGCTTTGTATTTTTCCATCTCCAGTAAAAATAAATGGTTATTTATTTATAAATATGCCAATGTTCAAGACTGAGGGTAATGATGTTGATATTAGAAAGGGGTAGTGTTGTGGTTTACCTGAGGAGTCACCCTTTCCGAATTCTCCGTCTGTTCAGTGACGCCCCTGAGGTAAATATTTGAAGATGGTGATTGATTTCGAACCCCCCCCCCACCATATCCTCGGTCGTCTTTCCAATGCCTCTTCTTCTCAGATTATCTCCCCCTTCATCTCGAAGCAACCTTCTACCGTCTTCCCCACGTTGGACAAACAGGGAACCTTTTTGAAAGGCGACACTGCCACCTCTACGCGTCTCACAGATTTCAATCTTCTCAGAATCTCTCTGAAGTCTTCCATAATTACTTTTGCCTTTTTTTAAAAGCCCCTTCTTTACCCCTATTTCTTATACTGGTAGTTTTAACTTGTTGACAATACCTTGTTGAGACCCTCATTTTAACCCTCGTTTTATAGCCGAGAAAATGCACACCAATCAAGATTTCTGAATCGTTTCTGTTTTTTCTCATCGCGAAGGAAGTTTAAAAATCCACTAAAAAAAGAATCATAATGTAATACATAATGTACGTAGATGTTATACGTAAATGAAGGAATGAAGAAGGAAGAAATTCAAAGATACTGAAGTTATAAAATATGGTATTTTACCTCCGGGTTTCACAAATTATAAGAATTTTATTTACCTTAAGACAAGTGCCCCCTCGCAAGATTTCCTCAAATCTCATTTTTTATAATTGAGTATCCTAATTCAAAAAGAAGATGCGTTTTTAACGAGACGCTTGGTCATCGTAGACTGTAATTCCCTTAGCCCCAGAGCGCAATATTAGCCTTCCCATTATACAAGGCTCCCCTAAAAGACTCCTCCGAGATTTTTACTCTTAATCAGAGTTTATTGCCCGTCTGTGTACCATGTAATATCTTGTTAGTTTTAACAGCGAGGAAAAGGGGAGAAATCTGTTTATATTTTTTTTTCTTTTTTTCGTTTTGTCATTTACATATTTACAAATGTTTAAAAGTTTTAATTTTTTAGTCTAGTTTTCGGTCTGGGAAATGTGGGTCGAGTGGAATCTCGGTGTGAGATAACTACTCACTAGTGGTGTAATGAAGGGCGCAGGTTCTTTAGAGGGCTACTTGACATGTCAAGGTCGGTTTTAGTCTCGCAAATATCAAGTGCACTCAAGAACTTCATCCGGCGTCTCAGCACTTCTTGTCGTTAGGGACATCGACCTTAGTCAAATAAAAGATTTAGAAAAAATGAAGTTTTTTTTAAAAGTTGGTTTGTAATGAGACTTTAAGGCGCCCAAGGTTCGTGCTCGGATCAAATTATACTAGAAAAGTGAAGTCGTTAACAAGGCAACGATAGGGAGTTATTACAATTATTCCTGGATAAAGAATTTATCTAATCAATATAAAAATACTTGTACAATTTTTTGTTCTCTCTTTCGAGGTTTGATAAACTGGCTGCAATGCAGTTTTCAACTAATGTTACTTGACGTGGCACAATGAAACTCATTGTAATTGCAAATAGGCCGGTTCCTACGTCGGAACCATTGCGATGTTATCCACCGTTCGCTAACCAAAAAAGGAAAAGGAGAAAATTGATTATTAAGTGAAAAATTCCTTCTTGTGATTTAATGTCTATTGATGGAGTTGGTAGGTAAACAATATTCAAAGTTGTTTAAAGAAAGTTCAAATTAATTTGTCATCCACAATGTTTTACTTTTTCAAAGATATGTAAGTTTCAAAAGTTTACAACTAAACAAGGAGAGTTGTGAAAGGAAATGATATCCAATCTTTTGCCTCAATATTTCAAGAAAATTACTTTGAAAAACTGCTTATTATTCAAACAACCGCATTATTATGTACAATTTTAAAACGAGTTATTACCTGCACATCTTTTTTTGACGTAAATTTCATATTATTTAAACCATCTTCATTCTAAACTACACTTCAGCTAATGATGATAACTTAATTTTCTCGAAACATGACACCGAGTTCTTAAAAGGAACAAAATCCCCAGAATGCGAAGCCTCCAGTAATTATTATTACAATTTAAGCAATCTCATTAAGGAATTACGCTATTAGCAAAGAAGGGATCGGTTGAGGAGGGGGTTGGGGGGAAGGCAAATGAGTTTTCTCCCCAACCCTTTGTAGGTAATTGAACTGGACTGACTGCTCTTCATGTGAGGATGATGGTCGGGGGGAGGGGTTGGAGAGTTAAAATATTATGAAGGAGGGGTGGAAAACAGAAGTGGATATGCTTGTGGCGGGCGAAGCATAACTTGTTCAATAGGATTCATATTAAACCCTCCCACCACTCTTTTATGTAAAATACTAATCATAAAAGAGCATTTTTCGCGGTTTTCCCTGTTGTAGCTAATAAAACCACATTTTAGGATACAATGAATGCTAATAATTCCGGAACCTTTTCTGGATCTCGAAATTCAAACACCATTTTAAATTAGCAGAAATTAGTATTTACTGAGTACAGGACCTACTTACAATTAATGTGGGGTTAAATAAAAGATTTTATTTTTTTCTCTTTAAAATTTGCTGATTAGGTACCACAAGCTTCTTTTAAATAATTTTATTCAACCTTCAGATTGCCCAAAAAAAACTTTTTAACGATTTTGTCCATAAAAGAAAAAGAACCCGGTTATACCATCAGGATCAGAAGGGGGATTCGAACAGAAAGGGGACGACATTTTCGTCCAAATTAGTAAAGTCATTTTATGTGGAACTTTTCCCTTTTAACAATAATTAGAAAAGTGCTTACTTTGGCAGAGTCCTCCACTTTTCGCCACCAACCCCTCTCCTGATGCTATCGAATTTTTCGCCTATTGTTCTTCAAAAGGTCCAAAGAAGGAGCTATTTCGAATTAATCAATCTTACATCCAAATGAGAAAATGTACTGAATGAAAAGTTTTAAAAAATGAAGGAAGGAGTCAATCAATGTAGGTAATGAAAAAAACGTTTAAATTATGCATCGATTTCATTAAAACACAGGCTATCTTAATTAACCCTAATATTTAATTTCGGTCGAGTTAATTAGAAATATTTAAATAATTCTTTAAAACCGGAGAACAAAAAGGATAAATAAGCGCTTTTTTATGTGTCTCAATTAATCAATAAAAAGTTGACATCTCAATATTAATGGCCGAAAGAATAAAAAGTAACAAAAAATTTACCTTTAGGGTGAAGAAAAGAAATAATGAACGATGGGGTTGTCTTTTTTTAAGGTACTTCTGGGAAGTTTTTTTTCCTCTCTCTCTTTCTAGGCTTTTGCTATAGATGCGTCAACCATGCGGTATGTTTACTCTTTAATTAACTTCATAGAATAATCCCTCACATTCAGCAATGGGCCATCAGAACCAAAGAGGTATTGTCTTATCTCGTTTTGAAAATACCATGTCACAATTTTTTTTATTGTCCAAATAAATGATATAAGGGTTGACATTATATTAAGGTGGTATTGATTTTGACTTTTTCCTAATCCTAGTTTTACGGAATCCTATCTTTTTCCCCTTCCTCCACCTTTCCTTGTTCATCCCCTTACTGAATCAGTGCAGAGGAAGGGAGAAGCGAAAATACGTGTAACTTGATTATTTCGTCCGCTTTTCCAGTTTCGTCCACCCTTCTCTTTGAGATGTTGTTGGTTTTTTTCGTGACGTCATCATTTAACGGAGGGGTAGAGAGTTTTTTTTTATGCGTGGGGGGATTTCGGACCCGAGTGATCTTTTGTCTATAGTTGTAATATTTGGAGGGGTAAAAAACCATTGTCTGGCAGGGGTTGAAGATGAAATTAAACCCCTCAGGAGAAATTACAAATTAGAAAGACGCTAAGGCCAACGGGGGTCTTCAAAGTGGATTACTCTTGGAGAAACTCGAATGTTTGATTAAATTACAATTCCATATTTTTAGAGGGCTTTAACCTTATCTTATACTCACACCAATGATTTTAATTACGCTTAATTAAATTTTTTCTTTCTTTTACACGATTAGAATTGAACTGTTACAGCCTCCCGGATGACGCCATAGCACGTTCTACTATTTGAACTATCCAAATTGAATTTCGAGTTCACCGGAATACCCTATAGATCAACCTTGTCTCAACGGGGGGAAATTAGAAAATTAGCATTCATCTAACCTATTTATTCAAATGTTACAGAAACCTCGATTAATGTCTATGAAGCTCGATTCAATTTCGATTTTCTTGAACGCTATTAAACTTGCTGAAACTAACCAATTTAAGTTATGGACATTATTGAATCATTTATACAAATAACTTCAAAATTTGATACATAATAAATAGATACTAATGTGATTAAGGTAAAGCTACTTTTTTTTCGTGAATATTGTATGCATGCAATGGCACGCCGAACATGGAAATTATTAGCTTTAAAAAATTTATTTATTGATATCTTAGTTAGGTTTTCTTGTCAAAGAAACGTTATTCAAAGAGAAAGAATGAGGGCATAAAATCAATTCTAGCCACTAAAGCGAACAAGGTTATCCAAGTAGAACAATAATAAAGAGAAGGCGTCTATATCAACACGAAGAAGGTGATTAGGAGCCTAGTGTAATTATTGACTGAGTGCCTGGAGGCTGTAGACATCCGAAGACAAAAGATAGAGCCGTCACTGGGCTGACAATTAGCTTGCTTCCTCACACACTGATTAGTCTTTTTTTTATCTCTTGATTACTCATAAGGGTCGACAATACGTTATTTTTAGCCCTTTCTCCCCTTTTTCCGCGCTCCCTTTTATGGGAAATTTCAAGCTGGAGGATAAAAGGGAGAAAATATAGAGTTGAGAGGGTTGGGTTTGGACGCATGCAGGTGACATTCAGCTGTTTTATTGCCTTTTTCCCTAAGCATTTCCGTAAAAGGGAGGTGGGAAACACACGGGGCGCGTACCTCACTCTAATCCCAGCCTAATTGGGGCCAATTTTCTTCATCACGCCTAATTCAGACATAGAGATTATTGTGGAAAAAAATCCCATTGTTGGTCTTTATAGCCAGATGGTCAGGCTTTCGCTAATGGCTACAGGCTTTTAGCGCATGTAACAACAGACAGTTTATCAAACTTCCAATGAGGTTATATTCATTATGAAATTCTAAATATGTATTATTTTTAATGATAAAAAACAATGCTATTGTTACGTTCCAGAACAATACTGAAATCCCCGAGTGCATTTTTTACTTTAAGAAATTAGAATATAACAAGAAAGAGACATAATCAGGAAAGTACGTCCTCGGTGCTTCAGGAGGTCAAGCAAAAGGCATAAAATGAAAAAGGGCCATTGTTAGTTCCACATTCTTTTCTTTTAGTACTCGGCTTTTTGATCAAAAGAGGGTTGTGTTAATTTTACTCCTCCTAGGAAACTTAAGGTGTCCAGATTAATATTTTAGCAAAAGAAGCCAAAAAGGGGGAAGAAGAAAAGCAAAAGTACAAAAGTTTTGTACTTTGAGACAAATGATATTAATGTCCTATAGTTCCCAAAGGTATCTCCCCTAGCATTACAGCGTTTTTATAGACAACCCTTATAAATTGTTCATTGGTTCAATTTTTGTTCTAAAATTTCAATTTTAGTTCACTTTAATCTTTTGTGGGTTGTAAATAACAAAAAGTTTTCCGCAATAAGACTTGGAAAAACGTAATTTCCACCTCGTGGAAGAAAGTTGAAAATCCTTGAAAGTTAGTGTATTTTCTTCTTTCTTTCAAAAAATATAAATCGTGCTTACGCCCCCTTCAAGTAATACAACGTAGATTAGACATACCGGAGGGTTACTATTTGTCAAAGTTGTATTGTAATTTGGAGGGCTCCGGTCCTAACCCCTACTTCATCATAGCCTTGGCTTTATCTTCCTATTATCCTTTCTTTCTTCCCCTCTTCTTCGAACCCGTGAGCCTTTCGGTAATGAAGACTTCAAACTCGCCCGAGCCCTCATCAACATAAATGAAGTGTAATTTTTATCCCGGTTTCGCCTCCGAAGAATAGCGACCCCCTAACTTGTGGATCAAATTACGCCCGGAGTCTGATTAGTCTTTTATCTTGTTATAGATTTAGCGTGCTTAATATCTTTCAACTTATCCTTCCTACTAATAATTCATGTTTACATCTCACGACATTTTTATTCCAGAAAAATGGCCCAAAATACCAGTTCAGTATTTAATTTTGTGTTCATATGCACCAGTAAATTCACTAGTAAGATATCTGAGCACTTCTAATTTGTTTGCTATGGAATTCCATATTTTTTGTAGGAAAAAAAAAGGTTGATTTAAAAAAAATATATAAACAATTTCCGAACTTCGACACTTCATAAAAGATTGACGTTTTATATCGGACGTTAGAATTCAACAAGTGCCTCGAGGGCTCCAAAACCCAGGTGTATTCGACATCCGAATTCATTTCCGATTGTCAGTCTCAACCCTGGCGAGGTGTAAAAATATGACAATGGGGACCCCCTTCCTTGACACTACCTAACCCGTTCGAAGGGCCTCATATCCCTTACAAACGTGAAACAAACAAAAAATAGGATTGGTTTTCAAGGCTAGTATGAATCTCAGGCTGTATTTTGTTTTCAAATGCAAAGTACTCAGATGTGCGAAAGTCTTTTTATAACCGAGGGCAATTTAAAAAGGAGAAATATTTATTCCCTCTCATGACGTATGTCCTCCTCGGCTACAATTTACAGACGATAAACGGTGTATTATTCACATTCTTAAGCCCCATATTCCATTCTCAGCTTTTTTTTTTCTTTTTGTATACTCTCCCTTCTTCTTTTTATCCTTCGACCGCCTCGGCTATTAGCATGGAAATAAGTTTCGTACGAGCCCTCCTCTCGCGTTTCTTTGCCATCTCGTTTGAATAGTTTAGATAAGATCTTTACCATATGCAAAACTCGTATATGAGGTTAAAATGACCGGAATCTTTCACCGTTCTGATTCTCGTTGTAAAAAAATTTTTTTTTAAGTCTAGGGATAACTCCTTCACGGATGGCCGAGCATAATGTGTTTCTAATTTACCCGAGTCGCAATTAGACCCCAAGTTTCTTTTGTGCGCCTAATTGACTAAAAAAAGTTTTAAAATTATTTAATTTTATTTATAACATTTTACGAGAAGCAATCTTTTCTTTTACGACCTTCACAATAAAAGTCAATGTACCTGCACCTAAAAAAGTTGTGGGAAAAAAAATCGACAGTCAATCTTCAAGAAATTAAAATAGTATGTCTTGTAATAACAGTGAATCGTAGGGACTATTAAATTTGATGGTTTTGAAGGTAGACCGCTTTATTCCGGGGTCAAGAAGCGATCGTATAAATTCTATAAGTTTTATACCTTTTCGCTCTAATGGTAAGGCTACTTCAGGCGAATTGGTTCCTATCTTTTCAGTGCTCGTTAAGGTTTAGAGGATCTTATCCGACCAGGAATAAATGTTTACTTCGAAATCGAAAGTGCATGGAGATAACAATTTTTTTTCCAACTCCAAAACCTTTATGGATATTAACTCCTACTTTATTATAGATGGGATTAATTCATAAAACCGAAGGGTCGAGGGTGTTCGTGATACTAACCCATTTCCGGTCTACATTACCCTCCTCAGTTCCTCCTCTTCCTGTACAGTCCATCATCGCGAGTCTAATGCCTGATTTGTCATTTATGACTAATTCAATAACTCGGCTCATTAGGTGCGAAAATCGATCACAACATCTGGTACTGAAATAAGAACGTTAGTCGGGAAAGTTTCTTTTTTTTATGAATTAAAAATTCATGAGAGAAAAGCAACACAAAATGTTTGAATCACGAATCACAAATTTGAATAAAGTTCTTCTAGGTATGAAGATGACGAATCAGATAAAAAAAAATTCCTTTCTACAATGAGAATCGTCAATAAGAAACTTTTAAAAAAATATCTACATACCTAAATAGATTCCATTTTTTCAAAACTTTAATTTTTGTCGTTGTTTTTATTTTGTCCATCATCTAAGTTCTGAAATATTCCAAAGTGATTATTTGCTAGAGATCAATGGTCTGCTATAGACAATCGGAGTGGTAGACTGAGAAATTCCCACAGGCTGTATATAGATTGTGCATTACTTCCCTCATCTTTGGAACGTCTAGATATATGGAAATTTCATTTCGGGCCAATATTGCACCGAACCCCCTTCCTCCTCAGTTCCTTGGGTCGGGGCGAGCTCTTCAACCTCGTCCTCCGGCGCCTTCGTGATCCCCCACCCTACCAAAGATTTCGATTGCCTTCCTTCGAAATGTCTCTCCTATCTAACGACCTCGGAGGCCTTTAAACAGAAGTAAACAGCTTTTTATCTTCTCACCACTTTTGATATTGTACTAATACAGGGTCGGGTTTTAGACACACCTAAGGTGTCAGATAACATATCCTCTAATGGATTCCCATAATAACCTAAAATATACTATGACAGTTTTAAGTCAGACAAAACATCTTCCAGGCTACGTTGACATGAAGTTATTTTTTATAGCAATCCACTTGGATGAACCATAGGTGGAGAAGTTAAAAAAAAAGAAGAGCTTTTGCACAGACCAATTCTTATTGAATTTAAAAAAAAAGAAGCTTGGAAGCTTCAAATTTTCTTGAGGGAAATAAACAAAGGGGCAGTAATAAAAGTCAGATAAAATCAAACCTAGGGTTTCTTAAGATTGATTTTTTCTATTCTGTGGACATACGATCGCAAAATTGGATGGTTAAAGAGGAGGGGAGATATAAGAAGATTTGATTGGATCTGTTCGAAAGTAATAAAATCTAAAAAGATGAGTTTTCTTACAAAAATCAATCAGAAACCAAGTTTTTCCAGTTTTTTTCTTTAACGTTCATTTTCAATTCTATTAAGGACCAATAAAAAAAAAGTTGTTTTGGAAAAGGTCACAGGAGCAATGGGATAAAAGGGGCAAAAAAAGGAAAGGTGCCGATGCCTTTAGCGAAGTAACGACCGGTTTGGAAAGTAAATAAAGTTGTAAGTTCCTGAGTGGAATGCTGTCGGGGTGTCAGATAGGAGGCTAGTGTCAGACGGTGAAAATGAAGATAAAACAGAGGCGCATCGGAGAGGTCTCTGTCACAAAGATTTATTGCATAGATACAAGTCCCCATATACTCTCCTTATCTGAGACAGTGAAGCACACATGAGAAAGGTTCTGGATAAAGAAGGGGTCGTTCATAATTACCTAGCCAGTGCGATTCCACTGCTTTTATGAAGCGAAAGGGCTTATCTACCATCGCTTTTTAAACAATCAATAAACGTAGCGGAATTATCTGAGATAAGCACCCTTCTTAAAATCCATTAGATACCTACAGATCAGTGCTTCTCATTAAAAAATAAAATATATTCGATTTGTGGATATTGAAAGTCAAGAGCGAGGTTTTGTTTTGAATTGAACCATAACGATAGCACGGTCAAATGGGTTGAAAAGAGAATTCTTTCAGGCTTTTAAAGTTGAGAACTCAAGGAACCTTTTGAGTCAACTGAAGATGAAAAAAGCTGTGAAAATCTTAAAAGAAGTTTTAAAGAAGTTGATGTTTACTCATTTTACCCCCAAGCTAAGGGAAGAGGTTCCTAAGGGTTTAGTGCCCCGATATGAAGTACTTTTAAATTTATTCCATTTGTTGGCGGTTGTGCAAACAAGGGTGGCCTTCCCCGTCGTTCTTGTTTTCATAAAGAGGCCTCAAGTAGGCCGTTTGGCTCCGTTTAAACTCGGCATTAAATTCAGAAAACTAATGTAAAACTAATAGGAATACTTTGGGAAGGTGGAGGAGGGTGACGTAATAGAACACGCGGGGGTGCGACACTTGGGAAAACGGTTATAGGGATCACTTGGTATGCAAAGTGGTGAGGGATTATTTCTCATACATTGCTAATAGAATCCCCTCTCGGGGGAGGCTTCCCTCCCTTCCTGTCCGCGCCTCTCCCTATTCAATGAAAGGCCAGGAATTAAATCACTGATCAAAAGAAAACAGGGCTCAACCACCTACAGGCTATTGGTTTTACATTTTGATAGCTTTCACCCTTCTCCTTTCATCAATGTGTTTTTTTACTTAGCAGGCCCTTCTCGATGTAATTTCTACATAGATTGCCTTTTTAACATGTTAATCCCTTCTTTTCAACTTTCAAGGAGTTCTATCGCTCTTATTTTTATGTTCATGAAAAATTCATTAAGCCTCGATTTTTCACCTACTTAATTTAAACTTAAATTCCTGCATTTATGAGATATTAACAAATAATCATAACAATTATTTGCTTTCATGTACACTATCAGAACGAATTGTTAGGGATGGTGATGTAAGGAAATGGTGATCTGCAAAAACGACACGTCTAGAGTACGTGTGGACTGGCGTGATTAAATACAAGTTTACCTATAGATAAGAATGATGCAAGCTGAAAAAATTCTTTATACCGGACGTTGCTACGAAGTATTTTTAACGTTGTGGAGAAAGTGCTGTCACGACAAACAGATTAAGGAAGTGTTAACAGCAGCGTGAAACAAGGTAATTATAAAATAGAGGGAAAACTCTCGGGGAGGGATGTTCAAGGAAGCGGAAAAATAAATACACTTCGACTCCCGTTGTCTTAACCATACATCATACATCAGTCTCCTGTCGGATGACAAACGAGCAATTTTCCACTCTCCCAGCAGGGAAGGCGGCGACCGACATGAAAACGGATAATTTGTCCGACCTTTACCCCCTCCCCTCTCTTCCTTTTGATGAAAACGTTGAAAGTCTTTCTCGCTTGATTTATCACGACTCCGCGACACCCCTTTAAAATTGTCTTTCCCACCGGAATCTCCTACTTTCTCTCCCCATTATTCGCATGATACATTTCGTGAGATCCATCAAAACGTTGAAGAAAAAAATTGTAGCTTTTACCAATTTCCACTGTATCGATTTTGAAGAAAAAACACAGTTGAAAGGTTTGGTTAATGATCTTTTACCAGAAAAAGATACTTAGGTACTTCTAAGATATTTTTCTCAAACAGCAAACAGAGACTTATTTTTTCTTCTTTTTCTGAAAAGCCTATAAAGAGGAAAAGAAAAATCCAGGAAAATCACTAAAAGTGCTGAGATGCTCGAGGAGACGTAGCGGAGGTTCCTAAGGTTTCCACATAATGCCTCTCATAGGTCCTAAACTATCACTCAGGTGATCTATTGGACCAACATGATTCGCTATTGTTTAAATTATACTTCAAAACTTTTTTTTTTGTTGGTCCAACTTGAAATTTATTTTTGGAAAAGTTCGTCGCCGTTGGAAGGCCCGTAAAGAGAAATAAATCCCATTGGAGTCGTCCGATTAGAGTTAGAACAAGAGAGAAAGAGATAGAAAGAGAGGGTACTAGTGTAATAAAGTGGGGAGTAACAGAAGTTGTGATGTGTTGTGAAGTCATTGGGGGCGTTGGGTTATTTGTTGGCTGTAAAGGTGGGCCGCCGAGGGACCAGGTGAATGGGCAAAGTTTCCCACCCGGATAAATAAGGTGGAGAGGAAGCCTTTCGCCGGGGGTGGCTCGTAGGGGGGGCCGGAATCCAAGTGTCATAGCATCCCTCACACCCCCCAACGTCAGACACTCTTACAAATGACCACTCACCCCAGTACTTATAACAACCGCCTTCCTCTGCAATTTTTTTTTAAGAATCCACTAAAAATGTGGTTTAACGAGCACCTCTTGATACGCTCAACGCTTTATAAACAAACTTTATTTCCAACAAAAAAAAACTTTCGCCCAAATCGGCGATAATGTTCGACTCGATAAATCGCGTAAAAGGGACAAAAAACATGAAGACTTACGCACCTGGACGCTTTTTGCCATCTGCCCCGGCGAAACCGGTCCTTCGTTAAAGTGCTTCAAATGTCTTTTAATTAAAGAGAGTTCATGTAAAAAACATAAGACGGAGCCTCGACGCACGGGGAATTCTGTCGGCCCCTCTCTTTCATGTAAAGAGTATTAAAAACGGTTACGAGTTACAATAGTGTTGTAAATCATGTCAGAAAGGTCCAAGGATTCCGATCTCATTCGGTTTTCTGAACGTACGATGCGATAATGAAGGATTTCCCGTCTTTTTTTGTACTCCTTCTTCTTTTTTCTCAACTAAATACCGTTTGTATTTATATTGTCGTCACGCTTGTTCATTTATTTTATTGCGTTCATGAATATTTTAACGAGTTAATTGAATCAGATAGGTAAGCAATGTGAGGTTCTCTTTCTGAAAAAAAATTTACTTTTTAAAACCTACATACATTCTGTATTGCTAAATCGCTTTTATGTGCTAAATTTAAGATTTTCTTGTTTTGTTGTTTTTCTAACATACTAGAAGCATGAAGCTTACATGGATTTTACAGAAGTGGATTCGATTATGAAGTGCAAGCAAAGAGATAAAGCGCTTATCTCAGGAACAGAAGATTATGTTTAAACTGTGACGTGTTGTGCCAAGAGTTAATAAAGCACGATATTTGACTTAAATTATAATTGTTTGCTCTTTGCCTTCAGATTTTTATGAAAAAGGTACAGAATTAACGTCTTTGGTTGAGCCCGTCATAAAATAGACCATTGAATAATTCAGTCTGGAACAATTTGTTCCCCCAGTACCTTAGAGGATTTAAAGAGTAAGACTACCGTTTTCCATTCCGTTGTAATACCCGTTCATATTATTTACTTTGGCTTAAGAAGAGCAGTAGAGAGAGGGGGCGAGCGGATTTGGGAAGCGGTTTAATCTAAGTGATTTAACTGGTCTGGAGTTTAGAGTTCGGTGCCTTTAATTTGGCTTCGGGGACTAGAGGGAAGGTGGGCCCTGGGAATTTATGTAAGTCTTAGAAACTAAAGGGTGGGAAACTCCCTCTTTTCTTTTGGCAAACCTGAACCTTTCTTTCTCATTACAACTGTCCCTTCGGACGCCTTGGATTTACTATCTTCATTTAAGCTTTTTGGAGGGTAGGGACTTTTTTTTTTATTGTAATTTGACATAAATCAACGGGTCCGGCTCGTTAACTCCTGATTTAAAGGAGTCCCGGTGGAGGTTTGAAGAAAAAAATTAAAGGGATCTTTATGGTAGTTTGCCATGCGAGAACATTAGTCCTTGTAATTACAGGCCGCCCACTTGACCCTTTTCGTTCATCAAGTTTTTTTAAAAGAAACCTTCAATATAGTTTATTCGCCTAATAAACTGACCAACATAATATACTAGAGAATCTTGACTGTCAGTATCACTTTATGACACATTTAGGAATGAACAGCTTCTCAAGAACTACTCGGTTTCTTGGGGGTTTCTTGGGTTTCAATTTCAAAAGCAGTTACATTAAGGTTTTTAGAATAAAATATCGCACCATTTGTTATTAGGTAGAGAAATAAATTGTTTTTTCATGATAAACGCAGTGTTTCGGACAAACAGATGGCGCTAAATTGACCCTCATTGTTTATCCCATCTCCAGCCGTTCAACTTGGACTTACGTTTTTTGTGACCTACTTCTCAATGTTTGTTTTGACTAACGTATTCAAAAATCAAACAGCTTTTTTGTGAAAAAAGCCAACCCTTTTGCATGCTTAAACACCTCTAGGCTAGAAACGGTCCTGCATTCTTCATGAGGCGAGTAATTAACATTTTTTGAAGTTTTCTTTTCTTTTCTTGTCTTTTGGACAAAAAAAAACGAAGGGAAAAAAGTGCTGCTTGTGAATTCGATGGTCGGGGGAATGACTAAAATGGTGAGAGGGGGATGGGTGAGTGAGAGGTTTTGAGACAGAGAGATATTTGAAGAAGAGAGTAGTGACGGGAAGGTATCAGTTTACCTCTGGCGGTAATTCCTACAACCCACACACTGAGAATATAAATGTGAAGGCACTTTCACTAATGTAGGTACCATTCCCCTCCCCCCTAGGCAACCCTAAACCAACAAGTGCAGAACCCACATATTGGCATTCCTTATTTTACAACTCATTCTTGACTGGTTTACGCGTCTTCTGGGTATATAACCCTTTTGGGAACTCCCTGCTTTCTATAACGAGGAAAAATTTTCTCGTTTTTCCATTTAGGCAGTGACAAGGATGCCTTCACTACCGTTTTTAAGTGCCACGATCCTGTTCTAAGTGCTATTCCTCCGGCTTGCGGTCCATCTCTCCTTAATGGTGTCCGTCTCAAGTACTTGAAGGGAGGAGGCAGTAAATTAAAGAGGAACTTGGTACGGTCGTTACTGAAGATATACTGGCGGTGAGCCGAAATGTTAAAGCCACCGAGTTTCTTCCCTCCAGGCCCGAGAGAGAGAGAAACTTTAAGTAATATGCTAATCGACTCCCTCCTTCGTTTTCTGTTTCTTTGTCAATTGAAATTTATCCCCTTAATTAGTTAGAGTCTTCATCATCGTTTAATGGAAAAGTCGCTTACTCCCACCGTGTTTTTGGGAAGTAAAGAAGGGGAGGACGAGGTTTAAACCCCCTCCGAAGAAATTGGCGCCGGAGAACTTGACCGTAAAGTTATCTTTGTTTGCCAATCTAGTAAATCACTTTTAAAAGAAAAATTTATCAACTTTAATTAGAAAAAGAAATTACTTTTCCATTTAAAAAAGGACAAATAACACTTTCAGAGCGGGAAGTCCCCGTACACTAGCTTAGTCATTCTTGCATCAAGGAAAAATGAGCACTTTCTTTTTAAAATATTAAAAACTGTGGTCTACAAGCACTTGAGTAATTAGAAATAACGTAAAGGTTTTTATAAACAAAAAGATCGATCTTAACCTGTTAAATGTCTTGGAGAAATAAGGATTGGCATAATTTGACGCCTTATTGCATCTAATGACCTTTATTTTGGAATGTTAGGTCACAAAACAGAGCGGCCCATCAGGGTTGACCTTTTCTTTCGCCCTTAAGTTTAACCCCGCATTGGCCTTTTCCATTTTATTACATTTTAAACGGATATAATAATACAGGAAAAAAATCAAATCTAAAAAAAAATATGATTGCAATCACGATTCCATGGTAAAAAAAATCCGCTAAAAGAACCAAAGTTAAACCAAGTTAAAGGCTGTTTGACTTTCAAATAAAAATCAACACTGGCCAACTTAGTTCATCCCTTCCATACAAATCATTGGGAAAAAAATCAATTTTCAAGCCAATCAGAAAGGGAAAAAAAATTCTGGTTGTAAAAACGTTGAAAAATAAGTTAAGGTTTTTGAGGTTTATTTATTTTATTCGACCCTTCTGTTCGACGTTTATGATTTCGGACGATATAGAATGGGTTCTACCTGTGACTTATAAATTCGGTTGTAATAGAAACGTCCGTGGAGGGGTTGGAGGGCTAAAATACACCGGAGGTGATTTATAACCTGGTTCGAACCTTCCGGCCATATCGTCGGATATCCGGCTCGTCGTCAAAATCGTGTGCGATTTTTTTTTTATTTCGGCTTCGCAGAAGGAACTAAGGAAGTTGCCAAGTGAAAAGATTTGTAAACATGTTTCTATAGGAGAGAACTTTAGCTTGTGGCTTTCCACTTCCTTTACGTTCGGTTTTCCGAGAACCTTGGAAATAAAATACGACATTGATAAAGACAATTGTTATAAAAAAAAAAGTACAATCTACACCGTCAATAACCTAGATTTTCCATTAAGTAAAACATTGGATCCCTTCAAAATCAATGGTAAACTTAAATTTTCTAATTAGGATGTAACATTGTTCAGTTCGAATTTATAGAAGCCCAGTAGTTATTAGGTAGATTCAAATTAATATGTCGTTAGAAATATACTATACAAGCAGAGTTCTACTGATTATCAGCAGTCGCTATCTGTAGGCAAATGAGTGGTGATTGATACAAAGGAGTGTGGATCATGGCTGAGGGCTTGAGTAATTAGTTTCGTTAGGGAACCAGAGATCCGTTAGGAAGTGGTTGGCCTCTTCTCGACGCCTTCGCCCGTAATTGCTTCACAGCCTCCCCCTAGACAAGTCTTAACTACAATACAAATCAGATCCATGAGAGAAATTCAGGAGGTCTTCAAAATCTACATTCCGTTCACGTATTTAAAAAAACACAAAAACTTGGGGATGAAAATAATTAATATTTTTTCTACAATTTAATAGTTGTTGGAAAGCGTCCATAATGGGAGACTCCCATTTCTCACTTTGACTTGATGAAGTGCATTGTTTTCAGTGTTCTACAGAAGTTTCTAAATGCCTCAAGTTAGGGAGTTGAATGCTACCAATTATTCTACTTATGGGAAATACCCATTAAGCAGTCCGCCTGAGCGCACTTTCCAACGGAAATTCATTGCATCAAATCCCAGGCAATCCTCAGACAATTGAAATAAAATTTAGTATTATCAAGTCCGGTCTAATTGCTGTTTATGAGTGTTTAACTTGTACTATTCCCTCTCGCCCTTCCATTATTGCCACTACGACTCGTTAAGGCCTTTTGCTATTTATTAGTTCTCTTTACAATCTCGGCTCCATTCACTTGAGAACAATTCCAACAATGTGACTCTCAGCGCGGATTTTCCAAGTTCAGAAACATAGAAACTTCCAGGTCTTTATGTTTTCAAGCCTCATAAGTAGAGTAGTATTTTGAGACTATGCCACCAACGTATGATAAATTAGTTACAGAGTGAATTAAACTAGCCCTAAAATCTATATCCAGGGTTGGAATAATTCAATGAGTTCGAAAAATGGATGTTCTATTGCCCCTAAACAATTTAATTTCTGAAAAGGTTGGTTTAGGTCAGAGTTTGGAGTGTTGAAGAGAAACAGTTGTGTAAATTCGTCCATGTGTGAAACATTATACAGATGAACGCTCCTTGTATATACTCGTGGGCATGATGAGATTTTAATGCAACTCTTCATCGTTTCACGTCGTCCTGATGTTATATTTATGCTTTCCCACTTTCTAAACCTCACCACCTTTCCGACCCTTTCAATTTTTTCCCCCCGAAACAATCATAATCGATCTCTTCGGTATTTCAAAGCTGAAGACATTGTAAAAAAATTCACTGCTTTGAACAACTCGATATCGGAAAAGCTTTATTAAAGGGACAAGTTTAGTGGTGCCCACCTTGGTTTTTACTATAGAGAAAAGGTGTCGGAAACGGACCAAGCAACAATTACGAAGGTCGACATACTCAAACTTGTTAAGAGCTTTTTGGCAATTTCGACCCCTTCGGACGGAAAGGTTTACGGTCCTGGAGGAAGTAAAACCTAGAGAAACAAAAGAAGGACGATATGAGGGCAGCAACCGAAGAAGTCTAGAATTAGAATACAAAAGGGGGGTTCTCTTATTCAGTCAGCCCGGAACTTGACTGTTTTCAAGTGCACTCCCTTTACAATTGAAATGCGAACTGCATTGTTTTCTATTATATTTAATAACACCATATTTTATGGGAATTACGATTTATAAGAAGGGTTTTATTCACGAAAAAAAGGGGAGGAAGACGCCTACAAATGATTTTCTAATTAATTCCCCCTCTTGGGTTTATTTTAGAGGAGACAATAATTTTGTTTTAAATATTTAAATATTTTTGTGACCTACACCTTGTAAGAAAACGACGTCTGGGGATATCGAGATAGAAAATATTTCATATTTTACATTCTTAGTAGAATCCGAGGAGTAAACGTTCTTTCCCTCCACCCATTTGACTTCAGATTGTGAAATCTGGCGTAAGACGGTTCACTGGTGCATACTTTTAGCCCTTTTTTTGTATATAAAATCTTCCAGGATGATACCTACGTAGGGCATGTGTTGTGTGTAAATGGATTGATAAAAAGAAGAACCCGAGGGAGTAAGATGCCCCTTCTGCTCTTCCGTGCGTAAAGAGAGGGAGAATTAGCAATGTAAATATTAAACCCACCCAAGGAAAAAGAGAGAAAACGGAGAGGGGTTGTGGATTGAAACGGGAATATTCCCCTCCGATGTCAAATACAAGAAAAGCCGCTTCAAAATGGTTTATTGCCCGTGTGAAGAGTCATTCCTGATTCTGGGAATCCGGACAGAAAATGTTAACGAGAGTAATAAACACCAACAATCTTGCCCCAAATCACACCAACTCCCGCAAATTTATGTCCATCAAAATTTTTATTTTTATTTAATACTACTGACAATAACTATAAAACATCGCACCATAGCCTAACTCAAAAACTATAAGAAAAACTGTGTGCCAATTCAATGAGATGACCTTATCGTAAGGGACACACTTTTTTGGGTTTCAAATCAATCAAAATGCTGCATCAGTAGTAGAAATCTGAAGGTAGGAAAAAATGTATTTTATGGGAGGCGTTTTTGCGATTCGTTCTACGTGAAGTTCAAGGCGTAAAGAATTCTTCACCATTTTTATTGTGAAGCCGTTCATGATGGCCGTCAAAGGTTATCAAGTTTCAGATTTTATGGTTTCCCTCCCCTTCATCCTCTTCGACTTTCGCCTATGAGACAGGATAGAGAAAAAGGGAGAGAGGAAAAAAACGTTTGAACACTTTTTTTCTTCTCCGACTCTTTTGTTTTCCTGTAATTGACACCCGAAGACAATTCGGGTCCACGTAAAAAGAAGGGAAAGGTTTGAATGAAAACGATAAGGGAAGTGTAATCCTTTCGAGACTAGAAGTAAGGGCCGGGGGTGGTTGAGGTTGTCGGGTAGGGGCTCTTTTCACCAGTCGGCGTAATCCTACACAAGTAGAATCACTTGTGTGGGAATTGCACCATTCTCGACAGTTTCTTCTAAAATACCTTAGGAAAAAAGATAGCTTAAAAGCCGATAAAAAAGTGTTATTTTCCCGCCTATTTTGAACGAAATGATTGAATCACTTCTACCTATTTTTAGAGATAATATGGCCTGGAACCTCAAAAATTGATAATGCCTAGGATGAATATCATGAAAACGGAAAACCCTATTAACTCTGGCCAGCAAAGTGCTTATCAAAATGTGGTTGAGCTCTATCTAGTATAGCTTTGATAGATGTTTCTCATACGTTTAGTTACTAGGTAATCCTTAATTTTATTACCTTATATGCACTCCGTTCTTGTTAAACCTACAAACCTACCTCTGTTGACAAAATCAAATTTCAGGGAAACCAAAATTCAGTTTTCGAACTCAAAGACCTGGATAACACAAGCTAATTAGTTATTATCAACATATTGGGAAAAAAAGAGAACGGAATTTTGAAAGTCTAGACATTTTTTCCCTTCGATTTCCTCGAAATTCTTTTTTCAGACCCTATAATCAGATATAACATTCCAACTTTTTTTGTGTAATTTTCTCAGGTAACGATTATGTGTTTTGTCTCATTTTTTAGTATTTTCCTTTTGATGTCTTAATTAAACCGAGGACAAAAAATTGTCATAATTCCGCACCTATCGTATGATCTACCCTGACGATCGTTTTGTTTAATGATGAAGTTAATGAGACGAAAAGTTTCCTCCAAGATGTTTATCCTTAAAAATGTTTTATCTAAAAGTAATTTGTTCTATCCCCGACCCTGTCGTCCAACTGCCCGTTCCACACCTGTTGATTGTTTACTTGTATTAATTCGGTGATTAGACCCCCAGGCCGACAATAAGATGGAAAAGATAGTCTGAAAGGCAGGGGCCAAAATACCTGCCCTTACTTTTTTTTTACACAACACGATTAATAGCTTCATTACGTATTCTTTGTAATTTTCCGTCATTGATTCCTATCTCAGTTTAGGTACATAAAAATAGTCAACAAAGATAAGTAGAGTAAAATATTACTGGAACTTTTAAAAAATCGCTAGAATTATTATTTTAATTTATTCAGATCGAATTCGAGGAGTGCGAAAGTCGTAGGCGCGAATCTCTACTTTAATTAATTTTATCTTAACAGCATCCTGAAGATATGCATATTTGATTGCCGCCTAAATACCTAAACAACTTCCCTCATTTGATTGAGAAAGACTTACCTACCAAGATTTAATTTAAGTTTCCATTTTCAATGCCAATACCATTTTTATTTTGTAGGGAACTAGGTACTCGAATTGTACTTTTAAAAGTAAGCATGTAAAAGAATTTGTTGCATCCCATGAAATACTTCAAGAAACCTTTTAGATTCGAAAGAAAAATATGAAGGTTGGAATTTCATCTCCTTCGGAGTTTATAGGATTTTTTTTTTTTCTTTTGGAATAACTTGCAGAATATTATTTTACTAAATAAAAGGGCAAAACAAACAACATAACATGAAATTATCAATGTCGAGACAGAAAAAGTATTCTTTACACATGAGAGAACCCCCTCCCTTCCCTTTGGTTTATAGAATATTTCCGGAGGGAGATAAAATTTTAGTGGGCTCAGGGACCCACTTTTTACCCCTGTAAAGCGTATAACCACGTACCCCCCTTTATTAAAATGCAACCGAGTGCACCCTCAAAGTTATCGCCTAAAAAGGGATAATTTATGTCGATTTTACCGAGCCTTTAGAAAAAAAAAGGCGGAGAGGGCGAAGGAAATCTTTATGGAAAACGTGTTCTTATTGGGGAAAATGTTTTGTATGGGAGTCACGCTTTCGGCCATTGGCTACGCTAATGACTATACCTGCTTTGATTCTCCCAGGAAGAAGCGAAAAGCGAAAAGCCGCCTCCCTCTTCGCCATCCGCCTCTTTTCGCTAAACGCTTGCCGATAGTCACGTTCCCTCTTCCACACACCCTAGCGCTAATAGGAAAGTAGACTTTAACTTTAAGTCTCTCTTTTGAGGCCTTTACTGCCACATCACGTTCCGGACGGGATCCCTATCAAATAAACCACACCCAGAGAAGTCTTCCGAGATCGTAATTGACCCAATAAACTTCAAATACAATTTCATATAATACAAATTCAACATAGCTAGGTGGACTTTTTGAAGACTTAAATATGAAATACCGAAGGTATCGAGGTCCCCAATGCTCTTCTGAACCCCCAATTATAAAATTCTCATATCCTACTACCTACCATGGGTATATCACCTTCGCTATCATGCTTTTCCGTCAAAGCATGGATTTAATAAATTTTGTTTTAGATAAATATATTAAACGTCAACTAAAAGTCAACTATTTTACTTTAGAATTAATTAAAAGGAATGACGCAGGTATAAAATAGCCATACATTAATTAATACAAAATGAATTAATATCGTTACTTTTCGCTCGCGTTGAGTGTGCAATATCATACGTGATGCTTCACCGAACGTATATGGAGGCGAGGGTATGGATTATCCTTTGAAATAACAGGTCGTGATCAATTTCAACAGACAGCAAATGGAGCTAGTGCATTAGAGGAGGCCTAATGGACATTTAGCGTCCTTTGTACACGGCGAAAGAGGGTGGAGAGGGGGAGTGCCTCTATCTGTTATATAACTACAACTTTCCTCTTATGAACTTTACCCCGTGATAAATTTTACCGTCCACCGCATCCACTTAAAGTCGCTCAGCCGAAAAAAAAAAGAGACTAAAAATAGATATAAAATTGTAAGTGTTTTGGCGCCTGCTTAACCTTATATTATTCACCAAACTTGGGACTTTTTAACTCCGAGGACAATTTGAAAAGAATAACGAATGCAAAATAAAAAATTAATCCTTTCTTCCAAATCTTTGTCTTTTTTGATGTTCGATGATGTAAAAAATGCATTGCTAGACCTAAGACATTTTCATGAATTTAGAGAGACTAAAATAAAACCATTGTGGAGCCAAATTTGCAAGGTTGCTTTTTTTTCTTTTCGATTATTGAATGATCAGAAATTCATGTCATGCATTTCCTTCCAATATCCCTTGACCACTTGTTCCCAATATAAGCCCAAGTTTACTATTCAATTCTTTTTTTATACAGATAAATTTTTCAAGACTAAATTAGATACTAATTTAATCCAGAATATTCCTAAGTTCAAATTAGACAATTAATCTTGATTAAATTGAATTTTAGATTTTTTCTTTTTTTAAAGCTCTCCCTGCTAAGAATATTTTAAAGAATTAACTATAGAGGGTTGACTAAGTGTGCCATAATGAGAGCACTCAGGGCCTACATGTCCTTGTTAACTGGGAGGTGGTCTTTAATTAAATAACACTATTAATTCGGTGTGATAGAGGTTCATTACCGGGAGCGCCTTTGGCGTTAGTGTGAATCTCTCACACTGACACCTACGACCCCCACTCCCCCATCACCCCCACAGACGATTACCGCATATAGTAACCAGTAATTCTCTTGCGGTCTCGCCAGCTAAGCACGTTCCTACCTTAGAGTGGCTTCCCTAAGTCAGCTTACCTGGATTATTATATTAATAATCCGATTACTTATTTGATTTTTTGTTCTAGGAAAGCAATACACCATTCAACAATTGGATTTCCGATTTTGTTAACAAAATATAAATAAAAACACATAATTTCTTCAAAAATGGATAAATTTGAAACTATATACGATGGCTATCTAAGCTTGTAGCCTCCATACCTTGATACGTGAATGAGAGGCAATCAAGGAGCAGTCAATGGGTCAAACCCTGGCCAAAAATTTATTTACGAAAAGGTGGTGAAAGTGGTAAAATATACACGGTGGAAAAACTTTTTTCAACTTTTATGGCAGTAATTTTTTAAAAGAGTTCCCTTTTATTTTTTAAGATGCACTTTTTGAGTGGTTTTAAAAAATGTAATCATTGTTGTCATAATAAAACAAAAACTCTTTTTTATACGATCGTTAAAAGTAGTGAGACGTTTTAAAGTTTTATAACCCCACTCATCCCAGCTTAGTCAAAGTTATGATTTGTTAAGGAGATAAGCCGATTCTACAATATGGCGTCCTCAACACCCTTTTTCACCGTTCGGATCAGTGAATGGAACCGGAAAGATGTCCGAAATGGGCCGAAAACGATTCGGATTGTAAATTGTTTCAGTTTAATCTCCGGTTTGCGCATAAATTGGGAAGACCCACACTCCTTAATTGCTTTCTGAGATCCGCAATTAATGAGCTCCTAAATCAAGTTTAAGCACATTAATGACTTTATTAAAACATCTTATGAACAGAGAACATTTTTTAGTGTTTTAATTAAAAAATAACGAAAGTTGAACGTTGAATAAAGGGATTTTGCATAGTAAGATAAAAATCCCCCACTGATATTGCCCAAATCAAGATAGTGTGTCGTGCAGATATGTTTTCGAAGGGTCTTTTTTTTGTAGCCTTTTGTGAACAAATTAAAACCGAGAGGTTGTAAATTCGAGAGTGGCGAACAATGTGCTGATGGTTTTGGAAAAGGGGTTTATCAGCGTGTTATATTAGGTGTCGACCTGCTTCTGTATTTAAATCCGAGCATTATAGTGAAAGGGGTGTGGGTGAAGATAAGCGATAGTCGAGATAAGGTCGGCTTTGTTCTAATGGCGAGCTTTGTTTGCCCTCCGGACCACGTGGAAAGGGGTGAAAATCACTCTGGATGAGGGAGAAGAAAACGCAAAGGGGTCGGGGATTTCTAATTTCATGCTTTGCCGCCCCCCTTCCGGATCTTTCGGACCCTTCCGCACCATTTCTCGCGGACGCAGGAAGGACGCATGTTTTATGCAACCGTTTTCGCCTTGGAGGAAATTGGTGTTTGGATAAAGGGGGCGAGGGGCTAAAAGAGAAACTGTTTATGATTCGACCTTCTCATGTATTCGTAATACGCACAACGCACCTGAATATACGCCGAAAACATCTTCTGAATTTCTACGTCCGATTTCGAAAATATAATCCCTTTATCAATTTACTCCCAAGTCTCAAAAGAACTGAAATGAGGGGGAGACAAAACAAAGTAAAAAGTGATTATAGAAATATGAAAGAAATTGGAGGGCAAAATGAAGGGGAAGTTCAAAGAACCTGGAAAAATTTAATTTCCGCAGTTTTAAGCAAATAAACTGTTCTTTCATTTCAAATGTTGTTTGTGTAAATTAGAAACTTGAAATATATATATCCTTTATAATAAGGTAGGATCTATTATTTTAGTTCTTCATTAAGCATTAGGATCCAGTTCTAAACTGTAAACCTTAATTACTTCCCATTCACACCAAGAGATGTGAAGTAGAATCACCTTCCTATGAAGTGTAGATGGAAAATTCAAAGGATTAGAAAATACTTAAAGTGAAAAAATTAAGAAAACATGCAAATTGTTTCCAGAGAGTCCCCCTCGAGGTAAATTTCTCTATATTCAGATAAGCCTCGAATTCCTTTCACTGAGACTGATCACGATATGTTATCCGACCAATTTGTCTATTTTAAAAAAAATATCAGCTGTCTTCAAAGACAGCCTTTGATCCGAGCCAACTCTATTTTCTGAAAAGGCAAGATAACCGATCTCCCGGAGGGGCCATTAACTGCACGCGAGCTGAGACATTTGTAGACTTATCTACTTAATTAGAGAGCCGGGAAAAGCCGCCTCTACGATACCTATATTACCACCGCCACCCAATCAATTACAAGGAAAAAGAAGTTCCCCCCCTAACATGTGTATTTCCAATCCTAGCCCTCTCCTTTTGTGCTCTCTACCCTTTCAAAACGCGAGTTTCGATTACGCTAAAACCGCATCGCGTGTTTTTATCCCTCGCATTCCTGGATAAGAGGAACAAATTTTTCCACAATCTCGTTATGAAAAGGGCGTCATTAAAAGAGCCATCACGATTACACGATTGGAATCCAACATCTCTTTTTATTTAAAGACAATGAACGACCCTTTTCTTATTACATCTTAACCACAATTTGACAGGTGGCGTTATTCTAACATGGCCGACAAACGAAAAAACACGCGAGCTAGGAATATTCCTAATTTTAGTAGGTACTTTTGTTCACACCTGCATCAATGTAACAAATAATGAAGCTTTTCAGATAAGCAATAAAATGAACTTCGAAACTTAAATCAAATTCAAACTTAAGTCAAAAATTCAAGGATTCTATGAAGCGGTGCCTTTAGGAACGCTGGAGGACCTACTCTAAAGACATCAGCTTTCTACGAATTTCTAAAATATTCCAAACACCAAAAAGAAGGCTTTTGAAAGTTACTTTCTTTCATTTCTCAAAACCTGATGAAAATACAGTCCCCTTAGGCTTTGGGGAGGATATACGCCCCCAAACGTAATATAAATACACAATAAGGATGCATACTGGTTTTGGACTGCTTCGTAATGCAGTATTTATTTTTAGTGCTTATCGAATAGCTCAGAAAGATAGAGAAAAAGAGGCAATGTGTCGCTGGAAGAGCAGTAAATAGTTTACGATGCATAATACATATCTTTTTGGTAATACCCATGGGTAATGTTTTACTAATGGTGAGGGAAAAAAAGGGAGTCTACTGTTGAAGGTGTCGTCTCGTAAAAAAGGACTTTTTTCTCTCTTCTTTTTTTCCCCTTTACGAAACGTACTTAAACCAAAATTCTCTCCCCTCTACGTCTTAGTTTTTAATATGCACGCCCAACCTCCTGTTCCGCCCATGTAATACATCTTCTTCCCCTTCTTCTTGTTTAAGTTACAAGGGGCCATAGGGCTTTCGCACGTGGATGATACACTCCGAACAAGCGTCACGGTTAATATTTAAAACGTTTCTTTATAAACGGTGTCCTCCATCTTGTTTTTTGAAAAAAGCTCCACTTAAAATTTTTTTTTTAATTTTTAAGAGAAATCGTAGGTAAAAAGTCTCATTGGTATTCGGATGGTATGGAAAGGGGTGGGTTTGCCATTTCTAACAAGTGCTAGGGAGCGGGTGAGGGTGGCCCTGAAAAGGGGGGGGGGTGAAAAGTTGGTAATTCCCTTCAGGCAAGAGACGTGGTCTAAATTAACTAAACTGACAAGTTCTCCGAACCCCCGAACCCCCTTCGACGAGGCACCACCATAGGAACCACTATCGAGACAACTTTACCCTCGGCGTATAATTTAATTTCAAGTGAGAGGAGGCATCTTAGGTTAAAGATTAACTCCGTTAACGTCACCCTTTAAGATATTTTGCCCTTTCCAGACCCTCAAAATTTCGAAAACAATTTAGGTTTAAAAATAGCAAAAAATAACATCCTCCCAGAATCTGAAAATTAAGATTTTACACAGAAAAACGCTGAATCGATTTTAACTTTCTTTTTGAAAATGGAAGCCATGAAAATAGTATAATAAAATATAATGATGTCATAAAACAGTTTTATACTTAATAAAAAAGGAAAAATTCGAGGATGGAGAAGATGAAATTTTTTTATCCTTCCAGTTATCAAATTGAATTCTCATATTCACTCGAGTTGAAATTCATTCATTAAAAGAGACGAAAATTGGGAAGGGAGAGGTTTGCCGAAGTGGAAAAATAAGTTATAAGTCGTCGAGTATGTGATTGGGAAAAGTGTGAGGCCTTTGTGCAACCAGAGAGGGAAAGTATGAGGTAGACTGCAGCCTCTGGAAAATTGCTCTACCTTTTAACCCTTTTTAGCCCAATCCCCCCTTCTCATCCAGTAGAACTCTAATCTCAAAATACACCCAAACCTCCCTTTTTCCCCCTCTTCTATCTACGATTGGCATTCCTCCCTTTAAAGTTGCAATAAAATCTACCTTAGTTATTTCCATCGAGGGTCCCTTTTATGTGGTATACATATTCCGAATTCCACATTCGGACGTAGGTTCTACACAAGAACATTTTTTTTTCTATCACTCTTTTTATTATTCAACTTCGAAAATTACAAAATTGATGTCATTATCCTAACAATTTTTTCGTGTTTTTATTCTTAATTATTTGGTCGTTTATCCCAAAATTGAGACAACCTCTTTTAATAATGGTTTTATTTATGAAATAAATACGTCACGCAAGTAGGAAAAAATAATTGGGGCAATTTGTCGAACCTTTTAAGAGTCCTAAAGAAAAAAGTAAACAAAGATTTTCTTAAATTTATTATTTAAAAAATCGCAATAACTAGTAGGTACTTTTTATGGAAATAGTTTTACCTATGGGTAGTCTACACAAGTCCTAATTAACTAATCTTTTAACCAAAATGATGCACAATTAAACTATTTGGTGCCTTCGCTTCTGATACAGTGTATTATTATAATCGATAAAATTGTTTTCCTTACCTTTTGACAGTTGTTCCAGAGTAATGGCGGCCGGAAAGGCTACCGCAAAGGCCATGTGGGAAAGGAAGTACCAGCCCAGAGCTGCCATCATTGTTTACCAAGAGATAATCTAAGAAAAAAAAAAATGAAATATATCTTTTAATGAAAACATGTAATTATGAAAGCTATTCAGTATAGAACTTATAATTAGAAACGCAGGTGTTCACAGAATGTATCATAATCATTAGTTTCGTCTATTTCTCTGTCCAATTACAAACGAGAGTCCAATAATAAGGAATGAAAAGAAAAGAGTTTCTGAATCAATCATCATTTATCTTTTGACGATTACTTATTATCGTTTAGGGGTTAGATTGGTAAAAGGGGTAAATCCCCCTGAAAGTTTTGATCGAATAACGCGAAAACTATTCGGAAACTCGCTAATCTACCAGAGAGAGGAGTTCCCGACGAACTGGGGCGTATAACCTAATTATTGTCCTCAATCGCGATTAACAGAAAACAATAGGTAATCAAATGGAGCCGGAAGTTTAGGCGAAGGAGGGAAGATAATGTAATTAATAGCCATTCCGTTAATGACGCTATTCTTAAAAGCATTAAAAACAGTTCTCTCCGTAGCATCAATTTTAATAGCTAATAAGTAAGTAACAAGAATAACAACACACTATGATGGACAAAGTGCTTAATTATAGCTTGATAAAAAGAGGGAGAATATACATACTCCTCCTCATCGATAATCCAGTGCTACCAGTGTATTAGAAGAGGAGAGGCGTTTACTTGACAGTTTAGATTTTTTGTTTAGTTTTGGTTTTTTATTTAAAACAACAAACCTGTCTCAGAAAGGTATTTTTAATGGCTTGATTTGAGACTAGTTTATGATTCGACTTCTAAAACTTTCAGTCTCGAGACTTTATTGCGGTGTGAACCAATCAAGAAAATATGGAAATCAGTCGGAATCAAAACGTCCTTTATAACGAGACTGTAATAAACTTCAAATTAGAAGCCGACATCAGTGTCTGAGGCCCACGTAGACCGTGTTCTTAAGATGCTCATCAAAACGGCTTGTCATCCTTTGACGCTAATAGCCGGGTGTGAGTTTAATTATTGTGAGATGGGCGAGGAAGGAAAAAAAAGAAGATGGTTGAAGAACAGATAAAAAAAATCAGGTGTCAACGAACTTTCTTTGACAGTGTCCGACTCCACACCGTCCCGATCATTATAAACGGGATAAACACACTCCGGAATAAATAATAGCCTTAAGACCGGTTGCTTGTCATGTCATAATTTTAAGTGTATTGAGTTACTGGCTACAACTTATACCTGTCTCCATAACATAGCTTTTAAAAGGGTTAAAATAAACTACAAAATACGCACGTGGGATAAATTACCTTTTTTGACCCTCAGGCTATGGGGGGTGGGGGCGATAAAAATGTCATTGGAAGAACGCAAAATATCTGTTTGTTTTCGTATGATCACCTGCTACGTTCCCGCTCGAATTCTCTACCCTAAAAACCAAAAAACAATTTGTTTTTCTAAAAATTGTGATTTCATGAAATGAGATTTTCGTTATTAATTCAATGGGTGTTGGATTTCATTGGAAGTAATTAGAGAACTCCATAGAGCAATGAGGGAGATTGTCCCAAGGCGTGTGCGACAAAGAGGGCGCGTTTACCGAAGCGTATAATTAGATAGTTGGAGGAGCCCTAAAGGGCCCAAGCCTATAGGTTCCGAGCATTAATTGACAAACCGTAGGCGAAACCCCGACGGGATTTTCCCTTCCTCCGGAGACGCCGAACACACCTTAATAATTATCAAGCAACCCCATCTCCGAAAACTAGCGTCACACAGCAAACCTAAGTTGACTAATTTAAATTTATGACCGGGACAGGGGAACCCTCATCCATCTGCGTTAGAGAGGACCTGAGATTTCGAGAGTATTATTCCCCCTTCTGTGTTCCAAGAGCAAGAAACTGATGAGGAACACGAGCGAACTAGGCTTCTAACCATCATATCCTTTTAATGGTAATGGCTCAACTAAGTTTCAGTAATAAAAAACAACTATTCTCAACTCTCTAGAAAGTTTACCTTGTGAAAATTTCTTATATTTATATAGTTCGGAAGTGAAGAAGAACATGCTTAAAGTAATTTACTGCTGATCTTAAAATAAGCTCCCTCGTGTAAAATAACATTAATGAGACGTTAAGTTTTTTTAAGAATAAGATCTTTCTATTATGGCCGATAAAAAAGACAATTATCTCATTCCAACTGTTGTAAACCGCGTTTATAGTTTACAACTTCCGTTTTCTAGCCGTAAAAGTAAATCAGGTAAAAACTAAAAACAGGTTTCACATGTAGGAACGTCTCAGGGGCTTTAAAATAAAGATAATATCCTGCCACCCTTTTCCGCGCGTCGAGTAATAAATGTCATCGGTTTAGCTCTTTACGGCCTCACTCGGTTAACAAGAGGTTGGGAAATGGCCTCTCTCCGAGATGTAAACAAACCCGAAGAGACGTTTGATTTACGAGACGAATCTACATTTTGTGTTTGAGACTCTACAGGTGGGTTCGGACACGATGGTGACAGGAAGTCGACTTTTCATCCTTTTTTTGTGTGTCCCAAGACCCTTTCCATACAAATAGTCGACTTATCAGATATTTCTCTCGTGATAAAGAACAAGATAGCAAAGGTTTTAGGGAGCATTACCACCCACTTTAAGAACAAGTCCATAATAAAATGATATTCATTACACGTGAGTGAATTAAAGAGAGAAGAAAAGGACACAAACTTTCAAAGCAAACACTCTCGGATTTAGATCTCTTTCAGAGGGTTTGTTAAGTTAATTAGTTGAAAAGTAAAGTCGAAAGAAAAAAAGAAAGGATTGGAAGAGATAGAAAAGCCATTTGTAGATTGCTTTCCTCAATTTCGATCCGATTGGACCCAAGGAACTTGTTGAGTTGAGAACTTATTGTTTAAGAATAGAAATTAAATCAATTCTCCGGGTTATCACGGTTTCGAATTTCCTGTGAAACTCGAACTAAGCCCGCTAACAAACCCAATATTACTTCGAAAACTATAACAGACCAATAATATTGTTTCTCGAAGCTATTCAAATAGTTGACAGAGCTAACAGATTGGCATTGAATTAACTCCTGGACTTTCGTGGGGAGGAGACGGTATGTAGGTCTGCGACAAAGGAGAAACCGCATTAGAGCCAAAACTAAGCCTCAAGTTGTGCGAAACTTTGGATTATAACAATGAGTCATAATGTAAATCGAAAGTCTGGAAATTTCCCACCTAGACCCCTCCTCCTGGAGAAGGTTAGATAATGCCATTAGAAAAGCCCTTAAGTCCTGTCACGCTCCTTGGATGGAAGTCAACGAGGAAAGGGACCTATTCAAGAGACCTTTCCTTTGATGTCAAAATCTCCTTTTAAGTAGCCTCGACTTAGCAGTCCACGTAAAATGGTCTATACCACGTTTTATCAAGGGCTTCAACGGAATAATCAAGATTTTAAACAAAAAAGCGAGGAACCCTTGATGCAATGTAGAGAGTTCAAAATTGATCTCCAAGCTTATGCAATCACCCCCTTAATCATCTTGTCAAATTAACCATATGTATGGACACATTATCGATTTTGACTAATTGATTAACTGATACTGCTAATCAATACCCTATTAAATTGATACAATGTAACGAAGGCAGTATAACAATAACAATATTAGAATGATTTATAAGTCAAAGTCAAAAATGTGGGAAACACAAACGAGCTGATAAATCCTCGTAATTTGTCATTTTCTTCCCTCCCTAAAAATCTAATCTAAACCTTCACCGAAGTAATAAAGACAGTCCATTTGTCCAAAAACGTTTGGGGAAATATTCTGACCTTCCCCTTCTGTTTTATCCCAAGAAAATAATAAACGTGCTTTCCATATAATATCGTCGTTCGCTTTTATTAGAGTTAATAAATATCTTGGGTAAAAGAGGGAGGTCCTGGTTTGCTTAGATATTAATAGAAAGATGAAGATTGTAGGGAAGAATCGGCTGGGTCCCGAGGGTGAACCCTCATACCTCTATCCCCTTATAGTTTGACTCACAATTGATATTTAGGGTAGCGATAGGTCCCTTCATATTTTTCGTATAGGGTTGGGCCCTTCTTTTCCCTCCGGCCGGGCCCTAACTTATTATTATTGGGCCAATGCCTATATCTTGCGGGAGTGGGACATTACTCAAACTACCCAGGCTATCACGGTTCTGGCGAGGGAGCCACTAGTCTGAGAAAGCACCGGAGGTGATCCCATATCATACATCTTTGTTATCTTCAAAATTTATACCTTCTTTATTCTTCTCGAACTGTATAAAATATCAAAAAATAATCGATAAATCCATTTAGGGCAAGTTACAAAGTTTAAATTAAATTCGGTTTTTTAACTCACTTCTTACGATCCTGTGATAACTTCATGAAAACTAATTTAGGAATTTTTTTTTTCTTTTAAAAGATTTTATCATGCAAAAGACGGGTAATTGGAGAGTAATTGTTTAAAGTTATAATTAATCCTCCTTTTGGTTTTTTCCCCATTGTATTCAACCTCCCCTCGCATAAAGCATCATTTTATGGAAATGAGAAAGGTGAAATTTTAAGGAATACAATTCATAAAAAGGAGGAAGCGTACATTGTAGTTATAAAGGGGACTTTATAGTAGCGAGGGGGTGAAGATGGAAATAACGGGTGCATCCCGAAAAAGATATACGAAGGCACGAGAAAACATCAAGTTAATGCGGGGAGTACAAATCATGACAAATCCTTACTTGAACCTAACCAATAAATCCACCCTTATGTTGAATTATCATTCTAATAACGCCCCATGTTTACCCTAGATGTCAAAAAAAGAGAAATATATTGTGCAACATGTGCAATTTATTTTTAAATAGCGCAATTTTGTTAAAAAACAAACTACCATGGGAAAAAAAAGCGATACAGTGACAAAGCACTGACGTCATGTCTACGGACCAACAAGGAACATTCTTAACCTTCGACTGTAACTTTTTAACCTCCAAAGTAGGCAATGTAGGACAGAAGTTTTCTAATGATCGGTAATCTGTCAATCATAATGAACTTAATAAGGGTTAGATGGTTTTAAGTTAGTGGTTAAGGAGGAAGCAAGGGAAACATTATCCGTTAATGAAGTGACTCCCGAAACCCGCGTGGAACCTCTAATATTAATTATCGGGTTAGTAAAGATGAGGGGGAAACGTGTTCTAAAAGCTTTTAAATGAAGAGTCTTCAAGTAGTGACGTCGCCGGGAAAGATGTCTGACAGGAAAGATGCTCAGAGGGATCGGAGATTAATGATTGAGGGCAATGAATGATCACGAGTCGTTGTCGGGGTCTTGGCAGCTTATATTAAACTAAATAGCCTTCCTTAGTACACCCCTCGTGACATTTTTCATGAGACTTTTAAAAAAAATGTACTCCAGGGAATACTAGAATTGAGTCACCCTTTAAATAGTCATTGACAAATGGAAAAAGACAGATGTCGTTATTTTTTAGCACTGTTATAATACTAAATTATCCTTAAGCTATTGGCTGTTATAACCCTGATAACCTGGGAACTTGTATTGCGTTGTTAGTTATTAGATAAGGGGCCTACCTACTTAGTGAAAGCAATTTCTCCACCAGATAACGTTTGATGAACGGCCTAAGACTAAATTTCGAATCTAAGCCAATAAAATTTAACAATTTAAGCTCAATTAACTAAGTAAACAGAAAAAGGGGATGAAAGCGATCTTTAAAGGATCTTAATGGAAGGGTAATCGAAAATAGTAATCAGTCGTAGGTCACTGAATCCCCGTGTTTGCTCAAGAGCTCGACTTCCCTCGAAATGCAACTCCAAAGACGTGAAAAGGAGAAAGGGGTGGCTTAAGGGTCGATTGGGGGGAGTCCTTCGCTAACTGAAACCGTCCATTTGATCTCGTGTTTGGACTGTAATTTGTCTCCTAGGTTCAATATATGTTTTGTGACGTTGAGGGCGGTGGGGTCATTTGAGGAGAGTTTATAACAAGACGCCAAGAAAGGGGGGCCGCTCTCACGAGATGAGGAAGTCTTTCGAAGGGGGAGAAAGACTTTAACCCCGCCCGCCCCCGAGCCAAAATCCATCCCGGGCCCCTCTCTCTTTTTACCTTCACCCCTCTTGTTATTCGTGACTCACTAGCTTTAAAATATAGAAGGAATTTTTCGGCCCACAAATAAGAAATAAAAAATGCACAGCGTCTCACATCTAATGTGTCAATCCACTTTATCCATCCCATTTTTAAGCTAATCTTCCATGAAAGTGTATAAAGGAGACCCCCAAAAATTGGCACTACAGAACTCTCCACAAACACCAAATGCTTAGCGGGGCGGATACTCCCATTTCTACCCCACACTATCCCAAGATTCCACCACCTCCCCTACTTTCTTTGTCCTTACTCCACCCTCCCATCACCTCATAACCTCTTCGACTCTCCCCTCAGCCCCAACCTTCTATGGCCTCCCGAAAGAAGGAAGGGTCAACAGAAAATTGCAATTATTTTTCTCCATGGCTTAACATGAGAATTAAAATGTCTCTTTGTTTATTATATAATAATTTATACTCTGGAGTTCCTCCGGCCCTTACCAGGGCTAAGTACTATTTGCATACAATTAAAACAAGTGATAATACATGAAAGGGTTAACTTAAGCGTAAAATAAACAAATAAATTATAATCAGTATGGAAATTAGATGACTAAAGTGTTAATTATGATTTATTTAATGATAATAACTGTTTTGAATAGTAAAGACAAGCTAATCCGGTGGAAAGCTCTGGGAACTCTTTAGGATTCCCATTGTTGCTTAGGATTTGAACGGAGTCGAAGGTGAAATTAGGTAGAAATAAAAACGGTTTCCATTTGCGGAGGAGGGTTGGAAGAATCGTGCACAGATGGGAAGGGAGTAATCGAATTTCAGCCCTAGAGAAGAACGGCCCTAAAGAGGAAATAGGCATAACACGTGACCACTGAGAAGACCGGGAAATCAATCAAGGGGTCAGTCAGGTTAATAGAACAAAACGAGTCCCTTTTTATCTATTTATACCTTCAATCTCTTAATAACTTTTTAAACAAATAGTTGATCATAAAAGGATGAGGAAAGGGTGCTAAATATTCGACAAGGGATGCCTCTGAGAGCTCGATACTTAAATTATCCGAGTCCCCACCAAGATAGTGTGTTTCCATGTCACCGTCAGTCAAGATTTCTCCCCTTTCTTTCGCCCCCCACGTCACAAAAGAAGAGGACTTTTCATTTGGGCGCTCGTCTGGACAAATGGGGATTTATTCCTCATAAGGGTTAGATCATCCCTCACGTGTTAGTCAGCTAATGTCAAAACACTTAGAAAATCTCCCCCTTCCTTTTAAACAAGGTCTTATCCCAAAGGTATCATTACATCCCTCTTTTCCGACTATCTTATCTTACGCCCTCCTAATTACGACTTACTTAGATGACACCTCTTGTCTTACATTCAAATTTTCCAAGAAACGTCTTCTCTTGAAAACTTAGGAGGGGAAACTTCGCTCGTTACGCTAATTGGCAAGATTTTTTGGACATGGGCTTGAATATTATCGCTTTTTTAAAAACTTCCTTGTATATGGAACGGTCCAAAACAAAACAAGATAAGAATTTCAAATGGGACTTAAAAAAGTTGCAGCAAATCACAAAAACGAAAGTTGAACTTGATAAAACTAAATGAAAAATCACTTGTTTCAAATCTCTAATGAAAATCCAAATTTGAACCAGACTAGTTGGCCAGAATCCAGAGTGGGAAATGGGACTAATAGTCTGGGGTCCTCGCAAAGTCTTTCTTTGAGCACACTGGGAAGATTATCGCAAAACAAATAGCCAAAGTGGATTTTTAAACGATTTCTGGGAGTAGTTTTGTGGTAAATATCATCACAGAGTCTTTCTTTGAGGTCTTGCCTATCTCTAGATCTGTAGTTTTTTAAAGGGTGTTTGAAAACACCAACTCGTATTTTGTCCTCCTTTTGTCCGATGTCGGATAGGAATCGTTGTTATCACAGGTTCTCGTATGAAAAGGAGAAAAGGGGTAAAAAGGGGCCTCCTCGTCCGTAAGAAATACCCGCACTTACGTTATCTGAAGGGTCTCCCCTACAATTTTTTCCCCTTTACCCCTCCTTTCACACCTCGAATGTAAAACCTACAACAAGGGATTTTTAAAAGAAAAGAGGTTATGAAATGTTTTGTCCGAGGTGTTGGCGATGAATAGGCAGGTTATGACAAAGAAGGTGAAAAAAAGCACCCCCCCTCGGGTTCGTTCACAATATTTACCCGCGAACCCACCCTATCCGACGACGGTAAGCTGATACCGATGACAGCCATCGTTTTTACACTCTGCCAAATGTAAATACTGGTTTTGTTTATAGAAGAGAGTGGCGAACGATGTCCTCTTTACACTCTGGGATCCGGTTAACACAGTCTTCACCTTTCCTCCTGGACAACTTATGAATTATTAATTTTTTCTTCTTTCATTTCTTCATGGAGAAAAATACTAAAAGCTAATCGAATACGCTTGTCGGTTTTATACGGACATACTAAACTACTAGAACGACTCTATTACGGTTTTTAACAACACAGAAACCGTTTTATCGTCCATTTCCTCAAGGTTAATTAATTTTCAGTTCGTCTTGATGAGCAACATGTTGAAGAAGAACCGCTTATTGTTTCACTCCAATAAAGCCAAATCGTTATTTGCCTGTTGTGTCAGTGGCATCTGTCAGTGCAGCTGGGATGGAGGCCTGTAATATCAACCGCCCCCTTCAGCCTTCCCAAAGGGGGCGACTCCCGATCATGAACTGTTTCAACCATTATTGAAAAGTTGACGGATTTCTTTTTAAGCCAATACCAACCAACAAATTCACAAAATAAGTAAAATTCAACATCCTATAGTTAAACGATCTTTTCATTCAAATCAGTTGTTCCAACTGCACCAAAAGGTTGATCAGTATCATCCAAATTAATAATTGAAACTTTAACCGGGCTCATTTTTGACCTCTAACATGCTGTACTTACAAAGCTATTACATAAATTATTTAATAAAAACGACAATTTTATCGTGTATTTCTTCCCCTTGCAAGTTATGTAAGCACAAAAAATAATTATGTTGCCTTCCATTCTAAATTTCAGTTTCCACTGAATAAACAATAACATGATGATTTTAAAAAAACGTCACCAGGATAAAACAAGACGTATAGAAAACGTACAAAACATGTGTTAGGGGGTGGCGACAGCTGGGATATTTTTACAGGCCAACCCTGTCAATTCCACGCTATGAGAAATTACTCTATTATTATTTCTAATGAAAAAGAGAGATTTAAACAAGTTCATTGGGATGAGAGAAACTCAAAACATTTTATTTGCCTTTTACGAAGATAAAATACAAATTAAAACAATTGAAACCAGAATGATTGGGATAGTAATTACTCATTACATTTCATATTACCAAGCATGGAAAAAGTATGTAAAACAAACAGGAATAAGGTATTCTGTTCGAATTATTGATAACTTTGGTTTTATTTCCAAAAAACATCCCAAAGTTGACCATTATATGTAAAAATGGCTATATAAAGTAAGCAAGGGGGGGGGTTATAAAAGTACGAAATTCATGTTTGGCCCGAAATCGTAAAGATCAAAAAAATATCTTTACGGTCGCAAAAAGTCTACGGGGTCGAGTATTAAAATTCAAGTGAGGGGCCATAAGCGGTAGATTTAACGGAATCCGAGTGCATTGAAATATTTCCACCCTTCTCCCTTCCAAAATTGCGTCGTAACTTCTACCGAGATATGAACAAATACGAAATCACTAAAAATCCGCTGGGAAGTCTTTCATTATCTCCCCTTCACTCAAATCCCCTTGTTTACACATTAATTTTTTTTTCTCTTCTTTTTCTAAAAGAACTGTTTATTTACCACGTTAAATCCGTTTTCACCCCTCCTGTTTTACCCCCTTATTTATATACTATCAAATAATGGATAAAATTGGACAAAATGTGTATAAATCATAGTCTCTATACTTACTTTTTTGCTTTTATACAGATGTTGGTTTTAACTTTTGGCCATCGAACCTGAAATTAAAAAAGCACCAAATTAGTTGAGAATTTAATCAATTTTATGTCAAATTATGTTTGCCAATGTGTCATTTTTATGTACAAAAAATATATTTTATAAGGGTAAAATTGGCTGTTCAATAGTGAAAGGGATGTGAGATTTTCTAAAAGGTGAAATCACAATAGAGATTGGCAAACTACGAGGGCCTCTACCTCACGGGAGCACCGGATTTGCCAAACATGACAGGCGTCCGGAGCAGATGACGTCAGACTGATGGATGACCTTTCATTGAGATGTGACGTCATTAATTACACAGGGATTTTCCACCCTCTATTGTAGCCCCCACCCTTTTCGCTACAATATTTTCATACATACCAGATTATGTAAAATTGTAAAATTTTATAGGATTTGAGTGGGTTTAAAGGATTATTACAATTGATCGTTAAAAAATAAAAGTGGGAATATAAAAAAATCCTATTTCAAGCTTATTTCTGGAATGACAGTTCAATCCATCAACTGGGATTTTGCCAACTGGGAGATAGATACCCGAAGATGAGCTCAATGACGAAGTGGATCAGTCCTAAAGGATTTGACTTTTCAACTTTTCAAGAAAATCAGTTATTGTTAGAGAAAATTACGCTTTCTTTTTGAACTTTATATGTACACTATGGTTTCTTATTTCTCCCAGTTATGTTACCCCCTCAGATCGAATTTGGCCGGAGCAATACCCTTGACTTTCATGGCTTAGCTCAAACTCATAATAAATTTAAAAAGGATGCATTAATTCCGAGGCGGAAAGGTTAATTAGTTATTCGAAACATTTGAAAAGCGAAATGAGTTCGGGGTTTTGGTGGTTTTCGTCCATAAATCAGGACATCGTTTCCACCGGCTGCTAAAAGGGGCATCCGAATTCACTTCGGACCATAAATAAAAACGACGGGGGACGATTTCCATTTCAAAAAGATGAGAGGCCGATGCGTAATTGGTAGTTTCGAGTTGTGTTTACCTGTAATGGAATTATGGTAATCGGTTTCCCAGCCAGATTTAATTGATTTGGAAAGCACCTCTGCTCGAATGAGATCCACCCGGTAGTCTAATTCGACTTGAACAAAGCCCCCTTTTTCTTCAAAATAGTTTTTTGTTTCTATTTTATCAATTTTTCTCATATTTACCATTTTCTTCTATAAAGGACATAAAAACTGAATTTCAAAAACCTCGAATTTTTCTTTTTTAATTTAAAAAGTAATTAAGACCCTCCAATCTTCTACTTTGTTGGGCTTCGATAATAAATTCATTAGCCCATTTTTTAAAATATTAATATTCCTTGGCTTTTATATCGTTTTTAATTTCTACTCCCTTTCCACTTACTTTGATCCTCCTTTTACGAATCTGACAAGATATTTTGTTTATAAAAAGAGTAATTAGGGAAGCAGTTTTTTAAGACCTTTTTTGGAAGGCCATGATTCGTTTCCTTTGAATCAAGAGTTCGACAAATGTTTAATTTAGATTTTTTTCCCCATCCATCTTCTAAAACCCAAGTAAAAGTATATTAAAATGTGTACCTATAAAAATTTTTTTTTAAATAATTTAAAGTGGAATTTTTAATTTAAATATTATTTTATCTCCCTGATTACTCACAATTAGTTGGTTTCCTGAAAATTGTTTCATCTTCAAAGGATATTCGGTGTTTTCTATTTCAGCTCGGATTTTAATCAATTTTTTAAAAGAAAATTAGCCCTGAGGCTGTTCTTATATTGTCCTGTTTATATTGTCCAGCCTCTACGTCCTACACTCTACGCTATCGGAACTATATAACTGTTTTATAATCTTATCTTAAATAGTACCTTACATATAAAATCACAGGGCAGCGCTTGTTCGTTAAATAAGCAAAGGATCTAATTATGCAAAAAAAAGATTTTAAAATGTTCTTAGTCTGGCTTACTTCAGATTACAGGGGTTTGTCTTAGACTTTTTATGCTTATTGGTTCATAAAAAAATATAGAACTTTTTTGTTTTATATTATAAAAGGAGATAAGTAGTAAAGATAGTGAATTTCATTCTTGGAAAACAGAAGGCGACGTTGTGCTTAAATGGTCCATTAAACTGATGGTGTTGACATATCCGTCACTCTTTTTTTTGTCTCCCTCCCCTCCGCCTTTTTAATAGGCCATTTTCGGTAAAGTTTGTTATTTAGGAATATTGGTTTAAAATGTAAGTTTGCTGAGGGCAAACAGTGTAAAGGGAGGGTAATAAACGTGACACTGTGAAAGCTACACGGTGTCATATTAACTTGGGCTATCAAACTAAGATCATCGCTTTATGAGGGCGGATACATCTACACCTGGTTCCTCGTAAATTCAACCTTCAAAGCTCACCCAAGGGAGCAACCGCAAAAAGTTTATTAATTAAGTACACCGGCAAAAATTAATACACAAAAAAATAATTAAGAAAAGTAAAACTTTTAGGTTTTTAATTAAAAAACCCAGTGTCAATAGTTAAATATAAATTATTTTTTAGGAAAGAAATGTTTAAAGCCGAACTTTATTTTAAGCAATTACCTACCTACTTAATTTTTCTCTTTAGGACAGTAATGTTCTATTAAATTATTTACAAAAAAAAATAAAATAAAATAATAAAATAAAATAAAAGATGGAATAAAAATTGGGATAACCATTCATATTTAAATGAAACGAGTTCGTTATTTTCGCCTGCGTATTTTGGAGGTTTCAAGGGATTATTTCATTTCTTTACTTTCGAGTACTCTCACGTCCCTATCCCAGGAGGTTGGATGCTAAGGGATGAGAGCGGGAAACTTTAATTAATTTTACCACACCATAAACTAAAGTGGCCGGACGGGCGGTATGCGAAGACGGGGGTCCTAACTGGGATGGAGGGGCCCTTTCCAAAATGTATTATCCAGGACCCGAGTAAAATTACATTTAAAGCGTAACTTTATATTATAGTCATTACTTTTAGTTAAAAATTTTTAAAAGGATAAATCGAACTTTTTTCTTGTACAAAGATATAATTCACGAAGGAAATCTGGTTGTACATTTTATGTAGTCCGGCTCCTTTGCTTTCTGTCAAAGAAAAGGGTTCTTTCCATTATTCAAACAGGTTGAGCTATGGTGGAGATCTACTTCTGATTGATTTACCTCGCGGGCTCTGTGACGTCAAGCCTAAAAGTACCTTCCGAAAACGGGAAGAGCAGATTTACAAGCGTCTCTTTGATTTCAAACCTACCTTTAACCCCGAGACAAGGTAATCTATCCATCTACCGCGTTTCCATCAATTTCATCCGCCCGATTTCGAGTATTTTTAGGCTTTTACGTTGATATAGGGTCTATTTATTATAATTTCTCACCTGGAAGTAATTTCGGATTCAGGGGAGTTTTCTAATTGCTTCATATCTCTTTGGGAACCCCCTCTTTTCTTTTTAATGAAAACAAGGGGAACACTTAACACCAACTTTTCCATCTGTTGGTCGAGATTTATAAACTCGGGAGGCTATTAAAACCCTAAGGCCGCGGACTTTTATAATTTTCATCTTTCTAATGCTTCCCCTTCTTTTGAATTTATGGATGTAGAAAAAAAACGCGAACGGATTACACGATTAAGGAAAAAAGGAAATTGAACAAGTTTCCACGGTTGATGGGGTCTAAAAAAATATAAAATATATCTTTCATGAAAAATGACCCACAACTTTTTTTTGGAAAAATTAATTCTAAATGGTAAACCATCTTTTTCAAGTTTGAAAAATGTACTGAATTTTGAATTGTTCCATAAAGTATTATGGCTGTGGGAGATTTCAAAAGCTTTACCGAAGTTTTGCGGTTACTATAAAAATTCTAAGCAGGTAGATAAAGTTAATTTTCTTACGCGAAACTTGTCCATTCTTAAAGCCATACTTAAAAACTATTTACCCCCCTTGTTCTCGAGTTTTCTTTTTTACTCCTTTTATACGTTCTTTTAAAAATTCACCATGGTAATAAACTTTAAAAGAATTTCTTATAACATTTAGAAACCATAAGCGATTAAATGTGGAGATGTTTTATTCTTAAGGGGTTAAATAGGCAGTATGAGACGCAGAGGAGTATTGAGAAAAAGGTTCAAAATAACAGTGTTTGAGGGGGAAAAATTAAGTTTAGAAGGCGAAAAGTAAGGATTATCGTCTTAAAACAGTATAGAAGGCATTATGATGAGCTTTTATAAAAATAGAATTAAAAAGTTGGACCTTTCAAGCCCTTTAGAGGTCCGGGATTACATTTGATCCAATTTTAAAACCTTTTAGGAAAAGGGCCTTCTCCATTTTATTCAAACTGTCAAGGGTGTGAGAAAAGCGAAAGGAACCCTTTACCGAAGTTGTGCGTTTCGGAGTGGGAGGGTCCGAGACTTGGCTGTTAGTTGTGGGACAACTTTAGACTATCGGCTCCTAACTTGGTCCCACCAGATTATCCCACAGCCGAAACCTCACTTCGCCCAATACGCTCTGATACTCAATACAATTGCCTTTCGAGACCATCGAAAGATTTATTCTTTCACCTCTATCAAGTTGAAGTATAGCCAACTTTTTTTTATAGCAAAAGTTATATTCAAAATTTTCACAGCCATAGCTTGTATGGATCAGTGAAGAGGCAACGAATTTTTTCCAAAAATTTTGAAAAATCATTTTCTTGTTCATTCATTTGCTCATAAGAAAAGACAATTTAGGTGTTAAGAAACTTAGTGTTATTTTGAACAAAAATTTAATCAAAGAATCTTTGTAGAACCCTTTCAATGTGATCTTAGGCTTTAAGGGCAAAAGTTATTGTCACAGGAGATTCTCTAAAGGGGAAGACTTGGAACTGATGTAATTTAAAGAGATTTCCCTCGTCATCCCTTAACTTTGAAAACTGTTCAGGCCCGGGGAAGAAGCCTTTTATAAGGAGGAGGGGAGGGAACAAAAGTAAGATATTGGTCGATTATAAATCCATTAAGTGTAGAACTTCTTAAAATTAGCTCTTCACGACTTGTCCGATTCAATTAAGTTATTTGTTGACGTCCTACAAAAGGGGGGAAGGACCGTCTTCGTTATCTAAAATTATAAAATATAGGTTAGAAGATGGCAAACTTTCCCTTTTGGGACAATTAAGTCTCCTGAAAATTTCGAGACTTTTCCGCTTTCCACAGCGTACGCGCGCATGAAAGCTCTCGAGGGTTGGAAAACTTCAAAAATACATTAGTGTTTCAAAATTTATTGTTGATTAAACTTAAAAGTTTTAATTAAGAACGTTAAAGGATAGTTGCATGGAAACTTTTAATGGCCTCTACTTCGATAATGGAATCTTAACATTAACTAATTTTTTGTCTAAAACACAAGTCGTTACAACTTAAATTTACTATTTAAAGTGAAAGTGCTCTGGTTACAAATTTTCATGAAACGAAAAGCCTAGTTTTAAGGTATCTCACAATTAGATTTTGAAGTAGGTATGCATTTTACTGTATTCAATTTTGCCTAGGGGGGACAACACAAAGGCATGGAAGAGGGTCAAAGAATCCACCGCATCGATATCGAGGCCTTCCCCCGAGTTGGGACCAGGCTTGGGAGTTCATGCGCTTTGGTGAGGCCTTACTCTCACCTATAAGGCTCCGGAAAACAGAAAGCTAAGATGTACATTGCACCTACAAGGTATACAAATTTTCTCTTAAATGCGGGTTTTCTTCTTATGAGTGCTTCCAGCCGAACTTTTTCTGACTTTAATTACCAAAGGATAAAACCACTTGGGTGAAACATGGACGAGTATAATGTATTTCCCGTTAGAGAAAAACTAATTCTTGATCCCCCTTCTTTTAATGTATGAAGTTCTTCACTCGTATTTCCCAAAGGTCCGTGATTGGCCAGCCGTAAAAGGGGAATAGAAAAGTTTGGTTTACCAAGATAAGAAAACTCGACTAGTATTAAAGTGGGATCCGCAAGAAAAGGATCGACCCTTCTGATTTATTATAATCTCTCCCCATCCCTTCGTTTGAACATGAGGGTCAAACAAGATCAATTATAAACAAGAAAAAGTCTGACTCCGCCGACCCCCCCTCGGAAAATACGTGAGGATCTTAAATTAGATTAGCGGCAGTTAGCGAAATAAATATATTCGAACTGAATTTACAGTGCGGCCGGAATACAAAGGGTAATTGGTGGGTTCGTTGGGCTCCCCTTTCTAATTACTACCTCGCCTCAGTTCGACCACAGCAAACCAACCCTTAGAAATTCACCCTAAACGTATATATTTACGACGAAATATCTAGACTTGAGAAAACTTTTAATATTACGTCATTAGAGTCTTATATTCAATTTCAGCCAATTAAGTCGCTTCATGGTGTTTTGAAGACAAACTTCAAAAAATTTAGAAGTCGATGAGTTATTTAATGAAGATGTAATTGGCTATTACTATGCACCTATTCTGGCTGAGGAAAAATAAAATAAGACTCAAAGAAAAATGATGGGCAATTTGTTTCTTTAAATAGAAAGAACTTCTTATTTATCAAGTCGCTGAGGCCTTACCTTATATGTAAACTATAACAAGCTCCAATTGAATTTTATTATTCAACAAACGATATACGGATTCTATTGCTCCTTTCATTTGACCGAAACCGGTAATTTTTCATTCGGAATTTCGCTAAAGAATCTTTTTAAGCAAATAATTAAGCGGAATTTTTTTGCTTTTTTCATTTTTCAAAAGAGGACGTCACGGTTAACATATTGTGTCAAACTGTGTTTTTTATGCAGCATTTTTTTCTTAAAATATTCCCTTAGACTATTATCTAAAGAGTGCAGCATTAAAACGGATGATGCAGAAGGTTTTTACTCATTTCTTTTACGATAGTATGGCTTTTACGGGTGGCATTATAAAGGCGCTCTTTCTCTCTCATTCTGGGCCGTGAGGTGTAAGTTTTTACAGAGTTTCTCGTTAGTCCCATCATCCCTCAGAGCTATTAAAAACAAGTCACACCTGACCCCCTAAGTGCAAGATGTAATGATTTCTTTATGCCCGGCAATAACTCCTCCTCAAAAAACCGTCGGTTCCCATCTCGGAATATTTAACCACCCCTGAAAACCCTCCGCTCTATAAATTCAAAAAGCAAAAACAAAAAAAGCTTTAAAAATCATTCAAACCTTTGAGGAAAAAGTTAGCCCATAAATTGCCTTTAGGTTGTAAAGTTATCGGTCTCCTCTTCCTCAATTTATACTTTTTGGTCCACCATCAGCACAGCGTTCATCACATTATTGTTAAAATAGTATCAAACGTGCTATCACAAAAGCCCCCGCAAACCAATTTATTGTATAATCCACTTCTAGTGAAACCCAAGAACATGGCCATTTGATAGAACATTTAATTATGGAACCAAAATAACATCACTTAGGTTAAAACCTTTGAATATAGATAGTTGACACGGGGATTTAAATTCAATTTTAAAACTTAAAAAATCCTGTTTATGTTCAACTTTTCTACATTTCAGTAATGGGATGAAAAAATGAATGATTGTAAAACATCCGTGTTTACATAAAAAGGGGTTATATACGTGACATTTTATGAATATGATATGCTATAAAGGGTTTGCACGAGGGAGGCTTTAGTAATGAATTAGATATTATGCTTCCGGGGGTTGTGCACTTTCCCTGTAAAGTTCAAAACTGAGAAGAGAGAGGGGCTCCATTCATATATTCAAGACATATTCATTTCACTTGCATAAACAATATGCATATATTATAAAGTAATGGTAGTAGTGCGGTCAAAATTAATTTCGAGTGTATAAGAGGGGGTTCGGTGCCATCTGATGAATAAACGATGTCATCGTGCGAAATCTTCCGGTTTGTATGCCGAGGTTGAATCTAGTTTAATTGGTTGTGTTGCATGCGCTAGGCGCTATCTCGGCTCAGTCCTGCTCGGTTGAGTGACGGGTGTACAATTAAACTCACACCACGTCTTTCTGCACAACCCCCTTACCCTTTCCTAACTGAATTTACCCACGCCAAGATACAAACCTTAATTAGATGCCGGTCCTACATAAATTCAGGGAGTCTACTCCCCTGTGAGATAGAGGACGGGGACGGTTTCGCAATCAAGACTCATGATCACGTTAGGAGACCGCTGGCATCTAGCATTTCAAACAGTTTTGGGGTAAAAAGCTCGTTTAGCTTTTGTCCTTGCTTAGTAGCCAAGATTAATGATAAAAGGGTGCAACCAAGATTTTCCTCGTTAAATAACACCCTCTTGCATAATACACACACAAATTTAGCTAATGAGTGCTACAAAAGCGAAAATCCATTAAAATTCAGATTCAGCAGCCAGTCCATCGCTATAACATAGGAAAACGCCCAAGTTAACTATATCTCGTATGAGCTACCACATTTAAAAGAGCAAACAGCTTTTTAGCGTATTTTTGTAATAATGTGCTTACTAGTTTCATTGTGCCACTAAAACTATTGTTGATTGTCAATAAACAATTGTGTCACATTGAGAATCCAAACAATGAAACGAATCTTAAAATTTCGAGGTCGAAAATTGTTGCCGAACTGTTTTGATCGGGATGCGAACTGTGGAACGTCAACTATTTGTCGGATCTCACTTCGAGGGCTTAGTTTATGAGCATTCCTATCCGGGGTGGTAAGCTGTTGTTCCGAAACGCCCACGTGTATGACAAGTTTCCGCTGTATTAAACTCCTCTCTCGCTTTTAAAGCAATAAAAGACGTTAAAAAATGAAAAATAACGCGACCCTTTTGGCTAATTCAAACGACCATATATTCAAAACGATGTCTTATTTAGAAGTAAATAAATCCTAAAGGAACGCATTTGTCTGAAAAAGACGTCGTTTTGACCCTGCCATGTTATAAAAAGGACGAAAAAAAGGAGGGTCGGGAATGCGCGATTCTAAACAAGAGTTATGCCCGTCACTGATTCATGCAAGAGGAAGACAATATATACGAGGTAACCTTCGCGAGGCAACGCAGCCTGATTGATATCTCGGCCGAGGTGAAATACATTCTCAATATGTTCCCCCCCGCTGGCTGATATACATCAAACCGCATCACCTTGATCAAAAGTTTGATTTATGCCTGGATCGAAATCAACTTTTTTTTTCACGTAAGGCTGATTTAGCGTTTTGAAAAAAACAAAGCGAATTTTCAATGAACGGGGGGAGAAACCGAAAGAGAAAAGGATTCAAGGAATACATTGACAGATGGTATCCTTTAGTGCGTTTAGAACGCTACATTACCCGAGAAAATTAAGGATAATGGCTGTTTTATGAACACTCCTCCCTCTTCTTTTGGAAATTAAGTGTAAATTTATCAGTTCTTCACTCTTTCTTTATCGCATCTTCAGTTCTATTTATTAGGCATTTAAATTACCCAAATCAATCCTTTTCTTCAGGTTCATTTTAACATAAAGATCTTTTATTTTAGTTAGGTTCATTTATTCTCTGCTTTTGAGGTAAAGAGAGGTTAGCTTTGCACATAAACACACAAAAAGGTCCCTGCAATTATTCACCAAATAGGTCAAGTCATAAATGTGTTTGAAGTAAAGTTAGCATCTCCAGTGGTTGTGCCATGTGCGCCGAGCGAGAGGATAGAATAAATCGTGATAATTGTTCACCATGAACTTCAATAACCATGAACTTGAGATTTATCTGAGTGAATAATGAAATTTTATATTATAATCGTAGATGGTAGTTTTGTCGATTGCCCTATTATGGTAAGGATAGGGGATTCGAGACGTAGAAATATGGTGTCCGTGAAAAGGCAAAGGCTTATCTGTATTCCCGATCCGAGCATAGAGAGGGAACAAAAGCATGTCTAACTAAAGCGGGCGTAAACACGATCTCTCTGTAAATAAAGTTAATGTCCCCGACGACGACGGATCGAAAAAGCGGACATCTTTGATCCCGCATAATATTGTTTGTTCACTTATCGTATTCTGTTGCGTTGGCAAATCAGGGAGGGGTTTGAGGGCGAGGGGACTTCTTTTTTCGGAGGAAAAGTACCGAGGGGTGGGGGTTAACTTGGTATTCATATGAGACTCCGGGTAACGCGATCCTTGTTACAAAAAGTGCACGCACTCAAGTTTTTCCACCCCTAAGACCACTCAGGGATTTGTCCAATAAGTCATTTTTCAACCAAAAATGATCTCACGATTTAGGAAAACTAAATGCCGGGGCTATTGGGCGGGGGGGCGGCTATTGTAATTATTGTAATACAAATTGGTAGAACGGGAAGTATGTATTAATAAATATAATTAATAAATAGGAAACTAAGGAAAAATAGAAAATCCAAACTTACCTAGTTAGCTGCCAGGTTCTTGAGCCAGTTTAGAATCTTTGTAATCTGCAACAAACATAAACTACAGTTTTAAAATCTTATATCATGAAATTATCAAGGGTTTTTTTTTTCTCTCGAACCTCCAAAACACCCTAAACACCTCTCATTCATTTATTTCCATCTCCACAGATATTCACACACAATGCCCTCCCGTGAACATCCCCACCGTGGTGGTAGGAGGTGGTAATGGTGTGGTGAGGTAGGAGAATGTGGGGAATGGATGGAAGAGGAACTGGAGGTTGTGGATAGGTCCGTAGAATCCCGATTTTTCTTTAGAAATTCGAGTTATGGGTTTCCTCCTCCATACCACATTTTAGCGTATTTCTGGAGTACAGATTGCTATTGAGGTTGGTCTCAAGGAGATTTAATCATGAATTAAAAATTATTCAAGTTATTAGTACCTAGGAAAAATATTATCATGACACGAACGAATTTTCGATCTATAAAAATAATTATATTTTAGGGGACCAATTAAAAGGCAGCACGAGTGCGATAGAGTATTAATTTCACACGCGACGAGGGATCTGTTTTTAGCCTCAATTTCAAAAAGATAACTAAAATTATAACTGAGTTGGACGCTAATGGATTATGGAAATTGCATCGCTTTTAACAGGTTCGGGAATAGCCGTGGGAAAAGGGCGAAAAATGACAAGTGGATTACAACGGGAATGACGATAATCTACCGCCTTTTAGGGGCTAAAGCCCCTCGAGTCATCAGGCTCGGAGGCGGCGGAAAGGGATTTGTTTGGATTCCGGGTCGGGGGAGTGGAAGGAGTGCGCTCTGCCGTCGGAGGGGGGTGGCTCCTATTAGTTCGAAGGCGTGAAGTTGGTGGCAGCACTTTACACACCGCCCCCAACTTCAAGCCAACACCACTAGATATCAGACCATCCTCCACATTTAAAATAAACCTTCACTTTCCATACAGGAAATAAACAAACAGTCTTACCTATTTATCAATCAAAACAATGTCTTGATTAAACAAGCACTCAAAAAGTGCTCGAAGAAATTTCTAAGTAAATGACAAAATACCCTATTTTCACCTATTTGCTAAGTTATATACTTAATTTTTCTTATTACATCCTTTAAATCGACAATAATATACAGTCCACTTTAACTAAATTTCTGTACCTAGTTCTCTTATAGGGGAATCCTGAAATACAAAATTGGAACCAATACATACCTTTAATCATTTTAGACGGAAAAAAGTTTAAAAAATTAATGCTTTGGTATGAATTTATTATGAAGAATGGTAACTTTAAGTGTCACCCTTGTTTTATTTCAGTAAAAATTTTATAGTTCCATTTGATGGAGAAATTTTCAATTTAGTAGAACAAAAAGTTTTAAAAAAGAGTCCTTTCTATTATAATTTATCTATAAAACTTGTTCTTTTATGGTCCAATGTAAAGAAGTTTAATTAAAATCTTACTTCATTTTACGAGTGAGCAGTCTTTTGTATTAATATATTGGTGTTAACGGAGTAATCCTTATAGGGCAAAGGGGTTGGAGGGTGGTTTAAAGGATGAGCACACTTTAGGTAAACAATCAACCGAATGAACGTCAGTTGAAGACGAAACTCGTAAAACGGTTTTATGCTCCTCACATAAAGTCAGGGCTAAAATTTACTCGGGACTTAACTCCCTGTCGCTAGCGCGCTTTTTTTCCCTCTCCTATTTCTTCTCTTTCGTTTTTCCCTCTTTACTCCCAACCCGCTCATGAATAAGAATTATTCCTATAGGATGTCCCGTTTAAAAAAAATCAAGGATAGAGAGATTTCCTCCTTTTAAAACTTTTTTTAATACAAAAATACGATAAAAAGTTGAAGATTTAAGACTTTAAAAATCCTCTAGTTTTATAACAGTTGAAGAAAATTTGGGAACAAAAAATCAATTGTTAACTAAATTCTTATAACTCTTAATTTTTATATAGTATATGTAGGTACCTATTTGCATGTTTCTAATTAGTTTTTTTTTTAGTGTTTTAGATGAAATGAAACGTGAGTATTAAGCTATAGTAAAAAAAACTAGAAGCAAAAAAAAGTGTTAAAGGTATTATAGTGAGTTTTATTTTTATCTCGGATGTTTTTAGTTTGTCCTTTTTTCTGCTTTTTACAGCACCCCTCCCTTCTCTGAACTACTATCCAGTATAAAAGGATAGCGGAAACGTCGACGATAGAGTTAACATGCCAGAGGTCACATCAAAAGGGTGGTCTTTCCTCAAGAGCTAAATAAGTTTAGTTTTCCACCCCCTAAACCCAACTTGCTCAACCATATTCCCCGCCTTTAATATCCGGAGTTTTTTTCCCTCCCTACTTTTCACTCTTTCTCTTTTCCTCCCTCTTTGGGATACCGCCCATAACACTCTTACGTCTTCTTCTAAACAGAAAAGAAAAAAGAGGGAATAGTGACAGTAGAAGTTCTGAGTAAATCTTCTGCTGTAAGTGTAAAGCATCATACTTTTTAGAACTAAAAAAGAAAAAAACAAACATTTTTATGGCATCCTCTGACCAATTAGCATGGAAACTTAAAATGTTAATTAACACTGTTTAAACAGTCAAAATATTCTACAGAATAAGTAGAAAAAAAAAACAGAAACCACATAAATAATTATTACTAACTCTGGTAAAAGGAGAAAGGTAGATGATGTGATGGGCGAGTGGGGGGGGATGTTAGGGATGTGATGGGGGAGTGGGAGATATGGGGAGAAGTTACGGGAGTCTTGGTGGGAGATGTGAGGCTGGGTTATTTAGTAAAGTAGAGAGATCTTTAGATTCCTATGGACTTCCTCCTTCATATCTTTAATAAACTTGAAACTAGCGCTCGCGTAACTGTAAGGCTAAGGTTCATTTTGGGTTGTAGGTACTTAAATTGAAAGAAAGGATTACAGTACTTTTTGGTAAATTGGATACTTTGGTATTAGGCATTTTATTGAGACCGAAAAAAAGGGAGAAAAATAAATCCAGGATCAAGAGGATAATATTTGTTAGTTTTTTTTCCTCTCTTTTTCTCTCTACTTCGTTTTCCTCCGATTTCAAGTAACCTGATAAATGTAATTCGATCTGTCCCCAATCTCCTTTAGACAAATTGCAATAGGATTACAAACTAAGCAGCTTCCAGTATAGACAAGAGGAGTTTCCGGTTGAAAAAATTCCAATTTTAGGATTATAAAAAAAGAGGTGGGCGGAGGGGACTCTAAAAAAATTTTGGGACGATGAAAGGGGTTAAAAGCTCGTTTTCGTGTATAAACTCGTTTCAAGGAGTCCCTTTGAAGGGTGGACCCGTTTTGACCGCTACCACGTTTAGATACCAATCATGACCGGACATTCGGAATCCCTTTCCGACCCCGAGTAGTTTTACGTTTTGACCCTAATCTGAGTTGCACTCGAGTGCTTTTTGATTTGCATATTCAAAGGAGCCCATTGTGCTCTTCTTTAGTCCTAGTGGATTTTCAAGTAGGGCATTAATAAAGCCAAGAGTCACCTTCCTCGAGCTTCCTCTTATCACAAAAGGCAGCCTTTATTCATATATTTAGCATATAGTATTCATATATTTGGGGATCATCAAGTCCTTATATGAAATTTTCCCAAATCCCTATTCTTCACGGTAGCAACATTATAATGAATGTACAGAATAGCCCAAATATTTCAAAACTAATTTGAAATTACAATAAGAATGAACTGACAATTTTTTTTTCTTATTCAAAAAGTACACGTTTGGAATAGAGAATATCGCATCCTCTGGGAAATGGTAATCCTAAAACATTATTATTGGGTATAATCCTCCGATCGAATCTCAGCCATTGTGTCCGGTCTGACGGCCGGCCACTGGGGACTATCCACATCCGAACGACGCCGACGGTACGTTTTTGATCCTCAAACGCGCCTTATCGTCTGTTAGATAAAATTGGTGAATCGCCTCTCCCTTTTCAGTCCAGACTTCCAAGTATTCTCAATATAAAATCTATTGATTTCACCCCTATTGTCTCCAACGTTCCATGGGGAAAAAAAATCCTTTGTGAAAAAATAAGCACACTTTCGGGGATTTTAAAAGAACTATTACATAATAATAAACATTATGTATTCCTTTTTAAAACATGCTTTGTAATAGCGCATTAATGTGGAATATACCTATAGGCAATTAAAAACGTTTGAAACTCCAGAAAATTATTTTAACTCAACAGAAGCGAGCATCCCGTTTATAATTTGTGACGTTCCAGGTAGATGACCCTTTTGATGTATGTATTCAAGAGAGATATTCATATTTACTGATTTCCCACCCAGTGTGTACCATTTCACTCGTGATTAATTAAATTTCTTTTATCCTTTTTTGTATTTTTCACTCAAATAATTTTTTTTTCAAACAATCATTTAATATTAAAACATAGGTTGTTTTTTTATAGTTAAAAATTCAAAAAACAGTTTTATTTTAAATTTTGTTTAATCTAAAAAATAACGAAAAACCTTCTGTTTTGTACTTTAATCAAAATTTAACTTATCGTTTTATTCGTGCTATAAACGCCGTTATCTCTGGCACCCCTGTATAAAAGGACAATAGCCATAATTAAAAAAAATTTATTTCGCCCCTTAATTATTGCTATCTAGTCACAAAACGGGAAATGCTGGTGGATGGACGGCGTGAAAGTGGATCACGCGATGACGTGACCTCATGACGAAGAAGGGAAGAGGTTCCCTTTTTTGTGTCTATCCAAAGGAAAAGCGTTTTTCAGTCTCACGAAAAGGCCCCAGTATCCCATTCCGAGTGAATAAATGAATTCCTTTTGTAAAAGAGTCAGTTTTCAAAATTAAAATCGTTTGTTGATTACACGATTTTTTGGCTTCATTCAATTTTAAAAGGATTAAGTGAAGTGTAAACTCGATGATACTGACTAATTATTTAAATTCCATTGAATAATATAATGTACTTACAACACCCTTAAATAAAAATGTTCTTGCTATTTTTATTGTTACAAGTAAAATGAAATTTAATTAATTTTTAAAAGTTTCAAAAATTCTCTTCAGTGAGGAATATATACCTAAAACAATAGGTCCTAACCAAGAGCTGTATAGAATATTGCATAGTAGTAAGCCGTCTTGTGCGGTAGGGAGTAAAAGCCTATAACAGCATGAGCTGCCATGACAACTCAAGGAATTAACTTATATGAAAGGAGACAAGAAGAGCCCTAATGCCCCCTTGTCCGCCTTATGATTAATGCTTGAGTCGTGGCCTCCAGAATAATGAAGCCCGAACTTAATTTTCAATTTATCGATTTTATTTTTTCTGATTGAATAGACGAATGAAGCGATGATAGCTGGATGAGACGTGATTGAAGGAAGTTTGGAAAGGAGGGTGGGTTGCGAAGGATTAAAGGGCTTGGCACCGACGCTAATCGTATTATCAGTGAGTCTCTCTAGTGAGCTTCCCTAAGTCAGTTTAAAGCCCTGTATTTTACATAGCACTCGAGAAATCCCTTACCTCCTTCTATATATTCCGTCAAACATATTAAATCAATTTGCGCCCTGATGGATTATGGATGTTTTGTTTATACGTTAATAACCAATATAAATTTTAAATTTATGCATTCAATATTTACTAACATTACCTTTTTTTTGTGTGTGTGTGCTTTGAAACGCTTCATCTGGGTTCGATCTTTGAAAAGCGTTTTGGCTTTTAATCAGGGCCCTTGGGCCTCTTTAAAGTTCGACCTCTTTCCCTTTATTCCTAGAGTTTTCTGTAACGTATCCCATTTACGTGAGGGGTTTCCCTTTGAACATTTTGACGCTACCTTTAGGTTTTTTCTATACTCTTTCCCATCCCAGCGTTATAGAGATCACGAGAATAAAATTTTAAAAAATTGAGATTTAAAAAAGTAATTTTAAATGCAGAGCATTGTCTGCACGGTTGAAACCTCATAAAAGAATTGACTGCGCTTTTTAATCTTGCATAAAAGATCACCGGTTCTTTGTGTTCGGGCGGGGACCAACTTATCCCTTCTAGGGACCCACCCCTTAGCATTCTGTACCAAGTTTTTTTTATTTCTATTTGCGATTCCAATCGCGATAGAGCTTCTGTTGGATTTACTTCTATTGATCACCTGGATGAACTGCAAAGGTAGGTGTCGTTCTTCTGGATAAATAAATTTAAAAAAATAGGTATTTATCTTTCCCAAACTTTTGAAGCTCATTGTAAACCTACTAATTATTATACAATCGCATACTTGATCTCAACTCTTAAGTTTGGATTAATTTTTTTATAAGAAATAATAAGTCAATTTTTTCTGTATTGAACAATAGCCAAATTATTTTTATTTAAATAATTTTTTTTTTGTCCCTAATTATAAAATAAATGAAAATGTGCCTTTTGTAAATTCAGAAACGTTGGAGGTTAAAATTGTATATCGCTTTGAAAACTACTTTGGCTTTAATTAAAACGACAAATCCAGACGTATTAAACGATTCATTATTCTACAGGAAAAAAAAATGTAGGTATTTTTATTTTATTTCAAACGTTTGTTTTAACAAAAAAAAAGTTCATCTTCACTCTTAAAAGAAGACTTAACTAGAAGACAAGAGTTAATTTCCCCTCGGACCCCAGCAAAGAACGTGCCTATAATTGGAAATTAGCCTTTTGGAGGAAAAGGGGTCACATGTGCTTAAAAGCACCTGTAATATCAAGAGTTCCTCGTTAAAATCTAACGAGGTCGTTCCTTACAGCCTAAGGTTCTGTTTTGTATGAATTTAATTACAAAGATGATTGTTTCCAAGGGTAAGTTTTTTTTTAAACTTTCATTTAAAAAATATTTTTAAAATTTTCAAAAGTGATGTATTTGTCGTATTTACAAGGAGTATTGATCCCTTAAAGGGACTTATCCACCCTCCTTTTCAACATCCTCCCTCTTGCAAACATCAACCTCTAAATACCCACCATCTTTGACAATTAGCATAATCCGTCCAGATTCCTGAACTTGACAGGGATTATACAACACGTAGACAGTTCACCACCGGCAGTAGCTAACATAAGTTATAAACAAGCTTTCTGAATCAAGGGCACCTATACAATAACGTTAGCGTAATTATTGTTTATATAAGTTTGTCCCAAAAGTAGAGAACGTTTTGAAATGGACAAATCTCATGTACCTAAAGTTTTTAAATTTCTATAATCCTAGCCTATGATGGTGGCCTATGAAGTATTAGGTGACTTAATTTTAAGATTGCGAGGATTTCAATTTGACAAGCTTAACACAATATGTGCATCGTACCCCTTTGAAAACCAATGAAGGGATATATGTTTTATTTGTTAAATACCGTGTTCATTTACGATAATTTTGATCGAAAGGGAATATGAGAATGAAAAATTTATGAGTTCTTCGTACGCTTGGGTTTTGAAAATGAAGTGAGTTGTCCTCGGCCCATCCGGGTAACCCGAGGGGGTGTTTCACTGACAATTTCAATTGCTTATGAATTAATATCCTTCGGCACACAAAGCCCTCGCAGCATTTCAAACCCGGTTTTGGATAGGGAAGTAAAAATAAAGCGAACATAAAAAAAAAGGAACAAAAAATATTCCAGAACAATGCAAACTGTATTGACAGCTCGAATATTGTTTCGACCATTCATGTACACTAAAACGCACAGTTTAAATATTTGCCTAGCTTGAGGGTATCGATAATATTATATTTTGGTTTCATTACACTTGTCAGGATTAAAATAATTTGTTATTGAGCATTTTTTTAATTAAATTAAAAAAATAAAAACCTCATTTTACCACTGACGTTAAGTGTAACTTACATACTTAATCATTCACTTTTTTCATACCCACATTTCATTACTTTTTTTTAAAACCATACTCACCTCTTTTTATAACAAAAACATTAAACATGATGTTTACTTTAATTAAAAACTTTTTATCGCATTCAACTCAAACATAAACCGCTGGAATATTACGAGAGACGAGGGTAAAAAAACTCCGCACGTTTCAAATGAATTTTCCAAGAGGCAATAATTAATGGAAGCCATAAGACGAGCATTGTGCTTAAATTGAAGACAAGCTCGTTAAGTTGATTGAGTTGGTTTCCCCATGAGGTTTCGTTATTTTTATGTCGTACCATATTACCAATTTATTTATATTTCTGTGCCCTTTTAAGTGCCTTTAGTTTATTTTGTGGAGATAAAAAGAAAAGTGGATTGACTTGGTGATTGCAGAGGTAAAATTGAAAGATACACAACTACTAAGTGTTGTAACAACAGAAACAATCCAGCCTGAACAAGGAGGTCTTTTCTTTTTATAACTCTATTTTCCTTCTCTCCACTTTAAAGTGGCAGTTTTTTCCCCTCTCTGGCACTTTTTTTCCTGCGTTTTCTCCCCCCACGGCTTTGAGAGTGTTTACAAGTGTAAAGGTATGAAAAGGTTGACGGTTTGATAGGAGGAAACGCGTAGGGAGATGTGTCACATGTCTAGAAGCACTTCAACTTCTTATAAAACCCATATTGCTCATAATGGTATGGGTGTGGAAAAGGGTGGATGAGCTCTTCTCTAGTGCATATTTACCCCGACCCTTCTTTCTGCATTAACTGCTCTTTACACTCTTTTCTAAAGGAACTTTCTAAAACCGAGTTTAAACCTAGAACAAAAGGGCTGAACTTTATTTCCCATAGGCGTATAAAGTGATTTTTTGTACATTTCTTAAGTAAAGTCAATTTTTTTCATGAAGGATAATTTTGAATCTGTAAGTCACAGGTTGGTTAAATTCTGTTCATCCACTTGTTATTTTATTTAATAATTTTTTTGTAAGGCCTCTGAGGTTGGACTTTAAGCAATTTACTTACACTTCTTTAACCTTAACTCGTTTCAAAGTAATAGGGGAAAAAGGGATTGAAAGGAAAAATTTCTTATATCCAAAGAGTACCCCGCCCCCAAATTGGCTCGGGTCCCCCTCTTTATTGTTTCACAGGGTGAGATCTAACGACGGACGTGTCTCTTATAAATCGTGGCCTTGTGGGAAAAAATCTAGGAGGGTGGAAGTAACACGGGGAAGGAGGGAGAAAATCTCAAAACGAAGGAAATTGGAGGGAAGGCCTTTAAACAATTACGAGAAGCCTGGTCTAGCGTGCTCCGGGTGAGAAACTACCCCCCTTCGGTGCTTACGTTCGGATCAGCAATAATCAACAATTGAAGGGAGGGCAATCAACGGATCGTTGGCCCCGGGGAACAATCTAAGGAACAACCTACCTGGTTATATTGCCTTGATACCCATCGCAATAAACCTCCTTTATACTAACATTCCGAAAAGTCGAATTTTCAAAATATATTGAACACCCTCATCCATTTAGGGGGCTCTAAATTAGCACTCCCTTAGAAATAGTCGCACCGGATAGGCCATGATTTATAGAGGGATGATGAAATTAATGCTCAGGGATGTCAACAGCATGTGGCCCATTGTGCTAATGTGATCGTGACTAAATCAGGTCGCATTCCTTTGGAATAATGCTCTCATCCCCTTCACTATTAACGCAATCCCCGCACCTTAACTACCAAAGGCCTTTCGCAACATCATGCAAATACTGTTATTCTTGCTTTAATTAAAAATGAGCGCTTGTGTATGAAGATTATGACCACTAAAGGCGTTTTAGGTACCTACCAAGATTTTAGGACTTCTTATTAAGCTGAACGTTAGAACACGATTGCCTCTAGACTCTAAAGCTATCAGGAAATTTAATCACCCCTTCAATTTTATCCTGTTTACTTCACGAGCTAAGAGAAACAAGAAAGACTGTAGATTTCAACATACCGCAGGAAAGGACCAAATGCTTCTATGGGTATTGCAGTAGAGCTTGTTGTTGGGTAAGCTTGTTCTCATGGATTCTTGTTCTGGTTCATAATAAGGTAAGAATGGGTAAAAAAGAAGTGAAGGTATCGCGTGGCAGGAGTCAATGAGAGCATATGAAGTAAAATTGGTTTCACTCCTATATATAGTTATTCAGAATGCTGCAATTGTGAGATGTCCACGTTACAAGTGTATAGATCGAAAGAAAAACCTTGGGTTTGACGATCGATCAAAAAAAGTGTTCACGCTTCTAAATAAAAGAAGCGATAAAGTCTTATAAGGTCTTTTGCGATCATGGACAAGTTTATCGTTAATCTTAAGGTTGATGAAACAATAAAGAGGTTACGGTTGGGAGTAAAAGGGTGGAAGGGGTCAAACTCAATTTGAGGGCTAACTCTAAAACCTGTCCAAGGGTAACCCTATCTCCGAAAGCACGTGTCTGCTAAAGTTCTAACTAACCGATTTGACCAGGGAAGGAAATGGTCAAGGAAAATATTAGCCGTTTACCAAAAGTCCTCCCCAACTTCCCCACAACTTGGAATTATATTAACGAATAGAGGGGCTTTTCAGGCGAACTTTTCTTGTGTCAATGCTCAAGTTTACTCAATTTCTTCATCAACTCTAATTATTTACGTTTCCCTGCTCATAAATGCAGACGTATAAAAAAAATGCATTGACCGGATTCTAAGGTTTCAAGTAGGAAACGGTTTTAATTAAAAAAAATATAAAATTAACCAAATTAAAAAATATATAATATTCACGTACTATCGGAGGAGTCAAATAATTAGAAGAAAAAGACGAACCTTATTAAGGAAGTTTGCAGGGATGAAGGGTTGAAGACAAACGGCGAACGGTGAAGCACAATATAAATTAACCCCTTGGAGAAAATTTTAATGAGCACACGTCAAAGCCCATTGGAAGCAATACTGCGATGCGGGTGAAAAACCAATAAAGGGACAGGATCCTCTTTCCCTCACCTCACCCCCCAACGCAGTCGCTCCCTGGCAATAATGAATGAGCCCCAGTTTTATCCTGTAGGGTATTCAGGGGCTAAATTGACACTCCGTCCTCTTCACAATGAGTAATTTAAACTATTTTATTTTTCAAACGAAATCCCCATCGAATAAAAAAAAATTAATTGAAGGTGTTGCATGAATTGAAACTCTTATCCAATTTCAGGGTTAATCGCTGCTCAAAATAAATCATTAAACGCCCTTTTTTTGTAGTCTGAAAGGATTGTCTTTTTTTTCCGTTGTTGTTTTTAAAGCCTGAAATTAATTAATGTCCTGGGGTTGAAGGGGGCCTTTTCCCGTCCGAGAATGTTAATTTTCATATTTAAATGTACGGTCATGATAGCAGTAAAAGCGGGGTTGACTCCAGTGGCTATACCAGTGAACATTACGTCAACCGTTTTACGTCCCTTATCCATATCAAGGTTTGTAAAATTTCCAGTCATTTACCTTCCTTCCCACCCCTTCCATTCTCTTTCTCTATTCAACCTTTCTAAATTATTATTAACAATTTTTCATTTTTTTTAAACGATTGCAGTAAGATTCCTTTTTTCAGAAGAAAAATAAATACCTCAAAACTCAATTATGGTCAAACATAATAATACCTAATTAGGTAAGAAAAAAGTTAAAAAAAGAGCAGTCAACACATTTTTAGCGGATTTTTTATTTATTTTACATTTAAAAATTTAGTTATTAAATAATAATAATAAGCTTTTGAAAACCGCTTATTAATCATACAAAACAATTATTTTTTATGAACGGTGTACGCATAAAAAGGGGCTTCCACTTTATTTCTGGTAGTATTTTTTGGAATATAATTGCCTGACTTAAATAAGCTCCCATGTGTACCTCCGATAATATCCAACCCTTGTTTCATAAATTTCGAATAAGAAGAGAAATATCATTTCGGTTAATATAATTGGGCCAGAGAAGGAACTATTTTTCTTAACAAAAAGGAAAAAAAAGGAGAAAAAAAAATTTTTTTTGTTGAAGTTATTTTTTTAACCCCCGAAACTGGTTGCGAACGACAGATCCCGCCCAAGGGCGGCGAACAAAGTCAATTGTTTTTGCATGCAAAGCTTCATTATCGGTGATCTAGATATGAGGGGTCGGAAAACGTGGGTATAACGTAACATGCGTTTATTTTTGTTATGCTAATAAACTTTCCTTTGTTAGCCAGTCTGATAAGCATGGAAACGGGCGCTCATGTTCATGGGACTTTTTTTAAATAAAAATTTACAACCGTCATGATTACTCATGATAAATTAATTTTTTTAAAGGTAAATAATTCTCTGTATTAAAAAAAATTGTATTTTTATGGAAAATATTTTATAGCCAGCCCTTTTAGAGTTATAGCTGCTCGTAGTACATCACACGATAGCAACACTTATTAAATTTCACTGGAAAAAATGCCTAGAGGCCTTTTTTAATTAAAAATCTGTATAAAGGTGCTATTTTACAATAAGCAAATTTCTCCAACCATAAAAATGTTATTGTACAAATATTTTTCGTCGTGATCGAACGTTAATTGCGAATTCGGGATAAACCTTTTGAGTTGTTTGCTCAACGATAATCACCGAGAACAAAAACGATTGACGGCAATTAAATCGGATGACAAATATAATGGGGCAATCACCCCCTTCCCATCGAAAAACGTTCCCCTGGACCAGAAACCTTTTTGACTAACTAGGTTATAACGTGGCTGTCAACATTGTTAACAGACGTGATAAAACATAGATTAAAACAAATGGAATCTGTGTTTAACGTTTTAAATTCGACCATCGGTAAAAGTTTATGGGAATAGGTTATAAATCAATCGTTTTCATATTATAATAAACATTTTTCCGTTTCACTTACACGATATTAGGGAGCCCCTAATACCCACTGCCCGAGGGTCTCAGGGTAGCCATTCTCCCTCTGATTTATACTTCAGCGACCCCAAGAGGAATAAAACGTTAGGATTTCTTCTAAATTGGATCGAAATAAGGATAAAAAAGACGAATTTTTCCATAAAAAAGTTTGAAAAATCAAACTTAAATTGGAACTTTAATAAAAACAAAGGCCCCTGTTCAAGAGGGAGAAAAAGTTAGATACAAAAGAGAAGGGGAAAGGTCAAAAAAGAAAATACGGAAAATGCGAAGACAGGTCTCAATCAAAGTTTACTGACGGTGAAACCAATTCAGAGGAAGTTTAGAGAGGGACCCCAAACCTCAAAACTTCACGCCTAAGTTTCCAACCTTATGTCAATAAAATCTTTTCGACTCTTTTTACGTAAAAAATAAAACGAAAACGTTGTTTTTTAAAATAAAGTGAAAATAATAATCTAATAAAAAAATAAAGTATGGGTCCCTGGAGTAATTACGGTGAGTGGGTAAGGTGACTTCAGAAAACGAGGTCAATTGTGAATTGAAAGGTAGGAAGAAGGGGTTGGATTTTTAGAGGATTAGATTGTGTCCTGTAATGCTGGTTTTCTTCCAAGGGGTCGACAAGAATGGGAGTAAATTGTTGTCCTTGTACGTGATTTAATGGCTGCATCAAAATCCTCTTTTGGGCATCTCCGAAAAACCATTTCAAAAATTATTCTTTCTCATTATTTTTTCAAAATTAAATGTAAGTCGAAACTTGAACAAGATTTAAATTCTATACTTTGTATTGCTGCAAGAAAAAAGAGGAAAGATAAGGGGACTCTTTTTTTGCATAAAACGCTGCTTCGTTTTCTTTTCTAAATCGATTTCCCAACGCCAATTCTCCATTCGCTTTTCCCTACCATTGTCGGCTTCTTTTAGCCTCTTATCAGATTCATTCTTACAAGTAAGAAAAAAAAAATTACAATTTTTATGGAGAATTTTTTGTTTTTTTGTTATTTGTTTCTAAAAGAGAAATATTTTATCAAGGATTAAGAAAGTTTAAACGATAAATTTATGGGACGTCAAAACCTTACCGCACTGGTTTGGAACTAATTATAGTTTACCCAGGGGTTGAAAATAAACTAATTAAGGTTTATGTCGGTAAAATCATATTTTCATAAGTGTCGGTTACACGTACCAAGATGTTTGGCAACAAACCGCTTTAGATGTAACATAATGTTTGGTATGAAAAACTTTATGACAACTATTTTATATTCAATTAACGCTGATTAGGAGTTTTAATCGATACCTACATAATCACCTACTAGGTATGTACTTAATAACCTCTAATCGAAATGAGTCAAGGAAGGTTCGTAAAGACAAAATGACCGCGCGTTTATGAGAGCTTGCAACACTCAACCTAGCGAAATATGAGAAAGAATCGACAAAAACTTACCTGGGGTGGTATGGCTGTTCTAGCCATAATTTTAGAATTACATAAAATATGTGTTTGAATGATGCATATCCGAGTTCCGCGAATAGCATAAATTGTTCGATATTATAAAAATAATAACATTGCACACTTTTTCAAAAAATTAATTATATATAAAAAAATTTAAATGCAGTGTATTGGTCATTAGTAGGTCATTTCTTGTATCTCTTTGTTTTTAAGGAAGTCGTAAAGTGGAAGAGGAAAGATTTTCTTCGTTGATATGTGTAGGTCAGTGATTACACGGTTCATTACTTTTCCAATTGAACAATTTCAAGCTAGCGAATCCACTCAAAACTTAAACACTTAGTGCCAAGACTAAAGCCCTTCCTCATTAAACTCTGAACTGAAACATTTTAATCGTTTAAAAATAATTGCATGTTTTTTTCCACAATTTTTGCGAGGGTAATTTTTTAAATTTTAATTGACGCTGTCAAATTAATCAAATTGTATCAATAATAAGATTTACGCCTTAGTAAGCATGTTAATTATAAGTCAATTAGTTTAACACGTCCAAGGAGTCTACAGGGGCGTATAACGTGAGATTAATCATATATTAACGCTTGAGGTGGTAAATTATTGGTGAACCTCTGGCAGACTATATTTAGGTGAGGAAATAATGGATTTGGTAGTCTTTACGTGAAATCGTTGAATTAGGAAGAACCCTGTAAGCAATAGGAACTTACACCTCATACAAAAAGGAATGAAAAAGAGAATAAAAAAATAGTTTAAAATATCATGAAGAAGTGAGAAAGAGAGTTAGGTACTGATATTTAAAAAAGGCAAAAAATCGTACATAAAAAAACAATAAATCAGATTTATTTTGTTTTAAACATTTTGGTTCTCTCCTTATGTTCCTTTGGTCTATTAATTGGCAAATGGCTATTCAATTATTCCAAGCACGGTCAAAGCAATAGGGGCCCAAACACCGTGAGGCATAAGGGACGCCGAGCCGCATTAATTGCCTTAAATCGGAAATCGTCCGCTCGGGGTCGTTCTGCTCGATAAAAATTGTCAAAGAGATAAACGCGACGGAAAAGCGTTCAGAAAATAAACAGAAGGGTCGGAAAAGATGGAAGGACGGGGCGGGCAGGACGCGGATAGTAATTCACGGAGCAATACAGTAAAAAGCTTTCAACACCCCGTGGATTATAAGCGAAGTTGTAATTTATTTCGCACTGAAAATGTTATTCAAGTCTGTGACGGTTATTTAAATAGAGAAGTCTCCCATAAATTATTTCATACCACAAAAACACGTTTTTACCAAGAATTTTTCAAATAATATTTTATTCCAATTTAAACGAAATAGGCTGGTCTTAAGCAAACTTCTGGCTCGCTTGAGGAAAAATTGTAAAATAAAAAAAGCTTAGCATTTTAAGAATTTGAAAGCTTTTTGGTCAATTTCCCGAGGGTGTCTGGTGGCCCTTTTATACTTGTTGGTGTGCGACACGGATATTGCGTACTAAATGTTTTATTTTCATTTTAAAATGGAGTATAAATATCAACAATAAAAGATGATAATAATTGGCGAGATACAAGCCCCGTTAAAAAAACATATAAAAAAGGTCCCCTAAAAGGTTTAGGCAGGGGGTGGACGATTTCATGATTAAAGTTAGTCAAAGCTTTTCATTATAAGTTTAGATAGAAAACGGTATATAGGAGGGCCAGAAGATAAGATGTAATTCCCTTTTTTACTGCTCGAAAGGAGTCCCTTGGGAAAAGCGGAACCCTGTATGATATAATTCGGAGTGTAGCCCGGGTATGGGGAGAGAAGCGTACTTATCTCCGTCCGTCCCAGGAGGTAAACAATTACAGTGGTACGTGTTCAACTTTATCAGCGCTTTGGACACGTCTATCCCGGAGTTCAGGAGGTCTGATTAACGCCTACCCCCTCCTCCCCTGACGCAAACGCGATGACATTTATAATCCGACAAGGGAGAATATCAAAATTGTCGGTGTTGTTTTAGGTTTGTCAACGTGTCAATACAGTCCTAATAAGAGAACTCGCAGTAGGTACCTAATTAGCATATCCGATGTCACTTTTGACAAGTTGAATGGGTAAACATCGAATCACTATTAGGTACCTACCAGGCTTATACGTATTAAGTAAAATTTACTTATTATTTAATTTTCTTACTGCCTGAAATGGGTAAAGTAGAAAATATCAATTTTTGCTCTTTTACACGTTAAACCGACAGCTTCTCTTTTAAATTTTAATAGGGTGCAGAGGCGAACACATCTCGATGCTTTTTCAACATTTGGACAAGCCAAGAGGATTCTAGACTTGCACGGTGCACCAACGTTCCAGCCCAAATGTTGGAACATTTTGTTCCATCTAGTTTATAAGCTGCAGCAATAATAGTAGGTTCATTATCCTTCAGAATCCTTCTTAACGATGCCTCCAGTTGCTCATAAGGGATTTATGTGCTAACATCTACCACCTCCCTCGGAGTTGGGACCGGGCATGGGAGTTCAAGCTTAGGTTTTTGATAAAAACTGAATAAATGCTGAAATAAAAGAGAGTCAATAGTAAAACTTTTTTATTTAAAAAAATTTATTTGATATTGAAATAAAGGAGAGTATTGGATAGTAAAAATAGAAAATATTATATTCAATAAACGGCTAGAAAGGAGAAGTGGGTCTAGGATGGGTACAATTTATGTTGAAGGCCGGTCCGGTAATATCTCGACTGCTCTGTATTCACGGGGCATACTATTTCCGATTTAATCTTCTGCACCCGCCCGGCTTTTCCAAAGGGGCTATCTCTTGAACGCTAAGTGCGAAAACAGAGATATATATCTCCCACACTCTTATTGAACCGAGTTCCTTCCTCCTTGTTCATACCCCAACAGGAGGGAAAAACCTCTTATTTCAAAAACTTTTTCAAACTCCGCAAATTAAATTTTTATTATTTGTTGCCGCCCTTTAGAACTTTATCTTCAAGTTTTTTGTTCAATATTTTCCTCTGTGGGACCTAACTGTATTACATGAATTTTTTTTCTTTTAGCGGATTTTTTTCTTTAAGAAAGAAGTTGAAAGACTTTTTTTGTAAGTAACATATTTTTTATGGAAGAAAATTAGATGCTAATATTATAAGGTGTGGATTTTGAAATGTATCGATTTCCTTCGTCTGGAATCAAATTAGACCTTTATATTTCCATCCTTGGTAGACGGGCGATGTAGGATGAGGGGGTGAAAATTGAGAAATCCCTTTTGACTCCATCCCCCGGCACGGATGAATGAAATCCAATCGTAACGCGTCGAAGATTTGACGGAGAGTTAGTACGAGGGTGAAAGAGACGACCAAAAAGAAGAAGAAGAAAAAAAGTGATAGAAAAAAGTGGGATTTTATATTTTTTCGATGGCAGATAAGGTGTTAGGACCCCTCTCGGGTTGCGAACTCTTACAACTCACCGGTGGTAACCAGAGACAAGATTGGGAAGACGTGGGAAGCCCGCCTGAGAAGTATAACAAAGTGATTATTAATATATCAGATTCCACTTACATATTTTTTTCTCAATAGGTCGGCTCTCCCGGAGTGTGAAAAAGGACAGAATGTAACTGTCCGATAGAATCTTTTTTACACTTCATTTTAAATATGGATGACGGATTTTCGGGACGGTAAATATCACGACGTCACTTTATAAAACAAAACAGCCTCTGACAAGCGTGAACGGACTCAAAATAAAGTGAGGTATGAAGTCCTTTCTATTTACATAACAGCATTTTAAACTCAAATCGAAATTTCTCTTTCCAAATCCCCCCCAAACACAATTACCTCTCCTAGTCAGTCGCCTTACCCCCAAGCCTTTATTGGCCTCCTTACTCCCAGGCCCTACTAGCCCTCTTAACTCCAGGAGCCTACTACGCCTACTCACCAACTAGCCCCAAATCCCCCAACCTTACTGATTAGTGATTACCTATACATCCCCCTCCCCTCGATTCCACCAATCACCTAGCTACGCCACTGGTTAGGTACAGAGGAAATAGGCCAACAGGAATTTTCATGGCGCTCTACGATTTTATAATCGCATAGACAACCTGCTGAACCTACTGCTTGTGTTAGCCACAACTTAGGTATTCTTCAGTTTAGAAAAATGATCGATTAAACCCTCATATTAGCACATTTAGTGTCATTTACCTTGACCATAAAAACCTTTAGAATTCTAAGGGAATGTTAATTAAAAGCGCATTGTTTTATCACAACATGTATCTCGATGTTATTTATGGCCTTTAATTACTTCCTTAACAAAATAGCAGGTGGAGGTCAGGATGTGAACTCTGATGTATAGCGTTATTTACTTTAATGTTCGGAGGCTTCCAGAGCTGTAAAGGATTAGGTCCGCCCTTGGACACTATGAAAAGGGTCGTCAAGGCTTTAAGATGAAAAGCGAGCTCGCCTTTGCCGAATTCATCTTCCCAACAATACATCACATCATTTTACCCTAATTAAATTTTCGTGACCGTAAATTAGATTGAAATGGTTAAAGTGAGAAGTTAAAAGATAAACGGTCAAGCATTGATTGTGTGAAGCCAAAGGTTCCAAAGTGGCCCCAAAGTAAAGGGTACGCGTTGGCAGAAAGGAGGGGGGTAAACTAAATCCAGAGAATGATCAATTTTGTGCTCTAACTCGTAGAAGGGGCTTCACCAAACTTGAACACTAATGCCAATTAGCGGCGACGGTGATTAGGTTTTCTCCTTCCCTGCCTCTCATTAGGTGTTCAGTTCAGACTTCGGAGCTCAAAGTAAGCGAGGATCTTTGGTCGAATACCCTCTCCCGACTCTGTGACTTTAATTAGGGTGGAATTCACCAACACCCTTCGTCTCTCTTCTTTCGCAAAATTAATTTCGCCTAACTGTTCAAAATCCTGACTTCTCTAAAGTTTCATTGCAAAAGTAAGTACTCAGTTGAAAGAAAATTGATTAAAATTATATGTGACTGTACATCTTTTAATATGCAGACTGAGAAAAAAAAATTCTATTACCTCAAAATGGTAATTTCTAGAGTGTTTTTCTTCGTAATCCAAGTGTATTTATTAAGTTTTCCATAACACGTGACTCCCTTTCCCCCTATAATATCGTCCCTACATAAATACAGGTGAACGTTATTAAGTAATAGTGTAGGTTCAAGTCAGATTTACAGCTTCCAGTAAGGCACAGTGTTTCTTCCCAAACGTAAGGGGTGGGGGTCAAAACGAGGGTGGGTTCCGCCTCAAAATACATTTTTCTTTCTCATGAACTTTTATGTTCTCTTTCCGTTTTCCGTTTCCAACCGACTACCCCTCCGAAACCTATAAGTAAATACATCCCCCTTTTTTTCAACATCGCCATTTCGATTTAAGTTTTAATTTTTAAACAAAATTAATCTACAGTTTAAACTAAATACGAAGTCGATTGGGCTAATTATTTACTCTCTTCTTCAGAAGTGGCGAGGGCAGAAAAGTTAATGGAACCAATCTGAGAAAGTCAGTAATCAAAGGAAAGCAAGCACTACAACTTTGGTTGTTATTTTTCTCTCAAAAGTGTTTAACGAGCTTTCGCTTTGGAGAAAGAATCTTTTTCCAGGGGGAAAAAAAGAGATGACGGTCTCACCAAAAATTCTGATGCTGTACCAACTATAAAAGGAAAGGATTTAATCTGACTACTAAAAAAAATTTTAAGACAAAGTTTTTATGACTTTTAATTTTATAACTTTTTGGAAAGGGTTAAGTGAAAAAAAGCGTTTTTAAACTAAGAGGAAAAAAGCTCTTTCCAATGCAATCCAATCTTCGAAGTCGAAGTTAAAGCAGTTTTCCGAGAGCCACCTCATTTGCGAATAAAAACTATAAAAGGAAATCACCTTTAGGTGACTTTTTAAAAAGTTTTTTAAAAAGAAGAGAAAAACTCTTTGCTTCTGGAATTGAATTCGTTTGATTTTTAATTAAAAACATTAAATTTCAACTCAGCGAATATTTCAAGGTGTTATCAAAGTGTAAGTTGAGCTCGGCCCAAACTTCCACACGATTTGACACCCCCGCTACTTTCTTATCTTGGCACTTCTCTCCGCTAGACTTATGCTCCCTACAAAATATCGATTCGTTACAAAATTCAAGAAATTCTGTTCGTCATTCCTCATTTTAACGTCAGCGAAGAATAAAAACAAAAAACAATTGAATGAAAACTTGCCTTTTGTAAATTTATGATTATTTGGTTAAACAACCTTGAATTGACGATTTAACGTTTGTGTCGGACCCTCCACCCAAGCTATGAATATAAGAAGCAATCTCGCAAATTGAAAGCCTTCTTTTACCAAAGCCAAAAGGAACTCGTCTCGAAAGTGGGCTTTTGCCGTTTATTTTCGGTCCGCCAACCAGTTTTCATTTTTCTTCCCTTTCAATACAAAGAAAAAGAAAAATTTCCTAAATCGTCCTGCGGTGCAGGAATTTCTCGACACCAAAAACGTTCCAGTGGGGGGTTGGAGTGAGAACGTTTATTTAAGGTGATTGAGCGTAAAGGAGGTTTGACAGGGATAGGAAACAAGAGACTATCGAGAAGGGGGATCACCTTCTGTTACGATACTTTATAGTCCTCGAGTTCCTCCTGTAATATGTCTAAAGGAGGGATTACCCACTATATCCGAATAACATTCAATAACAAACGTAAGGATGATAAAAAAAACTTTTCTTTCAAATTTTTTTAGCGGATTTTAATTTGTGATTTGATTATGAAATTCTTGGAGCTTACTAGCAAAATAATTCGAAAACTATGAATTCCCAAAGGGAGCCTTCGACTTTGATATTCACGTCAAGAGATATTCAGGTAACGAGGTCATTGTTCGAACTTATCAGTTTCTAAAGTAGGGTCGAAGTTTAACAATATATTGCGAATAAAAGGCGTTCCTTGTCTTATCGCAAAATGGTTTCCTGCTTCCTGAAAAGGATGGTCTTGGTATGAAATTTTCAAGTAGGACGTTGCAATATCCATATAGAGAAACGTAAATTTTCGGTCGATAAAATCCTGAAAAGTTTGTTTTGACACCTTCGAATGGTTTCACTTATAAAAGATAGCAAGTGAGACGGCTGTAAATAAGGGAGTCGGAATGACAATCGTGCGGTAAAACAGGGGAAGGGTGGTGGATGACTCCACTCAAGAAATATAAGGGAAAACCCGAGGAGTTTTTGGGAAGGGGGAAGAACAATTTACAATAGATAAGAGTGTATTGTGCGAGGGTGTTAAGTGATACCGAGACTTTGTGTTGGAAGGATGGAAAAACGAGTGGTGGGGGGATGGTGTGACATTTTGCCAGGGAGGAAAAGAGGGTGATAAATATAAGATAAAGTGACCATGCAAAAGACCACTTTTCAACCTTCCAGAAGGGCGCGACGACATATTTTAACACTTCAACCCCCTTGACTTTAACCCGTCCCGAGGTGAAACTTCTTTGTTTTCACGCATATGAGATGACGTAAAAAAGATTGTTTTTAATATTAATAAACACCTATAAATTAGGCCTGTATCTTTTCTGCATTCTTTATCTAATCTGGCTAAGTAGACTGGAGGTAAGTACTAAAAGAAAGGGTTTTTATTTTTATGAAACCGTAATTGCCATTTTGATATTGTCGTTTTTCGGTTGTTTTCTGGTTTTCGGACCACTGACGTTATTAGCAGATTGGAGGGCTGGGGGATGAAAGTTGAACTTCGGCAACCTTTCACCAACCCCTCGCCTTTCCAGTTTTGAGGTTTAATCCAGGCGAGTTTGTTGCTGACAGTTCGTTTTGGAGGGCCACCTAGCCTATGCCACTTAAAACTCCCGAATAACATTCTCAGCCACCTCACACCGACAAAAAGTTTGTTCCAACCCAAAAGCGAAATTGCAGGCCCGTCTTCGAGTTGAAACTTAACGTCTCGTCTTTACTCGCCCAACTGCCTCCAACTCCGAAATTAACTCCCGCTTATCTATCTCGACTTTTAACTTTTTTCCAACGTTCATAATTTTTTCAATTAATTTACATTTCAAAAATAAATGACTCTATTGTTACCTTTCAGCGAACGCTAAACAAACTGTGTAAAATAGCCAGAGGTCGGGAGAGTTTGGGTTCTATCAGAAAAGCTGTCCGTTCTCTCTTCCATAAATACGTATACAATACAGCCACCGGACCTTCTGCATACATAATGTAATAAGTTCGTCCTAACAACAGAATGTCCTAAATAGGCTGTAACGTCTCTCATTAAGAAAAATAATTTATTGTTTGCTTTTGCTTAAAATTTCTTTCCTCGGTCATTTTCAAATTTTAAACGATTTAACCTTTCTTATAAATAAATAATAAGGAAAAAGTATTGGAAAGAAAGGGTAAGAGTCATATAGCGTGAAGGTTCACGGTACAGCGCAATTTTCTGACTTGATCGAGTTTGTCCTGTCAACTTTTCTTCACCTTAAAAAAGAAAAATGTGTGAATATTTTATTTACACCTTAGCGAATTTTTCCCCTTCGCTCTTTTCACCGGTTGCTTTAACAAGGTAGTCCCACGCATCCGTGGATTAAAGAATGAAAAAGGGGTTTGAAAAAGACGAACCTTTTTCGATTCGTTTATACAACGTATTTTAAAAGGCATTGGACCGTTTTAAAAAAGGTCATTATCATCTTCGACGATAAACGTAGTAATAAAGGAGCAATAAAAAAGTTGAAAAGCTCAGGTACCTAATTAGTTTTTGAAGAAAAGAAAATTGTCGAATTAAATCCCGAATCAAAGAGAGGGAATTTTTTTTCTACGTTAACTTTTCTTTAAAGGGCTCAGGCTTCAATTTTTTTTTTAAAGGAAAAAGACGTTGACAGCTTATTTTTTTGTCTTAAAACACCTCCCTAAAAGAATTTGTATTTTTCATCAATAAAATAAATTGGAAAGTAAAGAATTTATTTTTAACCACACAAACCTACCATCCTTAGCCACTTTTTCATCAACATCACCTCCTCTACCATTCTCGACCCTCTCCCATGAGTCCCACCTTCCACATCAAATCTCTCAAATCCCCCATCACCTCCTCTACCCTCCCTCTATCCAACCTCCTTAACCTAGTCGGCTGCATAACATCAAAGGTCGTCCCCGATAATTAGTAAGGGTCATTTTGTTTTGGAGTATCAAAGGGATGGTCTTTTCGGTAAAATGAACGATTTTTTTCGGCCAAGCTTTCGAGATTTATAGTTTCATCATCAGGACCTGAAAAAATTTTTACAATTTAATTAAAAAGAAGGAAAATTTGAGGTGAAACATTTCGTTCGGGTTATCATTTTGATTACCAACTGTCATTTTGATCCTACTACTCCTCTTTGATCCTTTCCTGAAGTAAGGTTCAAGCCTACTAGGCATTCAAGAAATAGACTCACAGATATTATGCCTAGGTAGTTGGAATAAAAGTAAATCAATTTTTTCCCTCTTTTTTAATTTTTATTTTTTATTTTATTTTATTTTATTCATGTTCATTTTTGTTATTTAATTTAATGAGCTGGGAGCAATTTCTGTAACTAATTGCACAAATCCAACATTGTCCTTATTACTTCGATGTTTGAATAAAGCCTTTTAATAAAGCCTTTTAATAAATCTATGGACGTTTAACCCAAGCCTGTGAAAAGCTTCTATCAGAATAAAAAAAGCATTAAAAAAATATAGGTACATATTTCCCATAACAAATTATAGGCGCCGATAGCTATTTTCTTCCGAAGCCTAAAACGTGTAGGGAACAAAGTATTTCTTTACAGTTTACGGTATTACAGGCCTTGGAAACGGTGTATTCCTCCGTCATCGAGGATTTTACGACTCGAAATACGCGCCTCTGAAGTGCAGTGAGAAATTTAATGGTCCCCCTATTACAATTTAGATTGAAACGTCCACATAGGAGATAAAACAAAAATGAAACATCCTCTTTGCAAAAAAAATTATTGCTCCCAGTAGATTCACGTTTCAATTAACCATATAAAATTGTTTACGTCATTTTTACACTTCCCTTTAATTTGGGTTAAGCCAACCAACCGTGAAGTTTGAATTTTTAACGCTCTAAAACGTCAAAAACAAGAAAAAAAAAATTAGAAAGGTTCAAAAGGATTTTTGAGCTTAGATTAATCTGCTGAAACGAAAGAGGAAAGTTTTTTCGAAATATTTTATTAGATCAATAATAATAAAAACCACAAAAAACAAAGGCATTATTTGCAAACACACATTGAAGAGAGAAAGGACAAAAAAGCTGTAGAAGAATAAAAGGTTTGAAATGGAGGGGAAAACGCAAGTAATTTATCGCATGAGGGGAAGGTTGGTTGACTGGCGTTCATATCCCCAGATTGACTAATGAGGGTCGGAGAGAGGACCACGTGTGGTGCGGTGTTAAATGTACGGGGAGGGGGTCGATATATGACCATTTGCAAGGGCGCACATGGACGAGAGTAATCAGCCCTGATCAATCCTCTACGTGACCCGAATCAAAGAGGTTAAGAAGATTTGTCTCTCATCCACGTCCGCTAATTCTTCTGATGAGCCTTCACTAATCCCTTTCCCTACGACGACATCGCTCAAATCCTTCCCGCCAATACTCGACTTTGCGGAGACAATCCTTAAGGATTTAAGACGGAAAATCCTCAAGAAACTAGCTTCTACCCCAACTTAAACTTTTCTTTCAAATGACCATTCAATTTGTTTTTAACTTCCAAATCCTTCTTCGTGACACATAGTTTGGAAAAACCTTATCACCTTTATAAAATATAAATAAATTTTGAAACCTCAATTTCTTTTTCGGTTTTTAACGTTAGACGGTCAAATAACCAACGTAATGAAAGTCGATGAGATAAAAGGTGCCTTTCAATGAAAAGCTAATCAAGGAAGCCATGGTGACGTGACTAGTACCTTTCATCGGACCCTTTATCTTTCTAATCAAAGGTTCGGAGACTGCAAAGAGGCCCTGATAGTCCCAAGGGAGGGAAAACTTATCATGTATAAGTATTTTCGCCCTTTCAACCTACTAATGCAATATACCTCCTTAGGGGAGATTAACCAACCCCCCTTTCACCCAACCATCCTTTACCCTTACTTCCATCGGCTTCACCATTATATGAGCTAGATTAAGAACCTATAAATGTAATTAGAATTTTATTGTATTGAAGATTAGAGAAGCCACATTACTCCTTTTATCCATTAAGCCTTAAACTCCTTGGAAATAATTACAGATGAAAATTTTTGATTCTGCTAGAAAACTTCTTTTTTGGTAGGCGATAATATGCTTCGCTCCTGGAATCGATCTTATGTCTATACACATTAATCATTGTTATGGAATTGGAAAGAAAACACGAACTGAGTTAAAGCTTCCGCCTCGTTCGTTCGATGGTGTCTTCGAAGATTAATTTTCTAAATCCGGAGTTTCTTTAACGGCTTTGATTTTTATTTCTGTGTATTTATATTTTTAGCTCAATTTGCCTCTATTGTTCTATAGCATAAATTAGTGTAATTCAATACTTTTTCAAAAAGAAAGTTTGTATATTAGGTACCCTCAAACCCGGGATTTGGGAAGGGGTCAAGGAGACCCCGAAGGGTCAAATGACCTTTGATCTTTATCGGGCGTAAAAAATCTGTCCGTGAGGAAAATTACGCAGATGGAGGGATCCCAAGTTCCAGTTTTAGAGGTTCCTCCAGGACCAGACCATCAGACCTTTGCTTTAATAATAGTCTTTGCTGAACAAAACTCATATTTCTAACTTTCAACCTTTATCCATTTGGAAAATTGTTAGGTTTTATATTTTAGACCATTTAAAAGAAGTGAAATATTTATATTGATCTGATCGTTTTTTTTTATTTACTCCAACAGAAAAGAGGGAAATGCTGCAAGTGAGGTGAATTGGCTATAAAGAACCAACCCCTCCCTCTAACAACCATTTCCCGGAAAACGATCAAGAGAAAAAAAGGGATGAAATTTGAGTCGAACCACATAATAATTATCGAAAAGTGTATTCAACGGAACCTGATTGGTTTGGAGTTGTAAATAAGGTGGTGTTGTCGTCTCTCCCTTTCCCACTCGCGAGACTCCCTCCTCTTTGCACCTCGCATTGTACTCAACTACCCAAGCAATTTAAACTTGAAATGACTTCCCCTTTTGGGGATTCACCGTCCTCGCACGACCAACTTCCAGTGTCAATAAACCACCGTCATTAATAAAAGGGTAATAAGTTACTTACAGCGGTGTCAGGTTCTTTAGATGAATGAACGAGTGAATCAACCATAGTTAGGCATACCTCCCTACATATTTTAGTTCAACACCATTTAAATATCATTTCCTGAAATATTATTCAAGGATTCTGACATGTAATGAACATTTTGAGTGAAATTTTATTCAAAATGTAAACCAGAAAGGTCAGTTGGATTGACGTGCGGTTAGCTTCTCCATTATTAGCCAATTGCTCCCCTCCATCAAATCTGTACAAAACACTCAAATTCATAATGGAGTCTTGTAAATCAAATTATGTACATGGTTTGAATGTCATTTCTCTTTCACATGAAATTTAGTGAAATTTTTTAAATTATTTTATTATTATTTTTATTTTTTTTTACAAAAGATTTCTTGGAATAGAAATACGAAGGTAGAATAATATCGTACAATAGAAAGTCCTTTAAATTATGGCTTTAAAAACATGAAAAGGAATCAGTCATCCTTTCATTTTTTCAATAAAACGTTTTGATACTTCATCCATGAAAAAAAAGTTTTTGCTTGACATTCAAGATCTCAGACAATACATTTGAGCATTATTGTTAAAATCTTGTTGCTCGGAATTGCGGTTCGGCTGAGGTTTGTTAGATTAATTGAAATGTCTGATCGGAGAAGCTCAAGACCACAGATGATCATTCGCAGGCAAATGGGAAACAAGGATATTGTTAAACCTCACGGCCTTGAGCTCTGAATATTCCTTTATAAAATATCTAGTTTTGGGAAAAAAATTCAATACGTTGTTCTCATATAAAGAAAAAAAATTGCGACCTGTGTGCTAAATTTTTTTTAAACAGAATATAAATAAATAATTTAGCGTTGGGTAGGTAAATCAGAAACTTGACCAAGTAATCGGCTAATTTATGTTCTCTGAAACTACGAGGGTGCTAAACGCCTCTCCCCACCTATCCCGCTTTTCCCTTTACAACTCAGTCCCATTCCTTACAGGACATTAGGCGTTCACCCGACCGCTCCGAGTTCTGGTTATCTAACACAGTAATATAGCACCTGATATAAATGTAATCTCAATTCCATATTATTTCCAGCCGTCGGCCGCACCTTTTAAAAAGTACTTAGAACGTTGAATAACGAGAAGGGGGAAAAAGAAAAAAAAGGATAACGTATTGGCTGATTTTCTTTTTCTTCTTGTTTCAACGGCTAATCTTTTATTTAAAGCCTGTTTATCATATAAAATGAGGAATTTAAAAATGACTTTATCCATTTGTAGATAGCGGACGTTTAAAATCACATTTTTCCTAATACTATGCTAATCGTTTCAAATCACGTTTAAAATTAAAATTCTCTCTCAATAGAGAATGTTTAAAATTTTTACCACTCTTTAAACTTAATACTTCTATTCAATTATAAAATAAAAGCTTTCTTTTTATTTATTTTTTGTTTATTTTTAGGTTTATTTTCATGTTTTATTGGTAGTGAAAAAATTCGCAATTTTTTTTCTGATAAAACTGCTTGAATTTCATCCAATAAAATGAGGACAAAAAAATTTAATTGGAAATAATGAAATGTTTTAATTGAAATTCGAGATTTTCTCATTTAAGCTGACTTTTTTCCCCTCTCTCCGCGGTACCCAATAATGTAGTGACAAGTAGTGATCAGACGTAAAAATGAGAGGATGATGAAAAGGTGTTGAAGTCGAGGGGTAATCATAATATAGAAAATGGGAAAAAGGGCCTCCTCTTGGCGGAATTTACATAACATTGCCATGAAGGGAGGTTTCAACATAAGTAAAAGAACCATCAGTGCCAGTCGGTGAAAATATTCCTAGCGAGGAAGAAAGGCTGAATGTATAATACTGGGAAATAAACCGACAAAAAATAGGAAAGAGTTACCGAAGTGAAAGAAAAAAATTAACCTACACATATGACCCTTGGACAATAAAAACCTCCAATCTGGTTAAAACTGCATTTATAAAAAGTTGATTTTCTCTTCTTTAAGGATTCTTCTTTATTCACATACTGGAAATTTTGTGGTTTTGGGAATTTGTATGGGGATGTTAGTACTGACCTGAGGGCTCTAATCTGTAATGTCCCTTTAGTCTCCCTTTCCCGACGGAGGATTAATGTATAAACAATAACAGAATCATCGTTTCCTCTAAGCTCCTTAAAGAGACAATGAACACAATGAAACCGCACCATGAACCTTCATAATCTCATTCATGAAGGTCTTCAGGGTCGTATGAATGGTTTATCGATTTGAAATCTTTTGTGCATCGATATAAAAAACCCGTATATGTTGTCAAGGGAAACGGTTTTCACCAGAAAGCTTTTACTGGGTTACATTGTATTTCCATTCTATGACGTGACAGAGACTTATCTCGAGTTCGTTTCCCGTCTTTTTTAACCTTTTATTGCTCACCAGGTGTAAAAGTCAATAACGAAAATAAAATAAAAATGGCCCGACGATTCGGAAAAAAGTGCACAAGCTATGACTGGATTGAATTTTATTATCGTATTTACTTACCAACCTGGAATCCTAATATTGGAAACTTTTTGAATTCAAAAATACTTCCTTTTGCTGCACATCAAATCGTTTCCTCAAATACCCAAATGCCTTATTAATAACATTTTTTAATAGGAAACTTTACCAGCATAACATGTGTGTTTGGCGGGTCTTAATAGATCTGAAGTACTTTGAACACTTTGAACACAAAAGCTCGCGATTTTTCTATCTCATCGACCTACAAATTTGGTTTTATTTACATATTCACTTAACCGTGTCGTTTCATCAAACCTTTTTGGTATATGAGAAAAAAAAATGAGAAGGGAAAATGGTAGAGTGAGAGTGAAAGAGATGAGCTCAGTTTTCCGCGATCCAGCTTTCAGTAAAAGGATGAGAGAACCAGTCAGTTGAAATCGAGTGATGAATTTAAATGGAATCCAAATAAAACCCGGGGAAGATGAATTAGACGAATTAGGAGAAGCCCCCTATTTATCTTGGAGGCTGATTCATTACATTACTCTAAAATGTTTGCTTTTAATACACCTACCTTAGAAAAAAAAATGAAGGAGAGCCGGAAAAAATGAATGCTAATTTATTTGCTATGAAATGGTCAATTTAAGATACCGGTTTTGCCCCCTCGGAGTCGACAATATTGAAATTACTTTCCAGATTTTTTTTTATTTTCGTAAGCGTGTTTTGAATTTTATTTATATTTTTTATTTGGGAGTAAAATTTTTTGTTAAAGCGGTCGATGGGAAGGAAATGAGGGCAGTCCCCAGGTGTCGGAACTCGTAACAATCGCCCTCCGATAAGCCTTAGGGTTCGACCTTAGAATTGGCGCAAAATCGGATTTGAGGATCTTATCTAATAGAATACATTATGAGAGGTGTGTCGAAACCAAGGGATAAGGACGATCCCCTCCCCCCTTCGCCGCCCGCAATCTTCATCTTCCTTAACAAAGACCCGCGGCAAGTGTTCCGATACTTTATTTGATTTGAATTGAAAATCACATTTGTAAGTTCAGGGGTTAAGCCGGTGGCTGGCTGCTACGTGCTCTGTTTGACAAGGGCTTCGAGGCCAAAAAAGCCCGTAATTTATGCACTCGCTTGTTATGCATTTGCCCCCTCTCCTTTTTCCGATCACCCTCAACGAATCCTCTTCTAAATTCAATTTGAATATTTCTATTTATTCCAGGGATTCTTGTTTATTCAATTGCCCTCCCTTTTAAGTTTTTCCCTTTTAATAATGACTCTTTAAGCTGATTATATCCAAAAACAATGCGGACTTTAGTTTTTCCCTTTTCTCTTTTAAATCCGACACGCCTTCTTCATTAGCAATACAAATGATAAAGGGAAGTTTCCCATTTAAAGATTTTAATAAATTACACCCCTTAAAATTTGCAATTAAAGCGGTCAAAGACTTACGGTTTTAAGTTAATTTTAACATTTAATTAAAAACTGGGCTTTCCACTGATTCTAAAGAAGAGAAACTTCGCCTTCAATTTCAGTTCGCAGGAAGTTTTTTTATTAAAATTTTTAACATTTAGCCAGCCGTCAAAAAATTCATATGAATTTTTAAATACATCCCTTCCTGTTAACTTTGTTGAACAAGGTAATTAGACAAGCACCTTTATTTATGGGCGCTTAAAATACCTGGAAGAAAACATTTTTTCAATTATTCGCCCCTTCCATCTTCCAAGTTTTATAATTAACGAAAACAAGAGAAACAATTTGTTTTGTCTAATTACAATTTTTTTATTCCCTCAAACTTCAAAAAATGCTTTTCAATATTCATTTATTATTTTTGAGAAAAAAACAAAAAACAAGTGGGGGTTGAGATTTTCGAAGTTTGTTGCTTTCCTCATTTTACGGGCCAACGACGATTTGTCATCATGATTTTGGAGCAAAAGATTTTTTTCCGATTTCAAGTCACACACTTCATGCTCATATGGTGGAAAAAATGGAAGAGGGAGGGACGATATATGGGAGTTTAAATGGTTCAAACAAAGGGAGAAAAAAAACACTTTTGAAAAAAAAATTTTTTAAATGTTTGAAATTCTTTATTAAAAAAAAATTAAGTGAACATTTGATGATGGACCAAACTGATCTGAAAACCGTCAACCAAGTGTTGTTATCCCAAATTGTGGCTAATCTGGGTAACTCAAGAGAAAGGTTCCTTATTTTTTTACATATTATTTTTGGTTAAGGATGTGAAATCTAGAAGCTTTCTTGAGTTATCTATTATACAAGCGCAAAGTCGTGAGAGAGGTGTTTCCTTCTAGTATGAAAACATAAAAAGTAAATTCAGGGCTTTTTGTTGTTTAGAGCGTCATGTTTAAGGATAGTAAACATAACATTTTTATGTCAAAAACGTGGAGATAATGCCTTACCCGTAAAGAAAATAAGAAAAGGTGTCCGGGACAAAAGCGTAAAGAGAAAAGACTGGAAGGAAAGCTATAAACTAATTTAATAAAGACAAAAGAAGAAAAGCCCTAAACGGGCGTAAAACAAGAAAAAAGGAACATCTGTAAGCTTAAAACCGCAACCGGTCAAAATTACGGTTCTAAGGTCGAAAGCTTTATGGAAAAAATAAATCTACCCCTCGCCCTTTCCTTTTGAGGACAGTAGAACGAGGAGGGCACATGGTCTTAAGGCTATTTTATTATAGTAGGCTCTATCTCGACTTGGCAGTATGTCTTGGTAATCTCCTACCCACCTTAATGCTATTACTACTGATATATATAAGTTTCTCTAACCCACTCAAACCCAGCAGGGAAATGTTTACTCTCTCCAGATATTAGCGAGCTGCGGGCTCAGCCACGATAACGCGAAAAACCTTCCTACTTAAATACGATTTAGATAAGAAATAGCCAGAGAAAAACCCTTTCGCGTTCTCTAATGGTTCCAACCGACTTATTAAGGAAAAACGTTTTAGGTAATACTAAAAATGCATAATATAAAGAATTTTATTTTTCTTTGAAAAAGATTTTATAAAGCAATTTGAAACTTATCAAGGTTTCCGTTAGTAGGTTTCAACTTTGTCAAAAAAATTGAGTTTAGCGTCCTTCATTGTAAGAAGTTTTAAAAAGGAACTACAACAAGATTAAACGAAAAGTGTCATTAAAACAAAATTGTGCCAATTTTGAAAAGTTTGACTTTCGAGGAAGGAATCCCTGAGAAATAAGGTTAAAGAAGTACGATGATGTAGAGGAATGAGTGTAGTTGAGTTAAGGGTGGCGCTAGAAGACGAATAGGCTGAAAGGGTTGGAAAGTGAACGTAAGGGGGGGGGGAGGCTGGTTTCCGTTTATTTTGCGTTTGTAGAGAGAGAAGCCGAGCGAGAGGGCTCCGATAGCAATAAATCACCCCGGCATATATTCTCCTAGTGAAAGGACCCGCCATGACACTCACCCCCTAACACGCGTACTCACAATACCTCTTCAACGTTTTTTTTTTTAAACACAGGAAATTAAATTACATTTTAAATTAAAACAGACATTGAAGTCCCCTTTTTTTGTTTATATCTAGGTTTTCGGTAATGGGAAAAAAATCGTACTTATCAATTATTATTAGTTCAGAAACCAGTTTCCTTGGTTTGAGTATGGACTTGAAAGACCTCCTTTGCTGGTCATCAATAATGTAAGAGGAAGGAGTAAGACCGACCGGAACAGTCAAACATCTATAAATAATTCATTTGACTTCATAACGCTACAACTGTTTTGTCATTTACTTTAGAAAATAAAGGATGAAGAAAAAGGGTTTTGAGTTCTTGCCCTAATGGCTTCGGAACCGGAAACGTCTGAATGTGGGAAATTGATATCTAGGCCAAAATGTGAGATTAATGATTTTTACCACTGCGGAAATATTACTTTATGTTTTTCTCAAGGATTCATTCGATTATTTTATGGGAGGATTAGGTTGCAGTGCTAAAATGATGTCTCATCGAAAAAAAATCGCCTCTCATCCTTTGTCGTTGGTGTTAAAAGACCACTTTAATTATACTTATCGTCAGCTTAAAAAAAGGCGTTTTTATCAGTAATCTCCTTCATTCTTGCGGTTACTTCGAGTTGGTGAGAGGAGGGTAAAAACTAAGGGGTAGCCCTGACTTAAACCCCCACCCCCTTTCGACATGAAAACCAAAACCCCGGGTCGAAACTCTAGGTTAAGTAATTACTCTTGCTCCAAGTAATTAAAACTCCCTGTCTACATTTCATAATTTACTCCTACTCCAAGTTGCCTAATGAGAGCCCTCCATTAAAAGAGCTTTTTCTGTAATATAAGCCCTCTTTCGTTACAATGCTCCTGCATGTGGATTAACTTAGTTGTTATTGTTTGTAAAGGCGAATCCTCCCCCTCCTGCCTTTGCAAATCTTTCGTCCAAACCGTTCTGCGGAATCAAGTTGATTCGAAAACCAAAGAATTTAACGAGCTATCTCATTAGATATACAAACATCAAATGATTTTCTTTTTCATAGCGAAAAACAAATTGGTTTTCTAAAAAATGACAGTTTTTAGCTAACACTACATTTAAAAAAATTTAAATTCTTTTTATGTATTTTCATTTCTATGATAAAGTTTCTTAAATAAACATATCGAATGCCAGTATAATTCTCCGGTAGACAGTTATTATGTTGTCGCCCTGCATAAACATAAGCCTGTCTGTAGGGTCCGAACGGGAATAGGAGACTAATGGAATTCACCTAATTTGTGGAGAGATCTAACCTGCATAATATAGCAATATCGGCTCTATTGTCTATCCTTCCCCCTACCCATACTATCGGATTTCAGTAGTCAATCCCCGTAGTCTATGACGAGAGCCTTCGATTCCACGTTAACAGTCTGAAATTTCAAACTTCGATAAATCCACCAAATGAAAATTTACTGGGAAAAAGGAAAAAATGTGCAATTTAAGCAGTTTATCTTGGTTGCTTTGTAATATATAAGGAAGTCTAATTTCCTACGAGACCCTACTGTTAAATCTTTTTCTATTGCTTTCTGTCTTCGGGCCCTTTAGAGAGGAAAGAACGTCGATAAATCTCGACTTACGAGGACTTGACTTGGCCGCTTCACGTAATTGCCGCGACCTTCGTAATCACCTTTGGCACGCTACCGAAAAAAGTTATTTTAAAAATAAGGACCGATGAGTTTTTTTTTCTTGAAACTGCATAAAGATGTTCTGGTTTGCTGCAATGGGAGGAGACTTTGGCTCACGTTCAGCCTTTATAAAGAAATCGACACAAAGGGGATGCTTGATGATCGAAACTGTCACATTTTGACCTAGAATCGATGTAATTTAGAGTAAGTGCTTTTTTTCGATGTTTTAAGCATCGTTTCCCTGAATAACGAGGGCCTTTAAATGGAATCGTAAAATAAACGTTTCTGCACTTATCGACGACGACATACTAGAATTGTGTTTCTCAGAATGAAACAAAAGAAAACTTTCGGATCGATAGTGTTACTAAGGTTTAACGGGCCAAGAAGGTTCTGGACCATTAAACTCCGGTAATTACCGGAGGATGTGCAGGAAAGATGTGTGGTATGGTTTACGATAAATAATCAGAAGGATATAACGGCCATGGTCTACAAATTCCTTCTAAAGATGATAAATCCAGAGTAGAATGCCTGAGGAATTCACTTAGAAGGAGGACGGGAGGGCGGATAAAATGGGGAGGATGACCTTTCTGCCCGCACATATGCTCTATGTGGATTTAGTAGCTCATGAATCGAGGGGGCGCTTTACAAAGGAAGAGGATGTGTTGACAAATATTCGACCAGGGGATGGGCCCTATCTGTGTATGGGTCTATTGGCAATGGGATAGTGGGAAATCGGTACAAAGGAGAAGGCATGACTGATAGCCTCAAGCATCACTAACCCACATTGCTCAATGTTACAAGCTTTATCATCCGCTTCACTTTCTACCACACATTCATCACCCGTGCACTCACGCGTTCAACCTGTTTAATCCGACTCTTGTCGATTCGCACCTCATACCTTCTATTCAATTTTTTTTTTTCTTTCTATACAAACTGTGGTTTTTAATTAAAAACAATAAATGAAAGTGGACGACGTTTGGGAATTCTATTTTCCCCGGCTTTTAAAACAGAAGACAACCGGGGGCGAGGGAGGTCGAGGGCTGGAGTTGACAGCTCTTAAAGAGAGGGGAAAGTCCTCCATTAAATTGAGAACAATTGCAGGGGAGTGAAGTTGTGGGACGTCACCCAGTGCAGTTTGAAATGGTCTAAGTGACTGGATGTCACCAGTTGGCAAATATGTACGAATAGCCGACGACGTTATCCGACAATCGCGTAGCGGTGGTCCCTACGGCCGGACAATGTACCATTTGCATTTCAAATGCAATCGTGATCGTTCTTCGGGATAAAATTTTTTCCCCTTTAAGAAACATTACTAGTTTTATATAAGGGAGAGCTAACAAGTCGGAATAAATTAAAGTAGCATCCTCATTACGGCTTTTCGAGACCGTGCATCGGTGACAATGCGCCGACGTCACAACTGAGGAAAACAATGGGCTAAAGATACCCACCCTTCTTCCATCCTATGAATAATATATTGTAATTAGGACAAGGAAATAAATTTCACCTTCCTCTTCGCCTCTGAATCTTTTATTAAGAACACCAGATTGGCCGGAGGATGAATTGGATACTGATTTATGCACGTGTGGCTTACAGGAACTGTTTATTAGCACACCTTGTTTGAACAACTCTCTTCATAAATTAACCAGGAATCAGTATCGGAGCGGAATCAAACTTTCCATCCAGTACAGCACCCACTAATTAAACCACGAGAACCTTTTTTTTTTGTCCTCCGACATTGCCGTAGCTTGCAGGAAATTAAAAAATGTAATCAATTCGTGGTTTCTGGCGTTCATGAACCAGCCTTAAAGTATCCGAATACCATAAACTTGGCCAGATCGATCAAAAATTTCACCAATTTTTAATGTTTTTAGCAACATTTCATTCGAAGCTTTTAAGAATAAATAGCTTTCAGATGAATCATCCTTTATCTGTGAAAAACTGTCAGCTTCAGCATCGAAAATGACGAAGGCCATTAGAAGTCGAGACAGGTCAGAACGAACAAGTCAGAACTAAAACTTTGTATTCCAGAATAGTATTGCCATGGCATCAGATCTAACAGATCCACATGGACCGCAACTAACAATTATTACTGTCTGAAACACTCATGCCTTGGGGACGTGATTAGTATAGAGATTGTCCATGGCTTTAATTGAAAATTACTCTCTCATATTTTAGTCATGCATATTCGAAAATAAGCTTCATGAATTAGGAAGCGGTTGTAAGTAGAATGGTCAGGAAAGGGGCTTTTGAAAGAAGAGGCAGACTTTTTCAATTTACCCCGGAATGCTCGAGAAGCCATTCTTAACGCTAAACCCAATCTTGAACCATCATTTCCGAAGCACTTATATACCTTATGAAAATACCGCATTATCAACCGATGGGAAATTTGTTAAAATGATTGAGGGTTTAGGCATTACTTTAATACGGATTTTTCGTAAATGTGGAAAATAAAGTTTTTTCTTCTCTCTCTTATGAACGCGTGTCAGCTAGCTTGTCTGACAAGTGACAGAGCTGTAATGCAAGAACTCTGACAGGTTGTATGATACACAATTTTCCCACCGTTGAGCTGTGCTGGAAAGGAAAATAACCCGAGTAAATAATTTTTTCTAGTGTTTTTCTAAATTGAGACCGTTTTTTTCCTCATCTCTTAAAATGAAATTGTTTTCAATGTGTTTATTTACGTATTTTCTTAGAGCCAATATGGAGGTTTGATTTTGGTCAATATCTCCCTCTGAGTGAAAAGTAAACTTTAGTTGGGCACTCGGTTTGTTGCTTGTTGTAAAGTTAAGGGATTACAAGTACTCGGTTTTGAAGGGAACGAGGTTTCGGACTTGCAAGTGTCAACCCCAATTCTCCTTCCTAAACCTTCAATTCACTCCTTTTTCCTTCCTTTTACCCTCTATTGTTCCCAACTTTTTTTTTTCTTTCTCGAAATAGCCACTTACGAAATCAATATAAAATGACGTCTTACGTCTTCAAACATAAGATTGAATATTATGCAGCTTTCAGATTTTACAGTCCCACTTTTAGGGTCGGGAAAAAACGAGAAGAGCTTTTATTCTGGGAATAAAACACTCGTTTGAAAAGAAGAAGAAGAAAAAAAGCTTAAGGCAAAACTCTGGGAAAAAGCTGTAAAAGGTGGGGTTGTCAATGAAGCTTTCCCCAGGCAACGGAAGCTCTTTTATTTTTTTGGCTTTTGTTTCTGGGAATTAATACATTAAAAATTATTAGGAAAATTGTATTTTTCAGCTTTGTGAAACGTTTATTTCTTTGTAAGTAGAAAGAATTTTATTTATTAATCAAGATTTTATAGGATTTCATATAAACTAAGAGTCCAGGAAAATTTAGCAGGGTAGTTCGTAAAAAAAGAAAGCGGTTGGAAGGGTATCTGTGATATGCAGGGAGGGCCCGTTCCATTATTCAAGGCCGTGACACTCTCCTGAAGAACGGACAAGATAAGTAAGTTCTCCCTATCATTCAGAACCCTATATAAAATGTATACTCTCAAGAATAGAATAAATAAAACAAGCAAGATCATAAGTCTAAGCCCGTCATAGGGAGGAGAGCTCTTTTAATCTACCACCTTTCTCGTGATAAACCGTTCCTTGATAATTCGATAAACGAAAACGTTCGTCATAAATCTTTTTGACTCCGTTCCGGTCCTATTTGGCCAGAAATTAGACCGGGAGACCTTCACGGACGACGAACTAGAAAAGATTCATCTCTACTTATTTTGATTTATGGTCTCATAATTTTGTTTTAAATTAGATTCATGTCTTTTTTCTCATTTTAAAAAATGGAATCGCTGAACCATTTTAAATCTTTTTACACGATTTATTTATGGTCTTGCTATAACCCAGATGCAAAATTCGATCGACCTACATAAAATTATCTCACTAATTATCAACATAAAAACGCTTTTGTTGATTGCAAAAAGGAAGATAATAATTTTTTTTAAATAAAATTCGCTTACCTTAAATTATCATGCGGAAGTTTAGCGTCAAGCCAACATCTATAAAAAAGAACGAACAAATTAAATACTGAAAAGCATTTTTTAATAAGAAGGTATCAAGAAAAAATATCTTGAGAATGGACGTTGTAATATAAACCGAGTATAAAAAAAAGAGGGATGAGGTAGTTCTGAATGGTTAAGCCCTGGGTTTTATCTCCCTTAAATGCAGGAAAGAGTATTGGCTTGAGAAAGAATGTCCTTCGTATAAATCTGCCAAAACACAAAAGGGTGAATACGAATAAAAAAATTCGCTAAAAATCCTAAACTTCTTTTTCACAAAAATTCGAACGGAATTCTCAGGCTATGAGGGACCTAAAGTGGAAAAATCGACTTTAGGTAACATGGAGGCAAATAATTAAAGAAGATATAAATGAAATAAAAATCAACCTGAAAGTAAATTAGAATGGTTAGTTAGGAAGATCCAGCCCATAAAACTGCGGTTGAGCCCTTCTGAGGAGACTCGAATTCTATCCATTTCTAAATCGTCCCTCCGTATTTTAGTTTCAGAGTTGAAGTTGATGATTGAATGAAATTAGAAAGTTTAACAGAAGGCAAACAAGACGAGATCGATAGCGAGAACATCCAAGTCCATTTATTTCGTGATTAAAAGCCTTCAACTGCAACAACACTGCAATAACGGGCCATTTCAAAATTCATTTGACTCCGACACACGTTTTTTGACATAAATTTTCCACCATGTATTCAGCTTGTTTTTCTCCTATCAAAACAAACTCGATTAACCATACTTCACAGTCCATAACCTAATAATGACATATTCATAAATCAACACCCCGAACTCCCAAACTTTATTTCACTTAATCAAACCCTTTTTGAGGCGATACACATGTGCTCGAGTTTTTTACTTTTTTTCTGACAAGTCAGGAATCAATATTTGTAACTGATGACTTTACCCAAAAAGGTTTTTGTTGCGTGACGTGCATTCGCTCTCGTAAATCTTACACTATAAATCTTAACAAGGGTATTAAAAAGTAATAATATATGTCACTTTAGACCTTTTATACAGAAAATATTCCCGCCATTATTTATAGTCTGGCAACTTTTAACTCCCCTGCTGGAATTGTTTTCTTTATCTGCGACATTACGTGAAGCAATAATTTTGATTTTTTGCCCTCCCTCGCGATTTATTTTTGTAGTTTTTTTTCCCCCTACGTTTTTATATAACGTGAGAGACAGGAGTTGCCTCTGGGAAGAAAAGGGGTGGGAGTAATCAGAAGAAAGCACCTTCCAACTTACGCCTTGAGTGCCTCTTTTATACACAAAGTCTGCGGAAAGTGGATAAAGCCTTAATATGGTTTTCGAAACTCCGTAGGTCCCCCTAAACTCGGCTCTAATTTAACTACTTTCTAGTAGATTTTCTCATTTCGTATCTTACTCTTATCTTAAAGGTAGGTGAGCAAACTAAGACTAAGTTTTAGGACAGTTTGGTTTAATCATATACTAATATTATCATCTAGTAACGTCCTATTCAATTAATCGCTAATATTTATCAGAAAAACGTTGTCCCATTAGTTTCATTGAAAAAATTTTTAATAAAACCTAATCAGTTCAAGGAGAGCAATAAAATTTTGACCATACACTTGTCATAAAATAGCTTAATTAAAAGTTCGAAATGAACTCTTCCGAGAAAATTCACTATAAAAAGAGTTTTTATTCTAATTAGATTAGTTTGAACCTTCATTAATATTTTAGGGTGAAACGAACCATATTTGAAGTGAATATCTTGAGGATCAAAAGAGAGGAGGGGGCGGGAGGGTGACCTAAGGAGAAATACCTTTCCTTTCCTAACCCCTCGGTAACCTTTTCATCCTGTAATTACAAGCATCTTCAAAGGTATTATTATAACGTACTGACCCCTCAACTTCACCGTTTATTAAGTCCGAAACTCTGTTTTCCATTTCCCCCTACGCCTAGGCTCTGGGACTCGCCGGACAAAGGACATCCTTCTTCAACCCTCCGAGCACTTACAAAATACCTCCTTTCACAGGTTAACTCCTGAAAATTCACTTTCGAGCGTTTCTTTGTTTTCACTTTTTTAAAAAGCCCATTCTCTCGTGAAAAATGGCTTTTACAGGAAGCCTCTTTTTTACATTAAAAAAAAAATCCATGCGTTAAAAAAACTCCATTTCTGCATAAAAACTCGCTTTTTTCTTATGATGAATGGAAAACATTTATTTTTTTTTCCTCTTTTATTAATATATTTTATAACCGGAGAAATAAAGGATGAAATGTGTGAAATTTTTACTATCGTGGATGAAAAACGTGAAGTCGGTGGTTTCTAGGTTAACCCCCAGCCACTACCCTCGACCCAGTTGGTCCTTTGAACCCCTCTTGAGACTGCTTTGCCTTTTAAGTCCTTTTACCGACAAGCCTACCTAATCAATTTCAAAACTGTCTCATTACCTTTGACCCCCTAAAAAAAAGTTCTGCCGGAGAACTAAACGTTTTTGAGAGCGTGGCTTGGCCTCGAGTGCCCACTTTTGAGAATAAAAGAAAAATGCATAAAAATACGTTTTTATATAGTGGATAAAGAAGGTAGGTACCACCTACTTTTCTCGCGTGTAAAATAAAAAGCGCCCTTTTTCTAGTTTTCCTTTGTATAGTGGTTTCAAAAAATTTAAAACCTTCATAGGAATTTTTTTTTAAATGCACTCAATAATTTTACGTTCTTTTTACTTCAATCTTCACCGTTCAAGTGAGGGGAAGTGGCGCTTATGTATTTTCATTTGGACGAAAATCGTATTTCAATTTTTTTCCCAATTCGTTTTAATGGAACCGATTAAACGTGGGTTTTTTGGAGAATCGACTGTAAAAAAAAAGAGGTCCATTTTCCTAAAACCCCTTTTCCATTGATCCTTATAAAATGCTATTTTATTAAATGCTTTAGTCCCCTGTGGTCAAATAGAGCCCTAAATAGAGTTATTTAGCCAGAAAAGAGATAGAGAAACAAGAGGGAAAGAGATATGAATATTTCGAGAATAAAAAAAAAGATATTTAGAAAACCAATTTGCATATTATCTCTTTATTACGTTTCGTTTTTGTTTTTTTCACCATGAAAAAAGTGAAAATACAATAACTTCGTTTTTGAGGAAGTAAAAACGAAATCTACATACAGTATTTATTTTATGAAAATTAAAAAAAAAAATGAAAAACAATTCCAGAGCCATAATATTTCTTTTTAAAAAAGTAGGCTTCATGCACCTACTTATTATAGAAAAGTGCCTATACTCAAGCAACAAGATAAGCCTGATTTGTTGAATAGTTTTTAGGAAATAACAGGGAAAATTGCATGTTTCATTGAAAATTATGTCGTGACTAATTTTTTCTCGCTTTCTTGCACGCTATGATGGCTCCACTGACATTTTTTTTGTTCAATTACGTAATGAAGGAAACATTATTGAGAATCCAAGATTGAAAAATTGTAAGAGAATTTTTATGTAGATCAAGTCGACTTTTTACGTTTCTTTTCTGGCTCGCAAATAATCATTTGTTTCGCAAATGACGTCTAGGAGTGGGTTCAACTGTCCCATTATTACCCGTTTTAATATCCGAAATGGACCCATGGATCACTGGAAGTGTGGCCATTAGAAGTTTGCTCCCGGAGCTTTTCGAAAGGATAACATCATTCCTGAACTTACATCTCTTAAAAAAGAAAATAGGTCTTTTAAGAAAAATTGCATAATACGTGTTTTTGTAATATCTTTTCTATCTATCTATCTATCGTTTTTGTAATAATAAAAAAAAAAGTACAAAGGTTCCTGGAATATTTTACATACTTAGGTAATCCAGTTCCAAAAAGAAAAACTCTTTAACTTTTGAACCTAGATCATCAACTAATTCAAAATTGCTCTTTTCTCAGAAAATAAAAGGGAAATTTCGTTGTTTTCAAGGATTATTAGCTATTTATGTATTACTTCAAATCAAATGATTGTGAATGGCCAGAATTTTCGTGACCTCTATAGGGTCCTGAACACGAATATAGAGGCTCTATCATAATTAAAACTATTTTTGGAAGAAACTAAAATTTAAAATTTGACATTTATATTAATAACTTAAAATGTCCTTCTAGCTATTTTTTGAAGTTCATCGATTGTTCTGGAACAATAGAAACGTCTGATTTTCGTGTACACGACATGTGGAAGACATGAAAGGAGCATGGAGTGCTCCGACATAACAAAGTAGAAGGCTAGTTATATGAGTAACCCGAGAAGTGAATGGGTTATGGAGGGAACCATTTTCACACCTCTTGTCGAGTGTGGCAGTCCGTGTAATCAGGAGGCCATTAGCCTCTTGTTTTCACCGCAACCCTTCAGACCCCTTCATCACCAGTATCGATCCGAGAAAAAGAGAAGACGGGGAAAAAAATTATTTAAAGCGATTTTCGACAAAATCTTCGATACTATTAACAATATCCTTTATTGAAAGCAAACAAACCGAAAATTGGCGATCTAAAATTATGCAATCCCTTTATAAAGACCATTGGGGAATGTAGGATCAGAAGGATTAAAGCTTTGATCTTGAAATCTCTAAGTAAACCGATCTAAATTATAATATATCCTTTACTAACGAATTTGTGTAATAAACAAATTCATATAATTTATTTTAACTTTCTCATATTTTATTAAAACTACATATATCCGTATTAGGTTAAAAAATATTTCGCCCCATTTTCACAAGAAAAGAGCTTTTGAACCTTTTTAACAAGAAAATACCCTTTTCAGAGTTGAACTATTTTTGACAAGAAAATGACCGTTTTAGGGATCTGATATATTGTTTCTATATGAATTTCAAAAAATGTTCTACTATTTGGAAAGCCTTGGTGTATCCAAAATGAGAACTTTCATTTGGCCACCCTACCTACGATGCATGGGACACAACTAAGGTTTGTGGCAGTTTACAAACATAGGCCTAAAAGTCAAAAGCATGAGGAATTTTTATAAATTATAACTTATAAGTTATAACTGTAAATTTTTAGGGACGGATCAATCGTTTGATAAATACAATCTCAACTTAATACTTTTCAAACTTATTTTGCAATCTGACGACGGTCGGGTCAACTTGAACGAGAGAAAAAAAAATTCTGATACATTTTGGAAAGGGGACAGCTATAGGAGCAGCTTCCTTTTATATTATTTCTTTTTGACACTTGTTCTGTTCCTGTAGTCCTTTTCATCTTTCAGGCGCTCGGAACAGCCGACACTGACTGAAAGGGAGGAAGAGCGAGAAAGGGTGTGGGCAAGGGGGAAAAAAACCTATCAGCCCTTGTAAAAATGGACAGGGCCTCTGAGCCTTGATACCCCACCCCATTTCCTTTTGTCATGTTCTGATATTTCATATTTTACCACGACATTAGCTTTGCTCCCCTTCCTGACACTCTTAAAGGTTTCAAAAGAGATGAAAAACCATTCGGAAAATTTTTTTTCAACCTTTTTCTCATATTAGGTTCGTATGTATACGGCTACCGGCTTTGATTGTGTTTGATCAACGGTGGAAAAAAGGTTTTTCTGGTTTAGTGGCCCTTGGGGTGGGCACACACGTCTTGTGTACACAGAAGCCCACAGCTTAAGATTCCCCACCTTTAACCCCTTAACCTTAAAACCACCTCTCTAAACCTAACAATTTTTATCGCTTCTCCCCACTTTAAAGGAATTAAGACTATTTATAACAATTAATAAAAATTCCAGAGCGGTGTTGGTAAAACATCTGAGAGAGAAAGGGCGAAAATAATAAAGGACTCGGTGGAATGGACGGGGGAGGGGTGAAGAATGGACGAGGAAGGTTGGGGAGGGGTAATGTGGGGAATGAGAGTGCTACTGCAATATCGTCTGGATTCCTCGTTCTCTGGAATGTTGGATTCCACAACACTCGGGCTAAGAATCCTTGGAACAACCGCACCGTCAGAAATTGATTTCCGATATGTCACTAATATTGACATATTTGCATCACTGGGGGACAATGTTATTAATCTTCGAAGGCAGAGGCGAATTCGGAGTATTTATCCAATATTAAAAGCTCTTTTTGAAAAAAATTTTCTTTTCCCAACTAAAGTCCAAAAAATAATACAAAGAGCAATTTTTTCTTAAGATAAATCGAAATTTCACAGAACTTTAATAAAAATTGAAGCAGAAAAGGGATAATTTTCAAGGAGAGATTCATGGGCGTATTACCGTTTTTTTCTGCCAGCACTAAGGTGTATCATTGGAAAGGAACGAGGTACTTATTTCACCCTTCCTATGTCCCCTAGACGGCATACATCATTTTAAAACCTCAGTACTCATTCGGGTTATAAGCTCCAACATTTTTCACTCTGAAAGACTTTAAATTATATGGCGTAAAAGAAGGGTCGTTTTAAAGGAAATTCATTGTTGGCGCAAAAATTGACGTTTTTCAATTTCTATGGAGACAGAAAAATCGACTGTAACATGACGTTCCTTTTAAGTCATTCTGGGAGGTGAATGGAGATTAATCTCTTCTTCGACCCCCCATCATCCTTCCTTCCTTGGTTTATATCCTCCCTTGTGCGAGACTCATTAAAATAAATGAGAAATCGGGTGACTTTTCATTAATGATTTTAGCGCATTTGATATTTTTTAAATAAAACGTTATATCAAAACTCAAGGGAGATATTTTTTGTGCGGTCCCTCTTTTGTTTACGTGGTGTAATAATTTTGATTTTAAACCCGAGGTAGGGAGTGCGGAGGACAGAAATTTTGTGGGTCAGTTAGGATTCGCGGGTTGTGGGGTAAAAAAAAAAAATCGTGTCACTTCAACCAGGATAATTGTAATGTATGAGACTGTAGGGTTGCGAGAGAGAGAAAAAATGCCTAGAGGGAAAAAAATTGCAGAGATGACCTTAAGAGAGATTGTGACATATGAATGAACACGCCTTACTTTTAATCCTCTTAAATATTATGTTTTTTACCAAACTCGACACAAAACTGGAAGTAACAATATAAGCGGATTTATTCATCCCCCATCGTTCTTTTGGTTATGCATTTATAATTTAATTTTCCGGGGAATGATAATCTGCTGGAAAGAGGGTTGAGAAAAGGAATTTTAAGAATTGGCCCCATGAGAATGCGTTTCTAAGAACACTTTTAGCACTCAATTATACAAAAGAGAAATTTTGTTTGGCATGGTTAAACGAAGATTTTATTGCAAAAATTAGCTTTGTATACGATTTAATTTTAAATTGCTACAGTTGGGTTTATGGAAGGAAACTTTCCTGGATCATCCATAAACCCCATTATAACAATTTTCTCACCAGGAATCGCTCATTAGGAAATCATTGTTTTGGAAGGTCCTACTAGGAAACTGAGAAATGCAGGATCAAAATAGCGAACTCTAAGCACTTAGAATAAGGAAATCTGCCTGTGTCTTCTAATCGCCTTGGACCAACAGTATGAATACAATTTTTTCCAATAAATCCAGAAATCTTATGTAAAAAATGAAAATGAAAAAGAGAGATATTTTCATGAGTTATGATTTTTTTAGCATGTTTAAATGTTTGTGAAAATTAATTTTCATTCCATCGTGAACTCATTTCTTGATTATGTTTGTTCGAAGGGCGTAAAACTTAATTGGAAATAGCGGTTGTATAGGAGACGTAATTAAAAGTTGACTTAAGGTAAACTTGGGCTCGATTGATGGCGATGAAGATGAGGGGAAGGGGGGGTTGAGGTAAATATTAGAGTTAGGCGTCACTTCCAAGGAAAAGAGGCCGCCAAGGGTGGTGAATCCATTGTGAAAGGGCACGGGGGTTCAAATTTCAATAGAACAATCGGTCATCGGCTAAAGCTAAAGCATTGTTCGTTTCTCTCAGGGTACGCGATAGTTTCATATGTATTGATGCAACTTTATTAACAACTCAAATTCATCTCACCTGCATAACTTCACTGAAATGTATTTCTGGAATGTTCATTAGAAAGTTTATCGATGTTTGGAATTCTGCCTCTTTTTTAATTACGGCCTCTATGAAAAATGTGAATCTGCGGAGGGGAAATTGAGGCGTATTTCATCCCCTCCTTTTTCCAACGATATAAGGAAGGGCTGCTCTTAATAAAGGATGTATGGGGGATAGATGTTAAGGTCACAGGTAGAGGTATAAGTGTAAGAGGGAGATAAGATCAGGGTTCCCGGAGATTGCAAAAGGTCCCAACAACAAGTCAGGATATTACTTCATCTGCTCTTCATTGATTCAAAACCGAGAAAAGGGTGGAATCCCTCCTTTTCTCGTTTTCTGCAAAATTATACCCCAAGAAGCGTGACTTCGATTACTGAATTTCCTTTCAATTAAAAATACAAAAAATTTGGCGAAAAAAATTTTTTTTTTATAAATAAATAAAAGGAAGAAACGCTACCTCAGCGTTCGTTGTTTCTTTCTCATATTCCGCCGGGGTTGAAGCTCTCAAAAGGCCTTTAAACACCCTCGTCCGGTCCCAACTCCAGAGGTGGAATCTGTGATTGAATCTTCAGATACTCTGGTGGCAATGATTGGAGTTGTTTTCCACTTAATCTTTTCGGCTTATGTGTTGCCCACCTTTAAGAATATGAACATAAACTACATAATGTACACTATTCTTGAGGTTCACCCCGTAAAGTACCCTTGCGCAGGGAAAAAAAAAAGATTTATTAACTTCACGCGCCCACAAAAGGGAGTCTCGAGGTTACACAATCATAAAATATAACACCGCATAACCCACGCCCTTGTTCAAAAAATGTACAAAAAACCACCCTGAGGCATCCACTATGTATAAACATAGCCCCTGTCCAACCTACGTTCATATACGTATTTTTAGAAGGGGGCATCAATTTTATTATTTTACCGGTATAAGACACTAGACCCCTAAAACGTTATAACCGAGACCATAAAGTTCGGGGTCATCGGTTAATCTTGCACGGATGATAAACAAAAAAACTTTTTAATCGTCAATATCAACTTTATTTATTACGCCAACATTATGACATGAACTGGACGAGGTTTATTTGCCCAGGGATTTTTACCGAATTTTAAATTGCCACCATACGAAGAAAAAACAATTTATTGGATTTTCAAAATTCATGTACCGTCAAATTATAGGTTTTAATATAACCGATGCAAATACAGGCTATCGATATTGTAATAACAAGTTTATTCACGAGTGAATTGCCAGTTTCCTCTTCTCCAACAAACTTATCGGAAGGGTTTATCAACGTTAAAGTGTGCGATGTTGGATAAAAAACTTTGATCAACTTGTTTAGTTTAAGTTGACTCGAATTTACCAGAGAAAAAAAAAAGTGCTGTCAAAATTACCATAATTAGATTACAGAGTGTTATCGACAGTAGTCAATCATTGAACCCTAATCGACGAATTATGCGGGAGCCTTATTTGGTATTTACCTACAATGGATGATCATTCATCTCTTAATTGAGTGATTTCCGATCCCGCGGGTTATACTCCAACAGCAAACTCATTAGAGCAACTAAAAATCAGTGAAAAATATAATTAACACTAATACGTTCACACCTCATGAATAATTAAATCTCTACCTTTACACAGTTTGAAAGCGAGGCTGTTATAGTTAATTGAGAACAAATTTCAAAACTTCGCGTTAAATATTGACCAAAGACTCAAATAAAAAATAAAAAATAAAAGCTAAATTAGATACAAAGTTTAGTTCCTTCTCCACCAATAAACGAAGACAAAATTGCACCAAGGTCAATAAAAAAAAAAAATCTTTAAAGTTTAGTTAGTCTAAAATGAAAGTCGTCACAACTTGACTGCCATCTGTAGAAGATTTTTAGAAACGCTAAGGCAGTTTAGGTTAGAAATGAGAGGTTAAGTAGATGTTCTTCAATAAGAATATCTGATTATGTTAGAGAATACCTACTCTATTTTGAATTTAAATTTTAAATAATCGGCTCGCCATAAGACTTTAAAAGAGACAAGGGCTTATTTGTCGCCTAAATTACTGTCTTTTTGTTAAACAGACATTGAGTGACGGTGAAGAGAATAGAAAGTGAGGTTTTCTGGGTGAAGGAAAGGGGAGATTTTCGTTTTAATTGCAAACCTCTGTTTGAAGTGGTGGTGGGGGGCTGTTTTAGGAGGAGGGGGGAATGGGTCAGGTAAATTGCGCGGTCGGCCACGGGGTCGACTAATGAACCGAAACCTCCGCTATCCCTCTTAAAGACTTAATTTCGTATTTCACCCTCCTTCCCTATTGTCCAAAGATGAAACCCCATTTCCCGGCTGGGGGAACAGAGAAAGAAAACCGAAGGAAAGAGCGAGAAAGAGATGAAAAAATCACCCTCAACCCGCCACCCGACACTCCTCTTTTGTCTTCAAACCCTCCCTTTACAATTTCAAGGCCTAAATTATTTGTAAGATAAGAAGAGATTTGAGATTTTATCCCTCTACAAAACAAATAATTGGACTGTTTTATTATTAATAGGGAACTCTTCTTAAACAAATCTTAACTTGAGTTTAAAAACGAACTAACCCTCAAATAACAAATTCAAAAGCTCTCAAGATATTCTCGACCCAACTTCCATAAAATGGAAGGTATAGGATATCTCTCCTATAGGGTACCTCTCCTATCTCACTGCATAGTCGATGAAATGAGTGAAAAACACAAAAGTTTTGGAAGCTCATTAAAACAGCGGTTTAGTCATTGCCTTTGGGCAGGCCCCGTACAAGACAAACAGATGACGCATTTATAGGCGGTCAAATATTTGTTTGTAAACTTTGCAAGGCAAATTACGAGGTTTCGGAAACACGAGGACACGGAGGGGCTGAAAGTACAGAGGAGGAGCAATCACTTCTAGATAATTAGGAACTTGTAGATCAATGCGGGGAGGGAATCCGACTCGCTCTTGTTTCCATTTTAATTCGGAAATGAAATAAGCGATGCGTGCACGGGAAAATTTCAATAGATCAACCGCCACCGATGATCATCACGGTCTCGTTATCAGAAAAGAACTTAACGCTCAAACGAACCCTCCTATGACACGAAACCCCTTCAAAATTACAACTCTCCGAATCAATTATTAACGTCGCCGAGAATACTCGGAAATTTTGATATCAAATAGTTGAATGACGTCTTCAACTTTGATAATCCACTCCTCCCCGCCTCGTAAATTATGTCAACCGTATCTTATTTTCAATTCCGGTTCGAAAGGGAGAAGTTAGTCGTCGAAACTTCACTCTATGCGATTAAACTTCAATTGGAACGTGTTGAAATAAACCCGAAGCAAATGTGATTCTAGAGCGAAGGAAGTCATATATATCGCATAAAATGATAACATTATTACCATAAACTTTAACACGATTTATCGAATATGGATTAAAATCGAGAGAGACTCTACAAATTTGCAAATCGAATAATCCTCCATCATTCGCTTATCTCTTGCATATGGTGTTACGTAGAATTTCATTAAAAATTTTCATTATATATTATTTACTGGCAACCTTGAAAAAAACAATAATTTCCATATGAAATATTTCCCGATGTAAAATAGCCTTCATTCCATATTACTGTTTAACTGTAAAATTAATTAAAATTACTACTTTTGAAAAGAGAGTGTTAAAAGTTTAAAATTTAATTTGAAAAAATTAAACTGCTCCCTACTTAAAATAATCGTAAAAGAAAGAAGTGAGGATAAAAAAGAACTCTTTTGCCACTCCTATTTAACTCTAACTGGGAAAACTGTGGAGAAAGTAAGTAAAAGTTAGTACTCAGACTTAAGACCTTTTATCTCAAGTTTCGTCCTAAACTAAGGTTCGTTTATTATTTTACCTTGTAATTTCTTAAAGGTTAAAGATAAAAATAAGTTTTGTCTATTTTCTCTTAACTTTTTAAAAAAAATGACCATTTAAGTTGCCTAATCGTTTATGTCGCAGAGTATTCATGGTTTTGCCTATCCTGACGTTCTACATATAAATAAATTAAGTGAGCAGTATTTTAAATTGAATTAAGACAGTTTGAAATTGACATCTGGATTATAGCTTAGGGAAGAAAAATTTTAAGTGGTGGTGCAATCAATCAAAAAGTGTGAAAAAGAAGTTGGAAGACAACTTTGTTACGTTGTTAACAAGTTTATGCAAAGCGGTGTAAAACTGTATAACGATTTAATGTTTGAGTTTTACTCGGGGCATTGAAATTTATAACCAAGCTGACAGAAACAAATGATCGAAATTATGTAGTTTGAAAGTTTCTTGTCTGAAACTGCTGAAAAACTCTTAATTGAAAACGATAACGTTTTTTGTTTAAAATTTCTAGGATGATACGGATGTTCTGTAAGTTTTTCGTTCTATTTAGGTTTGTTTTAGGGGAGGTTTTGATAAATGATGGATAGTAGGGCTCTGATGACAGATTGAAAACCACATCGGCCTAGAAACTATAAATCTTTCATGGCCGCTGATTAAAGACCGATTTTCACGCTGGGCTTTAATTAGATTTCGCCGAATGAAGGAATCGAGCCGTGAAAAACACGCCAGTGGGGTGGGTGTCCGATCGTACGCTTTTATGTGCGACCTTTTGGAGGCAATTATGCTAAATTGGGGATCATTTATCCTGTTATTAATTTCACCCGTTTCCAAATTGGATTAAAAGCTTTTTGAAGTATGAAACGGGGACAAGATTTGAGTACTTTAATAATGGAGAGTCTAAAAATTGAACTTTGATGGGTTATTGAAATAAAAGCTGACGAAAAAGCCTAAAAGAAAGGCTCATTCCGTTCATGTCCGATAAATGAGCAAAAGAAATTCAATATAGCGCCATTTCTTTCCTATTACATCAAGTAAAATTGGATCTTATCTTTTATTAAAACGACTCTCCGAAATTCTCACCTTTCAATAAAAGGTTAATAAAAAAAAGTGTCAATTTATTACAAAAATTGTTTTCATTGTTGGTACACTATGAAACCTATTCCCCAACAATGAACAATCAACTACCTACTAAACTTGCCCTTCATCGTCCCCTTGATTGAAAAATTTTGTATGAAAAGGGTCATTTATTGCTGAATGGAATAAGAATTTATTTGGACATCAAAAAGATATTGTAGGAAATAGTTAAAATACCACATTAATGGAAAAGAAATTGAAGGTGCAAGCCTAAGTATGATTTTTAACTGGTTTATATCATAAAGTTTAAGCTCATTCTATCTGGTATGATTCAGTCATTTGCTTCCCCACATTCAATCATTTCCAACCACTTTTTGTATGCGTTGGCTTGGATCCCCAATACGATAGGCCTACTTAAATTCATGAGGGTGACAAGAGTTAAAATTATAGAGCAAGATAATATTACGAGGAATAAATTTTATGCGAAATTATGGTAGAACAACAACTTTGAAACGCTGGAAGCTGGTGATCGCTTGGTATGCAAGCCGGCGGTCCGTTCGGATTGCGTCGACTATGTCGAACACTGCAAACTTTACCTACCACCAAAATTAAATGCTTCCACGGCAGGCGAGGCGAGGAGTTTAGAAGAGCGGGTGGCGGGTGTTGGGGAGGGACGGCTCCCGCGAGGTCGAACGGAATTCCAGACCTCTCCCGACCTATTGTTTTAGCGCTTTACCAGGGCGGAAAGCACCTGTTAAAATTAGACCCGAAATACACTTCAGATTCTGTTTGATTTTACTCTGAACTAATGCTATTTAGGTCAAATAGAAAAGGCTTTTTGGCATTCATGAAACCAAAACACAAACACGAAGGTCCAGTTCTCCCTTCTATACTCAGAAGGGTGAGGCAAATGGAAAAAAAAACACGAAGGTCCAAGTAAAGGTTACAACAAATAATGAAACAGCAACTGCCAACGTAAGGGATTTTGAAGTGTCTAGATATGATTACAAAAAAATTGCCAAATTTTATCTTCATCATAAATAATTCACCGAGGATCTTGAAGTACCTTATAAAGTAATAAAGATAAAGCTGTTTTTCAGTGATTTTTTTTATTTATTTAAATAAATGAAGCGGTTATTTATATAGGCAATAAAATGTATAATAGCGTTATTTAACTGCTTTTTAATTCCTTTTTTATACATGGAAAATCGGGATAAATTAAAGTGAAGATATTAAAGAGATGCGGGTAAAATAGTGATAACCAATAAATAGGAAATAAATATTCAACGAGAAGTGTTCCAAACGAGCCGCTCTCAACATTGGCGGCCAGTAAATAATTTCCATCCTCTTCAACCTCCTGGGCAAAACCAGTTTAATTTATAAGACAGTAATAGTAAGTAATAAAGAGGCCGGAGTCCCGGTGCCTAAGTTATTCAGCCGGCTGGCCTTGCGCTCTGTAATATCAAGGTGGCTGCCGGCACTTTTTTGTTAGCTGCTCGTTTGAGGCATTCCTACACTATCATTACCTTCTACCTCTTGGATGTCTCAATCAGCCGGTGGGGGTTTCTCGGCCCATCTAACGCTCACCTTTCCCAATGACTACGAGAGAAACCTTTTTCCACTCTAAACAACTTTATTGCTTCGGTGTCGCTTAAGAGAGCCGAGAAGAGATTCTATTCTTATAAACTACTTAAGACTCTGATTTTGATTACAAAACCCTCTCCATAACGATTTTTTTTTCTCTTAAGAAGCTACCAAATACTCTTTTACTTATTAATACCCTAAAATGAAGCTTCATATTTTATAGCTTAATTTTCCAAGCGAACCTCCCAAGTGTTTGTAGGACATTTCAATGATAAGAAGCTATGAACATCCTTTTAAATGATCTTTAGTATCAATAAAAACTTTTTTTTAGCAAATTGTTATTAAATTTTTAGCGGCAGCTTTGTGTACAAGTCTTTAAACGGATTGGTTCGCATGTGATCATTGTTGATAAGAAAGTCCTCGGGTTGTAAGGAAAGGCAACAATAGAAGACGGGGGATAGGATCCATCCTTACAATACCAGGAGACTCCACATCTTCTTAACGACTTTCCTCCGACTTATAACCGGTTCAGGGCTATTGGCCTTTTAGCTGTAAATCCGATCTAATTCAATCAGCTAAAAGTTTTACCTCCGAGAATATAAAGAAAAAAGCGGGGGAGGAATTAAAATAGCTCACCTTCGTTTTTTCGTTTTCTCTTAGGCCTCAGCCATCAAAAGCCTGAAAAAAGAAGGAAAAAAATTAAAATTTCACAACATTAATTTTTGTAGCTAATCTGTGAAAAGTAGAAACAAACTGGAGTTTCGAAATTCTTCCTTCAGAGTGGGCTGCTGTCCAAGAAACCTAGCCTTGTTTCTTCGTATTCATTAGTCATTCAGAAATTCATATTTTAGGGTGTTGCGACAAGTGTTGCCTAGTTTGATTTTTTTGTGTGAATCCTTTTCGAAGATATCCGGAAAAGTCTCGATCCTTTGAAGAACACAATTTTCCAGGGTTTAGCGTGCAATGGGTTTCATCCATTTCAGTGGCTTCTGTATCGGCCCGGTGTTTTCCCCGTCCCCGTATAAATCTCCACAACAATGTGATGAAGCTTTTCCGTTTCGGAGGCGAGCGCGAAAAACTAAACAAAGCCAAACAGCCCCTTCCCCGCGTGGCCCTCACACCATCCGAAACAACGCGGGCCCCACCTCTTTTGTCCAAACGCTACTTTGCAATTCAATATAAACTTTCTAAAAACAACGCGCACCTCCCTCCCCCAGCAAACAACTTCCATCTAAAACTACCTCAAATGCTGCACAAACTCAGACTCATTATCCTTCCTAAAGCCTAAGCATTGGGTGAAACATTGTAAGTTGGAAATCCGAGAATAAATAAAGAACTCTTTTTACCCACTTTTAAAATTTTTTGTTCGGTTTCTCGTTAACAAATTAGAAAATTCAAACTGATTCATCGGACATTCCTAAAGGGTGATAATGGGTGTAGAGCCGTGATTACAGGAATGGTAAATGGCTCGGACAAAGTTCTATGATTGGTCTGCTCTACGTGTGAACATGCCAGACTTCCCTGGAAACGATTCGTGACGTTATACTGGGCGGGGGACAAATCAATTTCGTCCAATCAGTCAAATCATCCACTTTGAGTCCAAAGAAAAGAAAAACGCCATTTCAAAAACATAAATATTCTCTCTTTATAGTAAGCTCAATCAAGATAATTTAATTTTTACTTGCAAACGCGTTGATTATGCTGAAGTAGAAAATAATTGAAGCCCCAGCTTTATAAATGAATTCAAAGTGAGATTATTAAGTATATTTTCTCGTGGCAAATTAGACGGAAATAGTCAAGGATCTTGAGAGGGTGGAAAGGTGTAAATCAGGGTCGGTATAGTTAGCATAGCGGTTAGCGTGCTCTCTACCTCGTAAATATCTTCTCTACACGTGGTTTAGTTTTTGCCGTTAATGGCCAGGAGGCACAATCGTACAATTTATTACTCGGAGATTTACAATTCCTCCCCGGCTTAAAGGCCGTGAAGAATTTACTCGGAAAGCCCTTTAAGATTAATAATGTTATCATTTCAATTTTAGGGGAGGACAAGCCCCGGGAACTTGTAAAATCCCGAGACCAGGGATTTTACCATAACATAAACAAAATCCACGTCAAGTTTTTAATGCAAACACAAATTTTGAATGAAAACAACTACGCACTTGTTTCAATAGGCCGAAACCTGCAACTTTCCCACGCTATTGTTTAGAATTTGAACTTAATTTTCATTAAATTTTCGCTTATGGTATTTTTTTTCCTACGTTTTTCGATAAGCCATGACTTGGCATCCGGTAGTTTTGCGGGTTTTGGCTTCAACCCAACAAACGCTCCCTTTCCTTATTTCCTATTCCACACCGCATTAGGCATCACGCACTCAAATCCGCCCAAAGCCCTAATGAAAACAGCTTATTGCTCTCAAAACCCACACCACCCCCTCGACCCCCTAGTGGATTTAAATCGTGTCGAATGCGAAGTTTCAAGCTCTTCAGCCATTCAATTTTTTACTCAAATACCCTAAAATGCTATTAGTTTTTCCCCTAATGGTTTTAAATGTGAAAAGCCTGCTTTCTTCATTCTGGTACTGGACGTTTTATTGGAATTAGAATTCGGGAGGGAGAAGAAAGTGAAATTCACTTGCATCAAAAATTTAACGTTCATTAAATTGAGTTTAGGTTAATGACCGCTGTAAAAACTTATCCCCGAGTAAGTCGTGAAAAAGGGTCGGAAATTTTGTGAAAGGGGCCAAGGGGGGAGTTTTAACATTTTATTGGGTCGTAAATAGGGGAGAAGGAAAAGCGGAAGGAAGTCTTGATCCAATGTTTTCTAGGTTTGAACGTTATATTCATGGGTCAAATCAGGTCAGGGGCGGCGGCGGGAGTGTACATAAAAGTTGAGTGGGCCGAAGTGGTGAAGAAGGGGGTGAGAGACGAGGCGATTGGGATGCTCTTGGTGATCCATCAGGGCCACAAAGTACTCCCTTTATAGTAAATACGTGAACCTACTCTTTACACGAGGCATCCTTTTCGCTTCGAGGCACCAAAAAGGAGCTACCCTAAAAAATATATAGGGATCACCGGAGGCTCCAGCTTTATAGTCCGCCTTTATACTTACCTGGGAATTCCCCTGGCAAATTTTACGTGGTAAAACCTAACACATAAAATTTCCTGTTCAAAAACAACGCTTTTTATACAAATCCGTTCCATAAGCTGTATCGTTTATTGCGCTTCGAACCTTTTATAGCATGTATTCCAATGCTTTTATTTTCTGGGGAAAACATCAACGCTGAAAAGGACTTTAAGCTCTTCAATCGTGTTTTACGCAACGATGCCTCATATTCATTTCTACACTTTTTTCCACTTTTAAAAAATAAACATAAAAAAGGACATCTTTATATGTAAGAAAGATGATCAATACCAAGAAGCCATTTAAGGAATTGATATACTTGGCACGGTTTCAACAGATATTCACCCTTTCCGACCTTATCTTTAACATTGGATTATTAATAACGCGATCATGTATCATTAAACGGTGGATATCTCCGTTCGGGGTGAAAGTCTGGCGGATTTATAGGTAAGGTCCGGCCTCTGGGGGCTCCATAGGGGGAATGTGATTTGTTGTCGGTTTGGACCGGACCACACGGTTTACAAGGACGGTAACCGATCCAAGACCTTCAACCTAGAGGTTGTTTAATTCGATCAAATCGCTCGGACATTCTTGTTCCCCGGAGCCAAAACTTTCTAATCCTGTTAACCAGATTACAACATAATCGTTGCAAATAATTGAAACCAAAGGAGAAAGTTTTTGACTAATAATTAATTAATAATGAATGAAAACCTCATAAGTAAAACCTCAACTAACACGTTTTCACAGTTTCCTGGCCGATCGAATCAAAATTTGGAACAGTTTTTCTATAAAATGATGAGAAAACCCTAAAAATGTCATGTCGACCTGTCAACACTAATATGCCCATTTCGAGTTGAATTTCTACAAACAAGTCTCTGAATACAGGCCAAAAAATCACTTAATTTGCTGAAGGATGTCTGAAGGCGATCAGTCAGGTTCTTGGCAAAAAAAAAAGGTGGTCAACGTACAATCGACAGCAAGCGCTATCCACCGGTCAACGTGGAGACTACGTATTATGTAATTTACTTTTTTCGTGGCTTTAGGTTCTCTTTTAGCGGATTTTTCGAGAAAAGCAGGCTATTGAGGTCGGCCTCACGGAGGCTTTCGGCTTTATTTGTTCAGGTTCTTAACTAACTTCATATGATGATGTTTTGAAGACATAGCAATAGCGTTGTGATCCAAACTGGGGTTGTTGACTATGGCAAATGAAACTTGAACCAACAGAGGTTATTTACTTTAAACAGTGTTTATTAATGGAACGGAATAAGCTTTGTTTCTCTGTTTAGTACGTGACTATTTCCGGAAGTTGAAAATCAATTAAGTATTCCTAATGGATTTGGAGGGGTCATTAGTCTGGATGTCTGATGGTGTAATTAAACTTTTTCCACTCGCGCGTACAGGACTTATTTAAATTCGGTTTAAACTGTTCTCGACAATTCGCGTCGAATCCAGCTCGTCTGAATTTCGGATCCTCCCCCCATTTCAAACTCGTTGTAATTGAGTTGGACCGAAAATAAGTAAAAGGGAGAACGAAAATTTCAACGCCTGTGTTTCGGACAGGTTTTATGTTTGTGTGGAAAATAATGACGTAAATATAAGTGGTGGGGGTGTGAAGTAGGGAGGGTAATAACTTCCCTGTGTGCGAGGTATGTTGACAACGAGGTATTGTCCCGGCATCTCCCCGTACAGTTTCCCAACTTTGGACATTTTACTGCCATTAAACTTATCCCACTTACTCATCCTATCAACATCCACCTGCCAAACTTCACCTCTTTACACCAATCAAAGAAGCCAGTTTTTTTTAAAACTTGAAACCTTCAAACGCAAAATGAAAACATCGATTCAAACGAGGTGTTTATGAGCAGAAAGAGGAGAGGAAAGTTCCAGAGACGTTTGAACTGGGATGGCAAAGCTCTCGATAAATCAATGCTAAGATATGTAACTAGGTTGGTTTATGCATTCGGAAACTTGTCCTTCCTACCGGCTCCGGAGGCCGCTGATATCTACAGAGTTACAAACCTTTGTGACGGTGGGGTTGGGGTCTAAAAGCAAAGTTCTAACGCAAAGCCTCACCTCCTCTTCCCACGTTTGTACGCCTCGCTGCACCATTTGAGCCATTTAATCAAACGTTTTAAACATTTAAAAATTTAATAATCACAAAAAAACAAATCAAGTTGAATAACAAGCTTAATCGACTTGATCAATTCATCTTCTGTAATGATCACAACCTGGGTAATCGGATTTCTTCGAATCTTTTCCATTGAAATCATTTTTTTATATTTTTTTTTCACAAAATTTCATAAAATCAATCATCCCGAAACCGTATTAAATTACTAATAATGTTAATAGAATCAACACTTGTAGTGTAAACTGGATACCTTTGTAAGGCGATAAGTTTATCCACAAACCACTCGTAAAATATACAATCCCTCAACCCTCTCCGCCCTTCCAGTTTTCAAAAGGATCCTTCAGAGTTATTTGAACGGTATAAACAGTCAAAGCACATATTTATTTTTGAAATATTTAAATGACAAATGTAACTTCCCTTTAACTCACTCAAATAGATTACACGAACTATAGTTTGTTTTCATTATCAAAATTACATTTCTTTTACAAAATTAATGTGTTGAAATTTCAAAAGTCGAAAACAGAATAAAAACTTTCTAATTTTGTTTTTATTTTTCAGAATTTCTTAATAGTGTTTATATTTTATATTTTTAGAAAATGTTTCATATTTTTGAAATGTTGGATGTTGCAAGGTAGGGAAAAAAACGTTTGAAGGAAACATTTTTTTTCCCGTGCCTCTTTTTCCCCCTTGGTTAATTTACGGCTAAAAGTTCAAATACGGGAGTTCCATCATAAGCCTGCCGAGTGTTTATAAATGGGTCTAACTCGATCGTCAAAAAATAAATGGTTCTCCCTAACTGGAGGCGAAGGCAAAAGTATAAAAAAAAAAAGAGTTGAATATGTCAGATTCCACCTCGTTAAAATTCCTGCCGGACTCTTTCACGGGTCTCAGAAACGTTTTTTTTTCCTCTTCCCTTCCTCTGATAAAAATGAAGAAGAGAACAAAAACCTTCCCATTGATGTCTTTTACCACTTGCAATTTTTATTCTCTATAAAAGTTAATCATCAATTAAACATTAAAAAAAAATTATTTAAAATTAACGTAGATAGAAGTTGGCTTTGAGTTGGATGGAATAAAGGCGTAGGAGGGGCTAATTGGGGAGCGAGAGGCGGCATAATGTGCCCCCTGCCTTTGTTCGTCACATTAGATCCAGCCCGTTAATTGCAGCCCCAGGTGAGCAACCTACGACCACTAATCCTCATATCATCCTAATCCTTTTCCAACCCCTTTACCACTCCCTCCATTCGCTTTTCTCGATCACAATTACAGAAACTCCAAAGAAAAAGTTGTCTCTAAAGCCTGTATTTGAAATCAAATCTTCGGGAGGATCAAAAAGTTGGCTTAGGTATAAAAAAAACTTTATTCTTAAATATAAAAAAAATGTGATGAAGCACTTGATAAGATTTGGTGAAAAAGCTGTCTCCGAGGACGAACATTTGTACCTATTCTTTTTTTCCAACATAAGTAGGTGAGTGGAAGAAATAACAAGATTTGATTCTTACCACGAAAAAAAACTACGGTTTCCGGACCAATCCGATCTGAATGGGATGCCCGGAGATTCTCGAATGTTTTCATGATCGTTGTGTTATGTTAGCGGATTGTTGACGCGAGAGGCGGGCAAAGACGATAACCGAAGAAGGGGAGTCAGAAAAGAAAAAAAGAGGGTGGTGGAGGAAAAAGTAGAGAAAGAAAAAGAAGAGTGTGAAAATCCTAAACAACACCTGGATATACTCGCACACCACCCTCACTCCTTCACTCTCCGTCGGTAATAAGATTTTACAGAGAATCCGTTTCTTTTTTCTTCCATCTTTTTGTCTGAGCGAATATTGCCTATAAAAAAACATGGAAAATATTTCTGTTTTTCTATTCAAAAAAATTTCCTTTTATCAATATAGGATAGACAATATTTACGTAAAGAAACCTTGAACAGAGTTTAGAGATATTAAAATGAAAGGGTTTTTTAGCGGAAGAAATTACGAAAATCATGAATGTAATGAGGCGAGATTACATGGTTCGGGGTAAACCCGGGAGCCGCTTGTTAAAGGGGGGAAAAATAACATTGGGGGCCCCGGGGTTAGTCTAAGGCTAATTAATCAGGAGTTGTAGGTTGCCCAGGAGAGCCACCTAGTCCGGGCGGAAAGCACGCAGTGGGGACCACGAGTAAAACTAAGTTAATGAATGGTCTACTCTAATGCTCCCCACAACACCTGCTCTTTGGATATTGTTGGCGCAATTGTGCTTAGGCCTCCGCCCTGCATAACAAACAGGGCGTAATGAGAAGAGAGAGAGAGGGAAAAAAATTGAGGCCGTTTTGGATTAAAAACAAGTCTGCAATGGCATAACACTTTAATTAAGGTTGAATATAAAGTAGACAAGGACGAAAGGATTTAACACTAACGATGTTTATATGAAGATTTTATGTTTTTATATAATTTAGAGCGCTATTTTTGAACTTTTTTTAGAATTAATCTAATTTGAGAGTATGTTTGGTTCCGGTCCCATGGGAAGGTTGAAACAGAAGGGGTGGCTGTGTCCACCGGCTATTACTTTTTGCGATAATTTAACTGTCAAGCTTCGACCCCAGGAGTGATAGAACGTTGGCAAATACGCTTTTTCGTTTGGAAAAGAGAGGCACCGAAACGTGGTGGAAAAAGGGCGGGAGGTGGGTTAAAGGACGGCAGGGATAAGGGCGAAAAAGTAATTGACTTAATGAGAAATGGGAGACTACTCGAGCTTTTTAGTTTAGAACTGGAAAAGTTATTTCGAATTCCAATTAGCTTTCGCCCCCGTGAAGAAAAAGACGGGGGAAAAAAAGTAACGATTGACTATTGCTCGGAAAAGTTTTTGAAGTAAAAGTTATATTAAATATTTTAAATCACTTTTCGGTAAATGATTTACAGTTTTATTTCTTCTTGTATTATTTTTGTTAATAGTTTGTAATTTATATATATATATATATATATTTTTCTATTTTCGGATGAGATTCGGTTATGTTGAAAGTAGGCCGAGTGGTGTTTAGGCCGAAACGACTGTTCCAACGTTGTTAAATTAACAAAAAAAAAAGCTTATTTTTTTTTCTCTATTTTCAGTCGTTTGGGCATAAACACCACTCGGCATAATTTCTTTAGGCCGAGATTCGGTTATGTTGAAAGTAGGCCGAGTGGGGTTTAGGCCCAAACGACTGACCCCAATAGTTTCACCTGTTTATTGTCTGGTCCAATCTAAAATCGGCTCAGTAGATTTGTATGGTTGAACGAATTTTATTCTTTAAAAAAATCTGATAAGACTAGTAAAGGATTTTTTTTATTTTATTTATTTGTTATTTTTCAGGGTTTTCAAAGAACTCTTTCAGGCATTCCGTGTTTTGATTTTAAAGTTGTGATTAAAATTTGATTTGAAAATGGGATTTAATTAGTATAATGGAATTTCGCCAAAGAGAATGCGATGGAAATATATTTTTGTTTGGCTGTGAAATCGAGTTTCGAGAATATGCAGTCTAATAAATGAAAATGCTTAGAGGGGTGGTGGTTTGGAGTGGGACGAAAATGCGTTTCGACTAAATGGCGTAATTAAATGAAATGTCATCGTGACGGTTGACAAGCAGGATAGCTCCTGGGTCGTGAGATATTTAATTATAAATCGGCTCATCAGGGGGTTGAAAACAGCGGTGTTGTTGCCAAGTTAGAATTTATGGAATGTCACCGTAGGACGGTCCCAGCCGAATTTCCGTTGTCACCTTAAAGTTATGAGTCGTAAAAAGCTCATTTAGAATATTGGGCGTGGACCCTGGTTGGGGATCATTAATACAAAATAGTTATTAATATGAGATGTGGAGTGTCTAAGGGTCGAACCCAATTTGTTGTAATAAATGTGCCGGCTCATCGGGGATTCACAAGTTCATTTCACGGTGGTGGGTGTCGGAGGGCAATCTTCGCTTCCCCCGACCCGCCACCTTTCACCCCAGCACGGGCGACGTCACTGGCGGACACATATTGTATCACTCACCCTCTAATAGACACCAGTTATTCTCCTGGATAATTCCCGATACTCTAATAAATCAAACCGCGCCTCCGATAAGTGCTCTCACTTTCCGCCCTCCTCTTTTTTCGACGCCATGTTTTATTCACGCCTTTGTTTCCGAACGAGATTATTTTCCCATCTTTTACAATCTTCACATTGGTTTAACGATTGTCGACAACAATTTTTTTATATCCCTCGTTGATATTTATAATTTGGGTTTAAACACTTAATACCTAATCCACTTAACACGTAGCGATTGGCTTTAATTTTGTTAATCCTTAGTTCGCTTAAATTCGAAATTACTGTGATTAAATTCGATTTGCCTGCACCAAATTATGTAGCTCTGATTAAACTTTTTTTCACCAAAAAAAGGCAATAATTTTGGGAAATGTGGGAAGAGTTGTTTGAAGTTTCCTCCTGTTTTGTTTTCGGCGTGTTTAAACGTTCCTTTGAAAGGATTCCCCTCCGCCCCCTTCCCAGACATTCGAGAGGTTTGCACACTTTGGTGCCGCCCCCCAGAACGTTTGACACTTCCAGATCCTTTACACTTTCAGACCCCTTTGAGCAAAGCATTTAATTGATACCTTTACCAACCCATCTCGAATATTTTCGATTCCACTATAAATTTTGAGAGAATTTTTTTTTTAATCTCGAATTTATAACATAAAATTATGAATTCAACCGGTGCCCGGTAGGCCCAGTCGTCGTAACACACCGGGTGGGACGGTAAACCGTAAATCACAGAAGTTAAAAGCGATTAAACCATTCCTATAACGAGAAATATTGAAATTTAGAATTTTTAAAAAAGGAAGGAATTCTTGGTGAAACCTGAGTTTTACTGAATCGTGTGGGACCAAAAAATAAATAAGTTCAATTTTATGTACGTTTAAAAAAATTGTCCAATGTTATTTTATCGAGTTTTATGAGATTGCCAAAAAAATACAACTTTATACATTAAACATGCGATGTATCGCGATTTGTTTTCAGACTCGTTTTGTTCGGAACGTTCCTTTCTACCTTTATCATTTTTTCCTGTATTACGAGGTTCACAGAAGAAAAAGTTTAAATGGGATTTGGGGAAAAAAAACTTTTCACCACGTTACGTTTTTAGGTGTTATATTATAACTTTTATTCGTTTTTACTTTTTAGTGATTTTTTAAAAAATAAATAAGGTTGCTTTTGTTGTTATGACACTTTCAAGCTCGAAAATGGACGAAAGCTTCTTTGTTTGAAAAAAAAAATATTGTTGCTGCTTTCAATGATATTAATTGAGATTTTTTTTAGGTATCTGAAGCGTATTAATTAGACGATTGTAAGTTTAGAAACGGTCGACCTCTGGGAATTGCGACAAAACCTGGCCTAAACGTGATTAAACCCATTACCGGAGGAAGGAGGGGCAGTTTTAGGAGTCAGGGAAACCTCCGACCTCCTCCTTAACAACGACCTCATCTATTAATAATCGGATGACTTCTTCAATTACCTAACGGCCAAATTACATAGGCAATGGACAATAAACGGATTAATATGCAGAGCCTGTTTGCCTACTTAATTATCGGAAGTGTGAGGGAGCCCACGGATGGCCCGAGGAATACTAAGGAAGCCATTCCCATTTGTCTTTAGTGCCACTGGGCTTTCTGACCTAGAATTTCTATTATTATTACACTGGGTGTTGCTACGTGATATCAGAAACGATTTCCGAAGCCAACAGTTTGTTATTTGACTTATCCATTCATTGCAATAGTCACAGGATGTGCCAGATAGAGTCAACCAGCCGATTATCTGCCAGAATTTTGACCAGACGAAAAAAATCATAGAAGTAAACCCTCCATAGATTTTAGCGAGGAATCGATTGGCATCAATAACGTTTGGATCTGGACATATAGGGCGCTCCAGATCTACGCCAACTTCGTTATTTTAGATACAAACTCAATGTTTTGACGATGGAAATAAATTTTACACTTAATGTCCAATAACTTTTACTTAAACACTTTTTTATAGGACGAAAAGTTACTAATGTGCATCAAAAGTCAGGCAGAGAAAAGCTATTGTTGGGAAAAAAAAAAACTCCAAAATATGAAGAAGAAATAATTCAAAATCGATTTACTGACTCTCGTTTTATTGAATTTATTATGTTATTGAAATCCTTAAGAGCTGAAAGGCGACGGGGAGGCTGGAAAGCAATTTTTTACGCTTATTCTCACCATTAATTGAATTTGTCGAGCCGCGCAGTCTTCTTAAAGGGTTAAGGGGTGTAAAAGCGGAAAAATTGGCCGAGAGAGCGTGAGTTGAAAAAGTAATGAACTAAATGAAAGTGCGAGGAGTAATTATCTACATCCAAGTTGTATAGTGTTCTTTCGAAAATTAACTTTTATCCCTTTAGTTAAGATTCAATCTTCGATGATGCGTGAGATTTTAACTGGGACTGTCTTAATACTGAAAAAAGTTCAAAGTGAATTATTAAAAGGTTCAACCGAGCAGTTTATAACAGAGGGGTGTCTTCAAGAACGTTTTAGTAAAATGGAGTTTTTTATTTAACGTTAAAAAAAACGTCTGCGGAATATTTGAAAATTTAATGAACTTTTTTTTTACAGGGTGTTGAAATACGTTTGAGCTCTTTTCCACTTTTAACTCTTTATTGGAGGGAGAAGACCAAAGCCGTGGGGATTATCCCTTCAATTTGTCCGGACATTAAAAAACCTCACTTTCGCCCCTTTTCTTAACGTTCTAACGTTTAATAAAGCTTCGCGATCACCTTTTAAATTGAGTCCATTTTCATCCGAAATTACAATAACAGTCTCGAACCAATAGCGTCTTTTATAAAAAATAAATTAGGTTAAAAAGTGTGGTTGAAAGTGAAGTTTCATAAAGACGTGGCTACCCTTTGGTGGTTAATTGTCTAAAATATTTACCCCGAGGTTATCCTTCATCAATAAATCAAAGTCGAAAGAAACCACAGGGGTAAACTTGGTTCTTGTAAATTTTTAATGAAACCGCTCCCGAAAAAATAAACAGCCTTTTAAAACTCTTTTTTTGTTACAGAAATTTTTTTTCTTTCTGTTTATAAGTGGAAGACTCGAGTATTTAATGGAACTTTATGGTTTTCAGATCCTTTTTTACCTTTCTGCTACACCCTCTTCCCTGAACCTTTTTTTTTCTTTTTCTTTTCATCTATTCTATCTGAAAGTTTATTTAGGGCTGAAGTAAATATTGTATGGACGTGAGCAAATAGTCTGCAGAATGACGGGCAAATACACCTGAACCGTCCTCTAAAATGACAGCGGTCAAAGGAAAAACCGATGTTTGTTAGGGCGAAAATACTTGGACGGAAAACTATGAAAAAAGTCATAAGTTCAAAGGCACAGGTAGGAAAAGTCTTAAAATATCTTCAGACATCAAAACAGAACTTCTGTCTGGAAGATAAAAGAAAAAAATAATTAAATAGAAAAAAAGTGCCTTTTAATTTGCGATATTAGTTTTCAAAACATTGCCAAAAAAGTAGGAGGAAGGCGGAAAAAAAAAAAGTCATTTCCCCTTCATTTACCATTAACTTTCCAAACCCCAACGTTAAAAGGTTCAATCAGGACCATTGCCAAAACCGGGAATAAGGAAGGAGCCATTAAATACCATTTTAGAAAGTTCAGAATATCTCTTTTTTTTAAATAGCGATTGTCCTTTTTTTCCGTGGTGATGAAAAAAAAAAGTTACACCATTTCGACATCCGAAAAATCACAGAGTATACTGAAAAAGAGGGTCGGAAAATAGTAAAAAAATTTGAGAGTAATTCCTTTGGCGTGTAGAAAAACACTTTTTTCCTCTCTCCCTCTTTTTCTACACGGGATTTCCTTCCATTGGATTAGTGAGGCGGAAAAGAATTAGGCCCATTTGGTGGAGCATTGTTCGGGCGAGGGCATGTCCCGTGGATTGGGGCTAAAAGGCCCGCTCGAGGGGTGGTCCGCCACCAGATGTGACACTTAATTGAAAAGTGTTGTGACAGTCGAGGGAGCCCGAGAAAATTCCGTAGGCACCGATTTCCCGAGTCCTTTCACCCTCAACAACCCTTTCCGGGTCCTAAAATTACCCTCAAATGTAATTAATATTACCTTCAATATTGCTTTAGTACCGCTCAAAGCGTACAAATATTTACTCGAAATGTCAAATTAAATGATTCATGTTTTCAACAGAATTGTATTAACTTAAGTTTAAATTTAAAAAAATATGAAAGAAAAAATTAAACGTTTAGATAACTTGACTCCTCAACTAATGTTTTTGTTTTAAATTTAATTAATCTGTCTTAACCTACATTTTCTGCATTTGAAGTTCAATGATTATAGTTTTAATTAAATCTGACACCTTAGCTTAGCCCAATAAACTACAAGAAAGTTTTTAAATCATTATTAAACCTTTTCTCTTAACAAATATGTAGTACATTCATCAGATAGAAACACTTTTTTGAAACTCTTTCATTAGAAAAAAAATTTTTAATCCAAAATCGGATTTTTCACAGTTTTAGGGTGAAAACCACGAATCTCAAGCCATTAATTATTCCCCTATTTCCTATTTTTACGGATGAATGGTAACAAAACACAGATGAATAAATCCAAAACCCTAAATTATCACATTACTTGCTCATATGTATAGGTATGCACAAAAAGTTTCCTTCATAGGCATAAAGTTTGCCAACAGATTTTCATAACACATTACTGCAATTTAAATGTTCGATTTAATTCTATTTTTTCTTTTTCTTTCAAGTGGTTTGTGAAACAGTGCTTTGGTAGAGGAAGTTAGAAAATGACTCTCGGACTTTTGAAGACGATTACTCGTATTTCAGGTTTCCCGATAGTTCTGAAAAAAGAGCTTCCCTCTTTAAAGTTTAAAAGGGACCGCAATTTTCAACCCCCTCTCTCCGTTCTATTAAAGGAAGGGATCTAAGTGTCAAGTTGCCCTGAAGTTAATTTCATATGAGGAGAAACGAGTGATCAAAGCGGAAGAGAAATAAGAGGAATTGTAATTAAAAACGTGTGCGCCATTGATAACGAAGGAGGGAGAAGTTGAGTTTTGTGATAAGTGCCGAGGGCGGAAAGAGATAGAGAAGAATTCCGACTTATCACCTGTCACATTGTGGAACGAACACCCAGTTTGTTCCACTTCATTGATAATTGAATGTTTTGATGTTATGAGAGTCACACTCTCATATTGCCAGAGAATTTTTTCAGGATAATAATTTAAACAATTTTTAATGACCGCTAACTACTATATTTTTGGCTTAAGGAATAAAAGCCACTTCACAGAGCCGCCTGGGATTAAAAGAGAGGGGAAAAAAGGATTCAAGGTGAGTAAGTGCCGGAGATTTGACTCGGTGCCACAATGGCCCAAACCGTTTAAACTGAATGAACGCTCACTAACGAATGAGTTTAGAGGTAGAAAGAGAGGCTTTTAAAAAAGTAGAAGAGCGTAGCCATGGGAAGAGAGAGAAGGAATAGGTGCCTGGATAGAGATGTTAGAAACGTTAATTAGACTCTCCCGCTTATAACCTTTCATCCCACACGAGGCGGCTAGGCGGCATTCATAAGAAGAGAACGAACAATGGACCCTTCAAATGATTAATTTGCGATCCGGAGATGAATTGATACTCCATGTTTTTTTTGTGTCTAAATTAACAATAGGGAGCGACCTTAATTTGAATTGACAAAACATACTTAGGTTTAATTAGAAATTTTTTCTTCACAATACGCATTTTTTTTAGAGAAGAAAATGATGTTTGAAGGGGAAAATTTTGATTTAAACGTTTCAAGGGTAGTCTTTTGTTCGGAAGTCCCTTTTTTTTAGGGAGGTGGGCTCTTCAACTTGTTTCTAAGCCCCGACAACTTGAACGAACCCTCACCTTTTCAATCAGGGTCGAAGTTCATCCCAAAATCCCCAGCTTCGGACACTTTCGGACTTTATTTAAAAAAGTGTCAAAAAAAGTTTTGTCCAACTCAGTCCATCTTCAGATATCAAGAGGCAGAGGAATGAAGAGACCTAATTGATTTTAAATTATGCAATAATAAAATTTAATAATTCGACGGAGCGTTCAATTTTTTAAAAATGATTTATTTTATAATTTGAAATTTAAATGACTTAATTAAATCGGAACAGGAAACACAGTAGCGGTTATTAAAGTGAACCTGACAGGGAGATAATATAGACATGAATTTTCTGAAAAAGGACGTGCCTCTCTATACGCCTTCAATTACAGATGAAGAACGTGATCAGGAGGTGTGGCTCAAGATCGCTCAATCATAGGAAACCCATCGCGAGGAAACATCTCAATCACGATCCTTCAAACTATTGTCCCGAGGGGGGTGGAGTCGATCCCCCCCCCCATCACACGAATTTCTAGTCAATAATTAACGTCCATATCGCCGACACTGTCAGAAAACATCTTTTATACGCCCGATAGCACCTGATGTACGAAACGATTTTAAAACCTCTGGATTAAAATTGAAGCCAGGAGGCCGAAAAGTCACAACTCAAACAAATTACTCCCCTAACTCGTCAGGGACAACTTTCTCAAGACTTATTTATTAAACAATGAGGACTCAACTTAACCTTTCCCCCCTCAGCCCACCCGAAGAACAGATTTAAATTATTTCACGCCCTTGAATATTTATGAAAGTTCGGAATTATGTATGTTTTTCGTAGAAGCAAAATCCTTTTTCGCCGTTCCTAAAACGGGGGAACCTTTTTTGGGTTCGATTACACAGAATATTCATTTTTAAACTCCGTTTTCAGTTTTCAACTTGGCACAGAAGTGGCATTCCCCTTTCCATACATATTTATAAAATAAAATAATTAAAAAGTCCTTTTTTAAATAATAAAAACTAATTTACCAAAACGCTAAAAATAGTAAAGGATCTGATTGTTTCCATTCTGTAACTTCTTGAAGGATTACTTAATAAGTTGTTAAGGCCCTCTCAATCTTGAGGAATCAGATTAGCACAATATCCCGAAGACAATTGAATCTTCCTTTAGCCGGCCATTGCTTCTATATTATTAAGACTAAATGGACACTTTATCCAAGCCTTCTCCTTTTGTTTTCACAAGGAAATGGCTCGGAAGGAATCTTTTGAAGAATTAAATCGTTATCTCGAATCGCAGTCGATATTGAACTTCAGGAAATCTCTTTCATCTTCAATATTTTTTCCTTTTTCAAGTCAGAATTAAGTTGTCTAATCAGAAAGAAATTTTAGAAGGACCACTTTTTCTACAGTCTCAAAAAGTTATTTCATTAACCTCGATCTCACGATTTTGGGAAAGATCAAGTAGGGGTAGTAGACATGACTTCGCTTGTGGTTTTGTCCGGCCGGCCATCCGTCTCAACTTTTTGTGAACCTCTTTACACCCGCAATTCTTATCGAATCTTGACCAAATTTACGCCAAATCTTCCTTTCGTAGTTATCTTGAAAATGTCGAAGGTGATTTTCAAAATTCACAAAGACTGGGTGAGTTCGGGATTTGCCAAAACACCATTCTTGAGTGCTCTTTACCAAATTTGCACCAAATACAGGGTAGGGTGGGGAAGGTCGAGGAGAAAGTGAGTGGGGGGAGGGGGTCGTGGGGAAGTGGTTGGGGGAAGTGGGTGGGAGTATTTGGTATTTGTGGAGAGGTCTGTATAGCCGTGAATTTTTCAGAAGTTTGAGTTTGAGGTAACTCCTCTATATTACAGTTATGAAATATGAATCCATCAATTAGTATGGATCAGAGATCAAGTTTTTGAAATAATACACCTTCCTTCGTATAAAACTTGCTGTGTTTTAATATAAAAGGCGATTATTCGAAACTTTTGAAAAGAAATTATCAGAATACCAACTTCCGGATTTAAACCGAGAAAGTTTATACACCTCAAAATAAACCAATATTCTGAACTTTAGACGCAATTAAACCTATCATTTTGCCTGAAAATTAATTACTTCCTCCAATAACGTCGTACGGAGAGAGCAAAACTCATTTCGGGTCGCAATAAAGCCAATTTCACTATAAACCTAAGGTTTGCCGTCCCCGGCGGCGACGTTTCTGACTATTGCTTTTCCAAAAGGAACCTCATCGGTCCGTTTTGCAAATAGCTCCTGCCATCTTTAATCTGTAAAGATCAAAAATATAAAAAGCAATCTCAATAAATGTTTTCAATATTTGTTTTTAATTCCGAACTAGATTGATTTTTTTTTTAAATGTTTTACTTTTACTTTTGATATTGTTTCGTCTCTAAAATATCGTCACTCAATAAGAACAATCTTTTTCTTTTGATCTTTGGTGGGAAAACAAATTATAGAGAGAGAAAGGAAAAAATAAGGAAAACAGGAAAAGATGAAATCATATGAATAAAAGTCTTTTTATTTATGTTCAAAGCGGTTTTTTTTTATCAAAATAAGGTTTTACGTGAGAATAAAAAATAAATAAAAAATTTGCTAAAAAAATTTTAAACAAATATCGAGTGTCAAGGTTTCTTTTAATTTCAACAAAAGGTCTTTTTTTTTCCCCTTCAACTTGAGAAGACCTCCACCCCTTCTACCAATTAAATGGTAATTTTTCATGGAAAGGGGATTTTTTGGCCGTTTTTCTTATTAGGGCTCCTTCATCGAAGTAATTAAGAAGGATCAAGTTTTTAATAACTTTTTCTTTCTAGAAGGAAAAAAAAATTTTAACCGCATCTTAGGAATAATTCTTTTTGTAATTTATCAGTAAATTTTAACGCCTTCACAGATAAAGTTTTGTTGTTTAAAAAAAGTATCGAACCAGAAAATTCCCCCTTTTTTTTCTCTTTTTTTTATGTTGACTTGCTTTTAGTATAAATAACGGGGAGAAGGGGATAATCCTAAGTTTCCCCATATGTTGATCCGGATTTTCCGTCCGTCAAAAAAATGAAGCGAACAAAAGAGAAATATTTAAACATGAATTTGTGTATAAAACAATTAAAAATAAAAGGCTTTTCTGGAAAAAAAAATTATCGAATATTTAGTTTTTAAAAAAATTGCACGAGTTCACAGAAATGTGAAATGTTATTTCATATCTTTTGAAGTCGATGAAATGAAGATTTTTGAAATTTCTCATATCGATAAGGATGGTTATTAAAGTATTGTCGTTGACAACCCCTTGAGGGTAAAGAGAGTGGCCCGACCTCGGTTAAAAATAAATTTAGGAACCCCCCGGCTAAGTTTTTCGGGGTATAAAATGATCCTAGGAAAGTGAAAATGTCATCAGTCGATCCTTTGAAATCGAACGAAAATGAAAGCTTTCCTCGCTCTTTCGGCCCTCTTCGCAGTAGCGGTCGCCGCTCCCCAAAATTTTAGAACCGTCCAACCCCAGTTTCAGCAAATCCCGACCGGCTTCCAGCAAACACCGACTAACTTCCAGCAATTCAGATCGGTCCAACCGCAATTCCAGGCACAGACGTTCCAAACCCCGAGGGCGGTCATCCCCGTTCTTTCCCGCATTGAGACCAGAGACGACGCCGGACAATTCTCACTTCAGTAAGTTACAAAACAATCAAATTTAATAACGTTTAAATAATTAATTTGGAATAATAAATTGTGTTTGAACGTGACAATATCTGAAATCACGGTTTGCTTATATGGGTTTACGTAATCGTGCTCACAATGGGAAGTAGATCCGGGGGGGTCGTTACAATGACGTATGTTGTGTTGAGACAATGACATCTGTTGACAATTCATTATGAATTCCGCAGGTACCAGTCCGCCGACGGAACCGTATTCACTGAACAGGGAACCCTCAAAAGGACCCCGGACGGAAGAGACAACGTCCTCGTCAAACAGGGATCGTACAGCTTTAACACACCCGAAGGCGTACCAGTCCAAGTGACCTACACCGCCGACGAAAATGGATTCCAACCGAAAAGCTCTTCCATTCCAGTCGCTCCCACCGTTCCTCAGCCAACCTTCTAATACCTTTTTTGTACAAACCAAAATTCTTAGTAAATAAAACTTTTTGTACTATTTCGTTTTTTTATCAAAATTTTCGTCTCGACAAGCGAGTACACATCATTAGTTAGGATATTGTAAACCAGTGAGGTATGGAAAATTTGATATTTTATTAAAACAACGCCATAAGCTTTTTTCACTTTGTTTGAATAAACCGTGAGTAGTAATGAAGCAAAAAAGCCCTTGACTAAAAAATTCTGTTTTAGCGTTACAAACATGTTGCTTAAATAAGGGCTATATGTTTCATCATCCGAGTTATGTTTTGACAAACAATGTCTCCCCTTCAAATCGAACCCTAGGTCACGAAAATATTTGCCAACGCCCCCGAGCTGTTAGTCCATTTTTTCTCCCCCCACCCCAACGGTATATAAGTCCGGAAAAAGTCTGGCGTGTCATTTAAACACAATGAGGATTTTAGTGCTTTTTATTTTCTTTCAAGTTTTAAATGCGCAAAACAAATCTCCTGCTTTTATAACGCAGTTTAAAGACGGCAGGCTGTATTTTTACGCGTGAGTTGGGAAACTTCAGCTTTACAGGTTGGCCAACTTGACGCGCCACCTAGAAACCAAATTGAAACCTCTTCGTTTATGGCAACTATTTTTTGGTCATCCGGGCCGGAGGACTAAAAATGGAGGACCAGGATAAAAAGATTGAATGAATAAAAACTGATTTATTTATGGCAAATCATGGCTAAAAACATGAGAATAGAAAAGGTTTTAAAACGAAGAGGTTTCATGATGGTTTCTAGTCGGCGCTTCAGGTTGGCCAACCTATAAAGCTAAAGTTTCTCCATGTGTACCTAGTTCGATTTATTTTTAGGTGGTTTATATTTTATTTATTTGATTTCCCATAGGTACGAGACAGGTGACGGTACCGTAATCAGCGAACAAGGAGTTCTGAAACCTACACCGGACGGCTCTGACAATGTTCTCGTTAAGGAAGGTTCATACAAGTTTACTTCACCTGAGGGAGTTCCTGTTCATTTAAGATATTCTGCTGACGAATACGGATTCCACCCACACGGCAATGTGCTCCCCGTTTTCATACCGGTCTCGCCCCCATTTTCAAGTCAGTTTTAAACATTTTTCCCTTTGCGCTTGTTAAATAAAAAATTCTTTGTTTTAAAACCAAAGTTATTTTGTTAAACGTGAAAGTTCAAACGTCCAACTTTTCAAAAATCAACTGGCGATTTTCCACTCAAACTTTTTTCAAAGGTTGCGATAGAGAAAACACAAGAAGGGCGATTAGGGAAGGTTGTAGCGACAATATGGCGGCAGTGATCACCCATCACGCCGCCAAGTTACACATTAACTTTGCCTTAAACTTGGAAGCACCACGCTTTTCCCCTTTTCACCTCCCATCCCCCTACCTTACACTTTGCAGCGTTTCAGAGTCGCCCTACTTGTTCAACCATTAACAAACTCTCCTTTAACAACAGACAACAAAAACATTAAAATTACCCAGACCCTTAAATCATGTTTAATATTAAATTCTCCCCTAGAGAGGCGTAAAACTTAAAAAGCCAATAAAAAAACCCGAGGTTGGTTTATTAGAAAATCATTTTTCCCTCCTGAAAGTTTTGTTTACATAAAACAAAAAAAAAATTTCAGCCCACCGGACGAAAAACTTTTCATCTTGATTTCCTAAAGCTTTTTTATTTATGACGTTTAAATGTCCTGTTAGCGGCGATATTTGTCATAGCGAACAAACGCCCGTATTTCCGCAAAGACAGCGAAAAGTTGATAGAAGTTCCAACTGTAAACAGAAGCCTTTTCTGCTCCACTTATTTTTGTTTCGTCCGGACAAATCAATTTAAAAGTCACAAATTTTCATCAGTTTTAGGAATCTTTTTTAAAACCTCGGATAATCAGAGGCTTTTTCGGAGTTAGTGCTGTCATACAGCATCCGGCAGCAATCGGAGCAAGTTGGAGACTAATATTATTGAAAAAATTTAGTTCAATATGGCTAATTAAATGTGCAGAGTTCCGATATAATTGGTTGCAGGGGACTTTTTTACCCCCCTATCCTGCCATACCTTTTTTATTTATAACTTGAAACGTTCAACTCTCTAAATGAAATCGAAGTTCAATTTGTTTTCATTCAAGAATTCATTCGTAGTATGAAACTCGTCTCAGACGAGAATTTAATTTTTCTTTTTATTAAATTGTATCCAATTTTATTCCGACGCTAAGAGAGAACAAATACTTTCTCAAGGGAAATCGCCTGTTTGTCTTTGGGTAAGGCTCGTTATTTTTAACTTTATTTAAACTGTTATTACTTTTTCTTTATTGTTCCCGGAAGGCGACATTTATATTATTTCTTCAAAAATTTCAAAAAATTAATATCCATTTCTGTAATCGTTCTTAAAGTGGTTGTACAGTATGGAAGTTGTTCGAAGTTGCTAAGTTATTAACTGGAACATCTAGGCGCTCAGGCTAAATAGGATTATTCGAAATGCTCTGTGTTCCTTATCGCGAACATCATGTGGAGCAGAGAGCGTTCTAATTATGAAGGTAATTGGGAGTTTAGTTTCGAGATCTTCTACGATAAACTTCCAGCGACATTTCGCGACTATTTAAATCTTAATTAAGAATTAATCTGCTTAAAACTTATATAGGCAAAAGGGTGGAAAATCTTGTTTTTAAAATTCACAGCTAATTTTCTTTAGCTCTACTTATGTTGGTATTTAATTAGGAAGTTTTAAGTAAAGTGTGCGTAATGGATACCTTCTTTTAATTAAGAAGTATCCTTAAGTAAATTATTTACTTCTTGTTTAAGTCAGAATTTTCACTTTCGTCTTCAAAATGTTTCGAAATTATTATTTCAAGGTAAAGTTTTTCGCAAGTCCGAATGGTATTTTTATACGGAAGAAGTTGCGTGTAAGGGGTGACTTTCCCCTAGAATTCTCTAAGGGATAATATTACTCTTGTTAAAAAAAGGAGAGCGTATAAAGTCAAAAATTCTTCGACCTTAATAAAATATTTTGCCTTTTTTTTTTTTTTACTTTCCCAATATTAAAAATAATTAAAAAAATAATAATTGAAGACTGGAGCTATAACCAACCTGAAATTAAGGTAAATAAAATATTTTTTAACAACTAAAATAAAAATGGCAATCGAGGAGAAAAAGGTGCTTCTAGTGTAATAATTTTATTTTTTACTGAGAGGAAATTGGTTTAAATTTTATTAAGTGCGTTAACGTCAGGGAAAAAGTTAACGATCGGAAATAATTCAAAACCTACACTGTAATTGAATTCGGACAGAAAGTCCGACACTTAAGGGTCATTTTCACGTAGCTCTGATTTCAATTTTAGATGAAAAAAAGAGAGAGAGAGAAAAGGTCATTTCCTGTTATAGGTAGTTCCCCTTTAAATAGCACCTACGATCTGGTTACCGCCGACTTATTACTCGAAAAGGAGAGGCACAAAAAAAAGGATTACCATAATCCATATTCAGCGGGGTCCTCCGATGTCTGAATAAGAGGAATGGCTAGTCCGTGTCATAAGAGGATGCGTATGGCATCTTAACCAGTTCCATGACATGAGTTTTATATGGATTACACATATTTTTACGATTGACTATTCGATTCCGAAGGGAGAAAATTGGGTTTTTTAGAATGGAAGGACATCGTTTTATGCGGAGTACATGAATATCTCATGATTCCTTCTCGGATGTAATATTAAGCAGAAGTTTATTACAAGGGAGCCTTTAAAATAAAGAAAAATCGAATAAAAATGTGAAAAATGAGAGCGCGACAAACTGTCAAGACGAATATTACAGATGGACGAGGTCTATAACTTCAAATACGTTCTCACCTGTCAACAAGGGGAAGAAATAAAAGAGGAAATGTATTTACCAACCTACTTCACTTTATTCTCGCTTTCAAGAGCAGCCCTCCTATGAAATATATTTCAACTTGTCATAAAAGATTGACGCGACGAAAGTCGCGAATATAAAATAAATTGCCCGAAAAACGACTTCGACATAAATCTCGTTCTCAAAAATCTGCGACAAGTATTCACATCAAATATGCCATTTTCTGAATGTCCTAATATTTCTGTTCAAATATACTGAACATCAAAGATACAATAGTATGTAGTAGGTTTGTGAAAAATTCACTTTTAAGGTGTCAGATTCATGGGGAAAAGATGTATGTAATACGCAAATCCAACCTCCTAATACCTCCCTCGAAGATTTGACTACTATGCCTACCCAAGGCTATATTGGGATCATATTTCTAAGCTTTTCCGAGAAGCAAATGTCTGGAAGATAAAAATTGCTGCAGACTACTACATACCCTAGTACAAGATGATGATTTGATACTAACAAAATAATTTAAAAAAAAAAGTTATCTATTTGTTTCGAGAATTTCGTGCTACTTCTAATTTTGTTTCTTTTGGTAGCACGAAAAAAACAGTTCCCACAAAATAGGAAATCGGTGAGAGCCTAAAAAAAAGTAGGGATGGCAGTTTATGTAAATTAGGATTGCAAACTGTTTGTCGGTGTACAACGTAGGAGAGCGGAATACTAAAACTTTATCCCCTTTCCGTCCACTAATTGGGCACCGGATTCCAAGCTGCGTCATCATCGATTCGTTCCGACAACTAACATGACTCTTCCACGATTAAAAAAACGTCGATTCAGTTCAAAGTCGTTTTTCGCCACCTGAGAGCGAGTACCTCATTAATTACTTGTTTAATTGATGACAGACAAATCTGTACCGCTTCGGGCGCTCGAGTTTGCTTTTGAGTACGTTTTGTAACAATGGCCTCAAACATATGGAGGCTCACACGCTAATGACGAACACTAATTCGTCCATTCAAACCTGATGATGACTAATGGGAACCGAACGTCACGTCACTCCCTCATTAGTAGAGGAAAAAAAGATTAATTTATAATTTCATGCAAGGAAATTAAGGCGTTCTCGTAATAGAGTTTGAAATGATTAAAAACAAACAAATGATCAAATCATTTTGACAAGCGATTGAAGGGCCTGAAAGCTGTCCAACGTCTACTGTTTTCCAAACTGACAGTTAGACGATTTTTTTATAACATAAAAACTTTATTTGTATTAAACGATTCAACAAAATTAAAACAAATAAACAGAAACTTCCATAAATGGTGGAGTTATTGAAACATACAAGCCTCGAATTTGATGTGTGTAGTGTGGGACTAGAAGCCAAGATTCTTTCTGCTTATGCCACTTAGGACCTCTCACTCACCTGTAAAAAGAAGAAAAATGCATTTTATAATAGGTAATTATGTGCTACTATCTTGGTATATGTGCTACTGCAATACGGTTCAAATCAAACAAGTTTCTGTTTCCAACACTTGGATGTTGAGAGATACCCTAAGACACGAGGAATAAGTAAAAAAATCAAGGTTTTTAAATGAGAACGAATACTTTGAATAAAGGAATACAGGATATGAACATACTTAAATCAAGATGGTCGGTAATAGAACGAAAAAGTAGACCTAACAATTATATTAACAAAGGAGGCTATCATAAACATTCTAGAGTATAAAAGAATATTAAATGTCCCATTTAGAAAACGAAAATAGGACCGGAAATCTTCCTTTTATCAGAATGTCAACAGGTCCCGGGCGGAGACGGGAAAAAAAAAGGGATGTCTTCCTATTTTCTACCGTCTTTTGAAAAAGAGCGTATACAGGATCAATTGTATTTTCTTCCTATGACATCTGACTTCTTTTTTTCGTAAGATTTTCAATAGGGTAAAAAACAGAGGGATGCATCCACTTAGTGAAGAACAAAGTGGTCTGTACATAAAGAGAATCCAAGATAAGGGTTGAAAGATCCCCGGAGAGGGACGGGGCAATAATACAGACTGTTAATGCGTTGTGTATGTTTTGAACGGGACAGCGGGGTCGGACGTTCCCCGGGTTCTAGATTTCCCAAGAGTGGGGGACTGCCCAAATCCCATTACACTACTCAACCCTTCGAGCTTTTCCTCGGCACCCCTTCGACGAGTTCAAACCCCCTTTTCAACTATTTGCATCCCGTCTACACTTCAGTCTTAAACGAGCCATTTACATTTAAACTCAATCAGCCCCATGAATGTTGATTTCATGTTTTCTCAATGGAAAAAGACGAAACATAAATCAACGTAGAATCATAATAGAACTTAAATATCGAAGAGGAAAAATTGACGCGACAATTCCCTTAGGAGGTCTAAAAAGGGTACGAGTAGGGAATCCAAAAGACAAGTGCTGGCAACACTATTTACAATGCTCTGTGGGAGTACAAACTCGACAATTCCCTTCCCAGACGTCCTTCCGTTTGTACTTTTTTTTTCTGTCACTTTTTCCCCCTCTCTCTTGTTCTTTTTATTGAAAGGTGGCAAATACAACAATGAAACATCCGCAAAAATGGTGCATTGTAAAATCGTTTGATAAATCCGGTCATGAAGACTTTTGTGCACTTTTGGGAATACTCCAGAAAAACCCCTGTAGGGTCAAATGATAAAGAAAAAGCATATTCGGTTTCTTTAAAACCTGACATAGAAAAGTCACAATCATTTATACAAAATGAGTAAAAGGGTGTATTTTTGAAAAAAGACACTCAAATGACAAATTGACTCACCTAGAAAACGTAAAATTCAATAAAGACTACTTTAGATCTCAATGGATTGGCACTCATTGGCTAATTTCTTGAATTCCTTCTTTCCCATTCATTCTCGTTCCAACCAAATTAATTCGAACAATTTATTTTTCTGTAAGGTTCAAAAGTCAGTTTGATCCAAAGGTACTTGGATTAATTATTCTAAGAGTAGTCGTGTGACGGTAAGCTAATGTACAAGACAAGCTATAAATCCACGAAGGAGGTTGGGAGCTGCTCTTCAGCTCATTAAAAACAGGGCAACAGCCCATTGATAAATGACTTTCCCGCTTTTCCCTTTCCCTTTCCTATCCCCTGCGAATAATTACTTCGGATCGTCTCTTCCTACCGTCAGAAGGTCCCGAGCTCGCTGCTAATGAATAAAACAACATGTCCATATTAAGGTGCAACTAACAAGTCGGCCCCTTAGCGCCTCAAACAATGTCTCCGCTCATTATAAACTATTTTCGTTTTTTTATCCCGAAACTCGTCGGAAGAAACGATTTCGGTCATTTTTCTTTTCTTTAAGTTCAAACGTCGTTGTTTTTATTCGATAATGATCTAAAAGGGCCGACTATAATGGCTTGTAATTTTATAAATGTCATAAAATTCAAGTTTCGTATTCTTGACAAGTTAAATCTTATAATGAGGACATTTTTTCTTTCGACATTTCAGAGAGAAAAATTATTTTTATCAACTACGGCGTCTTTTAAATAAATTATAAAGTTATCTCACATTTAAGTCAATCTAAACAGGAGCCAAGAAAAGTTGCTGGTACTCAAGAGGACGCAGAAGAACCGGCCAACGATTCTTGGCTAATCCCAAAATCTAGTTAATCCGAGATATTTTGTTCGTTTCTAGTCTTTCCAACAAAACTACTGATTCGTCTATTTTGACGTCAAACATATTTTATGAGAGATGTTCATTTTCATGCCAGAGAAAAACATGTTTTTCCTTTTGAGCTCTGATATTTTACGATTTCATTCCACGATTAAATCATATTGAAAGCGAGAGTCTCGTAATGTCTCTTTCAACGATATTTTCCATTTTGACGTTCAGCCTCGGTCGCAATAATGAATGAATTAAAATCGCCGTCGACGTGTCACACCGACATTAAATCCCGTATTGAAAATTATGAAAGCACCCTCGAACATTTTTATTAGATACCAGTGCCAAATTCCGAAAATAACTTTGGGAAAATATGGGTTATTTCATCAAAAATATGTAGCGAATTGGAGAAAAGTCTCTTCTTTTTTTCAATGGATCGTAAATAATCCAATGTAAACTTTTTTTTTGTTAATATTCAACGACTCGGGTAGAAAATGTGGCCCGCCTTATAAACCCCCAGACCCCCTTTCTATCCTTTAAATAATACATGTCCGCTGAGATTTTTCCCCTGTCCCACGGGTCGCTAACATCAAATTATGTACGAGCCTTGGAAACTCGGATAGTAGACGATAGAAAGAGAGGACGAAAGAGGAAAAAAAGAAGGGTGGCCCTGATGAATGAATGAACAGAGTCAATAAATGAAAAAGAATAATAAAATTTCCAGGGTGAAAGGCGTATTGAATTATTGAGACGATATCAAAGTTATTGACACAAAGAAAAAGTGACATACCTATCAATAATAAAAATTTATCTCTTATAAAAAATTTACCATCGAAAACAAACGAAAATTCACAACTTGTTAAAAATGAGCGCCCAAAAGGTCGACTATTCCAGCAATACATAAAAGTTTTGCGGGGAAAAACACGAAAACACGTAATTCTGTTTTTCTTCCTACTTTTTGAATTCGTAATCTAAAATAGAAAATTTCAGGCTTATTCGTATATTTTCCATACTTCCTCTGTGAGAATGAAGTTAATGATTTAGACCCCGTCGGTACGTGATGTGGATGAATGTCAGGTTGTGGAGAAGATACCGCTTCTCTGGAACCGTCTCATAACTTAATCAGATGGCTTGTAGGAAAGGGAGGTGAAGAACGCGAAGGGTGGAAAGGGGAATCTCCCTCTGAGTTGAAACAATATCCGCCTTTACATTAAACTCCTTTAGATACGGCGTGCATACAAACACTTCAGTCCACACTGAAATAAATCACCTCGCCCCCTGTTATACAACACGCATTATAAAGGAACTGATATAAACATATTAACTATGTGTCTGTATATTACAATAGAAGTCACTATTAAGCCTCATTTCACCTTTTGTGCTTCCCTTTGTCCAGGAAATTTTCAAGGATGATGAACCTCTTTGACGTCTATTTTTTGATATTTTTGTTGAAGAAAAATATTGCCTCTTTCTCTGGGAAAAATATCGTGTTACGGAAGCAGACCTGATTGCCGGTGTGAAGGCGGGGGGGTTTGAATTGTGTCGGGAGGAAATCTAGCCGACTTCCTGAGCAACAGAAGCCTTATCACTCAATGTTGATGTCGCACTCCCCACCCCCCTTCGGGTTTATCTCGAATTCCGTATTCCCCTCACGGCCCTTTTCTACTTTTGGTTCTAGTTCATCGACTTTCGCGTAGGAGACGAAACTCGAGACGCACTTTGTCTAATAGCCTATTAAATTTACTTGTTCCGAGAGGCATTTGATGGATAATCTAACGGCTTCTCATTACCGAAAGGGGCGGGAACGCCCCAGATTGACTTGATATCATCCCCTAAGCGAATTGATATTGTAGGAATTATCTTCCCGTATTACCATCCACCACTAATTGAACGCTTCAAATGTATTATCCTCAATGTTCTTCGATTTTATTGCTATTTCATGCACAAAACATCCAAAACAAGAATCACAAAAAAAAAATTTTAAACTGAAGACTGCATTTTGTCAAGGGATCTCGTAAACAACAAAAGGCCTTTGATTCGAATGTTATCACCAGAATCCTCCACCCCTCAAAGCGTATATTGTTTTGAAATTAGATTTTCACATCTGTGCAAAACCATTATAATCCTGACACAGGCTAAAAGGGAAATGACACATTTATAACAATAAAACCTTTTGGGGCTAAAAACAAGACACCACCCCTTCATAAATGGTCTATTTGTATTAACGTTAATGCAATTTCCGAGGGTGTTTTCCTGAAATTCAACCCTCCGGGTATTGTAAAGAGCTGTGGGTAAGACTGCAGTTGTCCCGAAGAAATCGAGGAGACGAAAGGGAGGAAAACGAAGGGGGAGTTTTTTTTTTCTCCCTAAATTTATTGCGATGAATGAGAGTCAATCACCCACAACCGTTTGGTTTAGAGCCATTTGTTTTATTGATGCTTGAATAAAGGGGGTGAGGGAGCTCGATTCCCAGGTGATCCAAACGTTAGTTCCCATTCATTTAAAACCTTCGTTTAAATGATTTGCACCCCCTTCACCATCTCACTATTTCAATGGTGGCTCAACTTTTTAAAAATACGCTTTTAGGATAGCAATGGCAAACTAATTTCCGAAATAGGTAGCTTATTTAAGTTTTCAAAAGTATCATTTGCCACTTTAAAAATAATAAACCACGTAAATCACTTTTTGCACATTTTTGTAATGTCTAAAGAGTTAACTGCAAAGAATGAAAGTAATGTCATTATGCAAATTTTATATACTGAAGTGGTCTCCCTAATTTTGTTTTCGAACAAAAGAGGCCGACGTATAAAAAGTTAGGTGAAAAACTAATTTAAGAAAGGAATCGCGGTTTGAAATTCATACAAAGGCTTAAAAGGGAAAAGATATGCTAAGTTCAAGTCTAGTCTGAGTGGATCCCTTAATTTTCGACGTTCTAAAGAGGGGTCGAAAATGTACGAAAATACAATTTCGAAAACCATTTTAATAACTTAATTCACCATTCTCTCGAGTCTTCCAACCCTTCTTGAACTCCGACGAGAACAACTTCGCCGGATAAACTCCAAGGGTGGGGGAGGTGTCAGTCGAAAGTTTTCGCGGTGGCTGACTTAAGTTTCACAAATGTGGATTTAACAAGACGTCACTCATCCTTCCACTTGTCATACAAAATTTGAGGAAGATTTCGCATTTAAAATTCAAATAAAGAAAAACTTTTTTCAAGAATAAAAAACTTTGACAATAAAATGTTTCTCTAATTTTGTTATTGTTAAAAATTCTAAATTAATTTTTTTTATTTTTCATTTTTTACGAGTTTACGTGAAGGTAAAAAAATAATAGATTTAAATAAAGGGATAGAACAGGGAAAAAACAATTAAACAAGAGTAGGAAGGGAGATAAAAAGTTTTTTTTTTTCTTCTTCTAGGGCACAAATTTCTGGTAGTACAAAGACTTGGGTGATATGTGGGTCATGAGATAAGGCTGTTTGCCTCCGGTATAAAGCAGGCGGTTATCGGTGCATCTTCTCCCTCAGGTGAGGCTCGCACATTTTTGTCCTTCTTGATAACCTCATCCCTTTGATAGTGTCACTATTAGACGTGGCGACGTCATAACTCATCCTAGTCCTCGTCTATATCTTAGATCTCGTCCCTGATAAATTCTTTGCTTATTAAAAGTGAAACACTTTCCAGTACGATAAGATCAGCAATTCCTGTAAACCCTGGGCCACCGCACTTACCCCCGGACTTAAATAAACCCCATGAATTTTGTATACGGTAAAATTCGGGATCGTTAGCAAGATCATAAATAAATATTAGGTGGAGCTTACACGGTCCAAGATTGGAGATGGGATAAGGAGTCACCTTTCCCCTCGGTAATAAATCTTTTACCCCGCGTCTTTTCGAACCCCCCTTATGCACAACATTATCGATTTCGCTAACAGTCCGATATCCACGAGGAAAAGCCGCAACTGAGACATGCCCAGTCTATTACCATATTTGTCACATTTCCCCTCCGTTCCGAATATGTCCAACTTTCCCCCTAATTTTATTCTTCCAACCCTTGGCCTTGTTCACCGACCAGCTGGCCCTTCCGTCACGGCTCTATTTGATGGCGTTTTTATATTTTCACTCTCTCGGACGCACCTGCTGCATAACACGATCCGGCATACCTTCTTTTTTATCGTTTGGGGGAGAAAGAAAGATTTTATTACACGGCTTCACATTTTTCGTGAAACATGATTTACGAAGGTAGTTTTCTCTATGAAATAACGTAAATTCTTTATCAGAAAAAGTGACCTCAGAGTTCAATATCCCTTTCGCATTGTTGTGTTAATATGAGGGAGATCATTAAAGGGTTCAACCCGAATCTAAAATGGAATCCACTTTACGAAAAGCCCCTCTCATGAACATAATTTATAATAAAATTCCGTTTTTAGAAATCCAGTACTTAATTTTAACAAGGGAAGGGAGTGGAGTTAACCATCCTTAGATGAAGAGCTACTGAGATTCATTAGCCATTTTGATTTAAAGGAAAGAGGGGGTCGACACGTTAAGCTTTGAGAGGAGGCCGTCTTTGAAATCAGTAGTAATTAGGGGGTAGTTTGTCGTCTATTTAGACTAAAGAGGGGAGGAAAGGTCGGGGAGTGGGCGAGTAATGAAGCGACGTTTAGCGGCCTAGTGGATGCATTTAGGGGTCGGAGGGGAGGTTGAGAAACTTAGTGTAGTTGAAAACTCCCATTACGCTCAAGCCTCCCTCCTGGTTTCGTATTCAGGACTACACGACTTTGCAAATTTGGCAATTTCCTGGCCGAACGAGTCTAACAAGTTGGTGAGGCGGACGACGCGGGCCCGGCGAGCCCTCACCGCTCCCCTCTTGATGTGCTTTACATGAAATATTGTTCTTGAAGTGTACAACTTCGTTGTCGGCAATAATCTTTCAAAAAGCCCCCCCGGGCCATTTTCGTAAACCTTATAAAGATTCTTTCATGGGAATCTCAGATGATATACAGCACCATTGTCTTACGTAGGTAATAATTAAGTTTGCTTACAGTATTATGATAATGTTAAGTTTTCTTTAACACTCACAATGCTCATTCCACCATTCTTAGTGAACCTAATGATTACTTTATTTTTTCTTTTATAAAATTTCTATATTATGGTAGCTAATTTTATTTCTCTAACGTCATTTGCTCAAAAGAAAGACCATCTTATAAGAACGTGTGGTATGGAAAGAAAGTTTTTAATAAATAAAGTGCCTTACAGTTGGGGTTTTACCTCTCCTTTTTTTCCCACCCTTTTAATTTTACCCCCTTCCCCTTTGGGAAATTATGGCCGACCTCCAGGTTATCTCCAGACCTCAAGCCCCTCAAAGTGTGGCTGGTAATTTTATGTCAATCAACACCGAAGTACGTCGTCTCCTAAATAAAACAGTCAACTCTGCATTTTGAACCCTCCGAGATTTTAGAACTGGGGGTTGGAAAATCACTTTATTATTTTCCCTTCACCCTCTTCCATCTAAAATTAATTAGGACCTCTTGAAATTTCTTCATTTCTTTGTTACAGAATTTTTTCAAAGATTCAGCAACTTAATACATATCACATCTCACAACTAATGCTTTTAGGTAGATTTTTTTTTACTCATTTTATTTTCCTATATTATTCTCTGAATGGAAAATGATCGCCCCAATTGAAAAACTCGTACCATCGTAATAAATTGGGAAAAGTTAAATCGAAGACGCGGGTTCGATTCCCGTCCGGGAGCCAATTTTTGAATCTTATTTAACTTTTCCTGATTTATTTTCCCAATTTATTACGATTGTAATCCTGAGGTGCGGTCACCTCGATAACGAATAATTAGATTGAAACTCGTACCATTGGCACTCAACCTACGAAGCCAACAATCTGCATTAATTTTTAAACCTCTAAGGTCCAATGTGTGGAAGCATTTGAAATGTTTTAGGCCCTTCTTCCACCCACATCCTCGATTATTTTATTTCAATAATAGGATTTGTAGATCGTTAGGTAACATAAATGCAATAAAAAATCTCTTACCACTACCTTCGGTACCTAAGCGTTGAATAAAAAATTACAATAATTTTTCTGATTAAACTCAATTATAAAACAGTACATACCGCAAACGATTGTATAAAAATAGCGACCTAAAAAGTATTATATATAACACCAGAGGTTAATAAAAAAAAATCACGGAAACAAAACTAAGAAGGGATTTTAAGAATTCCTAATTTGAAAGCTTGAATATTAATAACAATTTCTCAAGCTTATAAAAACGCTCAGGGGCTCCTTGACGAGTTCAAACAGGGATTAAGATTCTCCCTCGATTTTATTTAAGGTAAAACTAAATTTTTCTCCCCCCTTATTCGAATCCTCTCTTTATTTTAATTTAAATCCCTGAAGGGGTGAGGTTAGTATTGATTTGGAGGGTGGTCTTTATTTAAATAAAAACAAAGTTCTCTATGTTTGGAAATATTTGAGGTTCCAGATTATTGTGTGAATTTTTTTTTAATTTAAAAATGTAATAATACCTTCCGTTTATTCATTTTAAAATAAAAAAAACATTACTAAAATGTTTTTTAAAGTTATGAGGCAAGATGAAAATGAAATGATGAAAATATTACAGTTTAATATTTGTCTTAAAAGGTATGCTCGTTTGAATGTTTGAAATTCGTAATAAGAAAGGGGATATTACGAATTAATCTTCAGAGGCTTAGAATCTTTTATTGACATGTTGAAAGGAGGCCTAAGAAAGGGGGGGGGGTTGAAGTATAAAAACTCAAATATACAGGAAGTTTTTTTTCCTTCGTAGAAACATGAAAGCTCCATAAGTAAAGAGTAACCCCTTCGACGTTTCGCATGGGTTAACCCATCTCAGCCTTTAGGATAGAAAAAAAATCTTTGAATTGCATTGTACTGATTCAATTACAATCGTGTTTCGAATGATAAAGTCGCTCAATTTTTTTTTCTCCTTTTTGGCTTTAACCTGTATCGTAAACAACTGATGCTATAGTTACAAAAAAAGTTCTAAGTTTATTTTATAGATTCGTGAGGGTCGGAAATGGGAGGGTGGATGGTAATTCTGGAAAATCTCTGCATATTTCTAAGAAGGGAAGTCGAGACCTGCATTCTTAATAAGAAAAGAGGAAGCCCCTTTTGTTCGGGATTTTCTTCGCCCCCCAAAAGAAAACGTTTAAACCCAAAAGAATCAACATACGTTCAACTAAGTGTTCTAAAACAAAATTTCAAAAATTTGCTTCTAAAAGCCTGTAAAAAGTGGGAAAAAATAAAAATGACAAGCTTTTGGTGTCGAGCTGAAGTAAAGAGAGTTGGCCCCTTTGGTATCAGGCCGGGTTTGGTTCGAGCTTAAAGGATTTACTTTACAAGTTAACAAGGCAGCCGCGGTGATGGCAAAGCAAAACGGTAGGCAAAGGAAAACCAACGAAAGGATTAGAACCTGTCTATTTCATTTAACATAAAAAATTTGACATTTTAAAATAATTAAGTTGGTAAATCTAAGAGAATAAATAAAGATCCATAATATTATGAATCAATTTTAAACTTAATAAATAACTTTTAAATAATTATAAGCCATAGAAACAATTATTACACAATATCATTACGGTACTTGGTCCCTTTGTTCCTAGTCGCAATCAATACCATACCAATGAGAAACTGAAGCGTACATCAAATAGAAATTATATCATTATTTAACAATATTTTAAATTAAAATTTAAAAAATGAATTCAATAAAATACATACTTGAAAATGTTCCACTTTTGTACAGTAAAATAATTATTTAAAAAAAATAATAATTAAAAATTAATTTGATATACCTCATTGACTACTGATTGTTTTTTTGTTTGTTTTTTTGGAGTTGAGTAATTTTTTGTTTTTTGATTATTGGACCTTTTGTTTATAACGATTTTAGAATTAGAATGAGGAAAACGATTTTAATAAAGTCGCTGTAATTAACCATACAAGAATTATAATATTGATTGTGAATAACCCGAGGCGGAATTACTCAATTATGTATCCCAATTAATGGGGTGGGAAGGCCCTCGGGTTTAATAGTGTCGTGCTTGCACTTTCAGACAAAGGAGTTTAAATTATGTCTTCAATTGTTTTCGGATAAAATGGCGTAAATTGGAAGCTCTTTTCCCAATTAAAATTTTTTGAGTTTTAAGCTGCACTTGATAACAGAAAGAACGAAAATTCGAGATGAATTTCAATATGTATTGAATGAAATGCCACTCAGGTGAAGTGAGGACTATTGTTTACTATGAATGATCTGCATCACTAGTTTCAAGAGTGAATATTCAGGCCCTTGACAAGAGATATCCAAATCACCATCCTGGGTCCTAAAGCTAAAACTCCTATCCTGAAACGAGGAAGGAAAATAATAGAAAAGAACCCTTCTAAAGTATAAACCCACTCGTTGAGAATTGCCCCAGGTGAGATTCCTTCCAAAATAACGACCGTAATGTCAACACCTGGGTGCTCTAAAGGACGACTTTTTCAGCAATAATCATCCATTAAAACAACTTTTATAATCCTCAACACCCCAAAGCAATAAATAAACAAAGCATTTACATATTGGTTTGCTATTTTCATCAACTAGAAGAGAAAACCTCAACTATCGCCCCTATTTTAGAGTGGAGATTTCATTATTTTACCTTTTAAGCAAGGATTTTCAGTCAACGAAATAACCAGGAGCCACTTTTAGCTCCTATTTATCGTTTGAAAATAAGGCAAACGTGAAGAGGGAGCAATTAGAGCCCGGAAAACGTCTAGTTTTACCCTTTCAAAGGCTCAAGAATTTCAAGCATTCCACGAAGTTAAATGCTTATTAAATTCGCAATTTGAAAGCACTGAAGAGGACGTAACGAAAGAAAAGCTTTTATAATGAGGATTATGCAAAAGTAAAAGAATAATTGGAAACGATTTAAGTTTTAGAAAGTTCTATAATTCAAACCGTTTCCAAATAGAATAATGTATAAAATTATTTCTCCCCCCTCCCCCCTCCCCCCTTCCCCTCTTTCTTCCCATAGCGTTCGAGGTTAAGTGAAGAATTCCAATTAAAATCGCCGCGCTTTTCCCACAAATTGTTGCCGGAATGTAATTTAATGCTGATAAATTAAAACCACGATATTTCTCCTAATGTTATTCAAGCCCCAAAATTATATATAATGTGCAGGAAATGATTGTCATTGTGAGCTAAAAAAAAGGTCATTTTAGTTAAGTAATGATCGCAAGCTGTGGAACAACGAAATAAAATGTTTTAAAAAAGTACTCAGAGATTTTCGTTTTTCAACTACAGGAAAACCTTTGGTTTCAAAACACAACTCACTGACCTTTTTTTTTTCTTTCTCTCTTTTTTGTATTATAGAGTAGTTTTTAACAAAAAGGAAGTCTAATGTGCAGAATTAATGAGTCCCAAAAGTTGGCGAGTAATAAATCAGAATGAGTTAGGGTTGGTGAATTGGGATAGGTTGCTTTATGGTAATACCGGAAAGGCATATGTCCTCAAAGGTCTCATTCCTTCTGAATATATTCATTAGCGGTTTAAAATAGACTTGAAATTACCTAATATTTTTAGTTCATATTTTTGTATTTTCCTCCTTCGGAAAAAATAAATTGAAAATCTTTATTTCTTTTTCCTTATTTCAATAAATTCTCTTTGAAATAAGTTAAAAAGTGTTAAAAAACGCTTTGAGAAGTTCACGTTTAATAAATGAAGAACCACCCCCTCTTTACTTTGACTTTATTAAACTCGCCCCTTGTCCCGTGACAGGGGAAGTTATCAATTAGCCAACTCGCCTGATAAATAGCTTAAAAATTGTGCATACTCCAAAGAGGAGATTAATCACAGATTCTTTCCGGCGATTAATTTCGTAATTAATTATTCGTGGCTGGTTTTTCGATGGTGTTTATTTGGTAATTCGTCCAGATTTTGAGTGGTCTTGTTTTTGAATACAAAGAAATCGCTTTCGTCACGTATTTGAAAAATTCATCATTCCATTAATAAAGTTGAAATCGGTGGGAGGATTGTGTCCAAGTTTATCCGGCCGGAGAAATTTATGGCTTTCCTTCTCCCTCCAGGCTTTTGGCTTTGAACCCCGCGAGGGCGAAGTCGAGGTAGAAAGAGAAAGAAAAAAAAATGCCTACAAGATTAATGTGTTGGCAGAAAGAATTAAAGAGTGAGAGTTAGACGAAAGGAAGCTTGCCGGCTTGGTTATTTCACTCTTTTGTTCGAGATAACATCACCCTTTTTCCATCCTCTTAAGCTTACAGATTTAAAAACCCGCCCTCATTTAAGTAACTTAAAACATCAAAGATCCTAATGTTTTATGCATCAAAAATTGATTTCATTTTTTTTTTCCTTTAGAATAATTACCAACTCAGTACTTGAGACCGTAATTAAAACTACCCTTACAATCCGGAAGAGCAGATAAGTGAATTTTGAGTAGATAATGTGAAATAGAGGAGTGGTAGGAAAAGGAAACTTTCTGTCTCTTGAGTGTGATTCAACTAATGGATGCTGGAACCTCCAAACACCAATCTCGACCCTTGCAGAATAGGAACCATCTACGTTTCCCAACCGGACCACACTACAACTAATTGAAAATTCAGAAACTTTTTGCCCATAAAATGCCCTTGCTCTCGACCCACTACTCTCTAACTTTATATCAGAAACTCTATCAATATTTTAATTTTAAAGATTTTTTAAACTTTAGGACCTTTAAAATAAAACTTTTTTTTTAATTTACGAGCTAAACGGGCCCTCCACCTTCGTTTCTAATTCCAAACCAGGTTTCAGAATTCAAGATCTAATTAAAGGTAAGTACTAGGGGTGGACAAATAGGGCTACTTCCCCCTTTCTGTCCCTGAAATTTGACTTCCCCTTTTAATACGAGTGACACTTGCGTTTGAGTTTATGTTCGGATAATGTCGGTTTCATTACTCGGAAAGGCATCGGACTTCTAAACAATAAAACAGTTCGATTCTACGACTATAAGAAGGGGACGGTTTTAATTAAATCCTTTATTTTAACTTACAGAACTAAATTTCGGGGTCCAGGAGGGTAGAGGAGATGACGATGGGAGGTAGGAGGAGAGTCCAGGGGTTGGGGGAGGTTACGGAAGAGTGGTAGGAAGGGGAGGTGATGGGAGAATAGTCGGAGGTAGTGAAATATTGGAAAGGGTGGGGGAGGAGAGATAAGGCTAGGGGATGTGGTAGAGAGATGAGGAGGTGATAGAGTAGAGGGGTGGTGTGGGGATATGGGGAAAGGATATTTAGTGGAGAGGTCTGTAGAAAACCCACTTTTTTAAAATGTTCCAGTTTTGTGGGTTGCTCCTCCATAACTAGCAGACCAAACCAGACCTCAGAAAATACTATATAAATAGTCTATTATTTAACTTCTTTTTTTTTTTTAATGAGATTTTCAGATCAGAACATGAACATTCCATTAAGCTTTGTTGGTCCAAATAAGGGGAATGAGATTGGATGAAATTTTATTGATTCCCAGTATTTCAGTAGCAGAAACAAAAATCGCATGTATTATATAGGAAGTTTTACTTTTATATTGGGCACTTAATTTGAACTTTCAAACAGTAATTTTTGTAAAGAGAGAAAAGTTAAGTTTTGTCAATATTCATTTTTGCAGTTTCGTGTAGATTTTTTTCTCCATTCTAAACGAGTGTGGAGAAGAAAACTTTTTAAATGGCCAACTTAGAAAAGAAAGTCCGAAGTCCTAATTTTTTTTTGTCCGAACAGTTCGTTAAGAACTTCTCACACGGGGTTGTTTAAAGTAGTTAAGCACCCCCTTCCCCCCAACGCCCAAAACCCTTTCGAATTAGGGAGGTCCGCAAACTCATCGAGGCGAATTAATTTGCGGCCTCGTCCCCTTTTTTATGCTAAACGTCACCTTCAACGCGGAAACGACTCGCACACCGCGCCACCAATTACAAAATATTCCGAGCGTCAGATTTAATGGAAGTTGTGCGGTCGTGATTGCGAGGCGAGAGGAGAGGGAGGCAATCACTGCCCGTTCAGTCAATATGTGCCAATCCGCCGAGTTTGTTTAAGCCATCAGCAAATAGCCGCTACACAGCTAATCATCCTAATTATCGAAACCAACCATATTTTGAATTTATTAATATTCACCGGTACCTAAAAATTGTTCTTCATAAAATGTAAAATACTAAAACAACCTCCAGTGAAATTTTTTTAGCTTTTTTTTAAGACCAAAAATATTTGAAGAGCCTATAACAAAAACGAAACCAATAATGTCTCCGGAAGTTAAAAATAAGAAGACTCGATTTTCGAAAGCCGCTTTTTATGCCTAATATGAACGACCTTTTTCTTAAACGAGGGTGATAAAGGGAGCGGTTAAAATAAAAAGGAGAGGGCGGGTTTTGTCAACGTGAGCACTATGAGAGAAAAGCGGAAGAGACCATCTGGAGTGCGAGGGAAGGAGTGCACAGTCGGAAGAAATCCGAATACATTTCAATAATGGGGTTTGGCCTCCGTCCAAAGTTGGGAGAAACCGAGAAACCGTGCTCGTGATTCCTTTAACATTCATTGTAGGGCCGGCAAAACGCCTCTCATTTCCCGCGAACAAATCTAACGTCTAATGCCGGAGGATTTTCGCGATGCCTCCCAAGGATTTAGGAAAGCCCGAGAGGGGGAACGGATTCTTATGGGAAATGCGATTAACGTAAATCCAATTTTTTTTTACCTTCTCCTACAAATAAACGTTGAAAAACATATCGATTTCAATTTTATCTAACGAATTTTTAACCTTGATTGAAAAGCAGGGTGCAAAAAAGGGTGAACTTTTTTGAAGGGCAAATCTTAATGACTTAAAAATGTTGTTTTTTTCCCCTCGCTTCAAGTTACACACAAAAGCTTTTTTCTGCCAGTGTGCACAGACGGGACGAAATGTCTTTTTTTTCCGAAACTTTTTTTTTTTTGTTAGATGTAAAAGTCCATGAACGGGAAATCGGGATCATATGAACGTTCTGTTGGTTTTTTACCTACAACAAATTCCAGAATTGATTTTAGTTTTGTTTTTGACGTTCAATCCAGTCTTTTTTCGGAATATAGATTCAACTGTAGAATCAACGCTTAAAAAGACCTGTCCATTGGCTGGGCGGAACGCTGCCGCTTTCTTAGCCCCAATTTTTAGTTTTATTTAAACCGAAATTGATCTAGGTAACTTTGAAATATTTCAACTTTGGAAATTCGAAACTCCTCTTAATCATTACCCAATTTATTGGAGATCAAGTAATTCTAAACTCGACAGACTTCAGCGTAGACCGTTATCTTCCAAATTGATTTTAGCTAAGAACCCTAAACAAATGTGCGCTAGAAATCCACAATATGACTAAAAAAAAGTTATGTAAGTGTATATTTTAATACAGTTTGCTTTTAAAAAATAAATAAAGTAATTGGAACATTTTGTAAGTAGACTTGTTTACAATATTTGCCTATAAAAAATAATAGGTATTGTAATTTTGTATGCTTTCAAAATAAATATTTGACTCCCTTTTAAAATGAATGTTTCAAAAAGAGCTTTTCAATATAAATATTGACAGTATGTATTAAAAAGAAGAATCGACAGGCTTCTATTATCTTCAAGAAACAGGAATACATGCCCCGCATGCGGTACCTCAAGACCTTCCGGGTTGACTGGTTTAGTATAACCTCGACGAGGGGGATGAATGTGTGCTTTATCGTCTTTTAACATCAAAGTACATAATAACGGCGAAGGGAACTTTTTTTTATTGGCTTCGGCTATAATCGAAATCATTTTCATTTACGAGGCTTTTAAACGTTCCATAAACATTGAACTAAAGTTATTTTAAAAATGAAAACTTGGAAATTAGAGCGTAAAAATTAAACACAGTAATTTATATAATAAAATAAATTTTAATTTAAAAAGATTCTTTTTCTCTTTTTTTTTACATTTTTTTGTTTAAAAAATACGTTATTTTGAGAACAAAGGATAAACTAATTTATGATGGGACAAAGGTTGCTGTAAAAGGATAATTAACACTACTCTAAGAAGCCAGTTGTGAAGGTGGAAAACTCATCATGGAGGTATTAAAACCATCCTTTATGTTGTAAAGGTTCAGGATCTGGGTGTGAACAAAGAATATGTCTTTGTTCTGAATGAATAATATAAATATATATTTTTTTAAAAAAAAGAAAGGTTGAAATATTAATCATTTTTAAAGAATGGAAAACGAATATTGGCTTTTTTGGATATTAATGAGCTATAAAAGGTGATCAAAGGGGAGCTAAGATGCTGTCGGGCATTGTGAAACCGTTTCATTTCCTTCACAAAGCTTTTGTGAAAGGTCCAATAAGGTTTTAGTTGACAAGGATTTATAAAGCTTGAAACACCCTTTTCCGTTTTCGTTTTCATCAAATCTATTCGGACATATCGATAGATGGTTTTGTCAAAATAAAGATTTCAACGTTCAGCACTCGTACATTATTTAGCCCTTGAAAAAGTGTTTTTAGAAAGGGTCAAGCCTCAAGGAGAGGTCATAGGGTCAAAACCTTGGTTTAAATCGGGCTTTGTCTGAGGTGAAGCTTTCCATTGCTATTTTTGTGTTTAGGGAAGGATAGGCCGGAAAAGCGCGTGGAGGAGGTGTTATGTGAAGAAAGTTTTTTTGATAATGTTTCCTCTGAGAAAGAGCTCCATACCAGTACTATTGAGAATCAAAATTTTCTTGTTAAAAAGCTTGTGCAAAACCGTAAAACCATCTATCGATAATTCAATTTTGAACTTCCCAACAAAAAACTGTTTCTTTAGAATTCACACTTAGAGGGAATAAATTAATCAAAATTTTAATTTGCTAATGTAAATTAATCGGATTTAAAAGGAAAAATATAAAGGAGAAGTTCGGGAACTTGGAAAACTCAGGAGAACTTACGAAATAAAGTCGACTTCGGAACTACCGCTGGAATTACCCCATTACGAGTGGAGAGGAGAGAAAGGATAGGGAATAAGGTTCTTCTGGAGAAGATAGTCTTTATGGTCCGAAAAAAAAGAGTACTTACAATAACCGAGTTAAGAAGTACGTTTTTTAGAATCATTAGCTGAAATAAAAAAAATTGCCTCAGTTGAGGGATTTATAAGTTTTTTGCTAGATCAGAACTATTGTGGTTAAGTGGTCATTGGTGGGAAAAGATGGCGGTGGGCGGGGAGATGAAGACTCAGCATTCCAGGTTGAAGGATCGGGCGGGAGGTCAGCCAAGGTAAAGACAGATAGTTGAAACTGTTTGCGGGCCAGCGACTTGATTTACGGGCCTCTCCTGCGAGATTTCGTGGATTCCGTGCCCGCGTTTTAGCCCAGGCGCGCTCGGAAAAGGGCCAGGTTCGCTATTCCGGGATCTTTCGGACCCATTAAAAACGCATTAGCCCACTTTTATCGTCTCCAACCCCCTTTCAACAATTTGCACACCACCTTTCCACCTCCCCCCCGTCCTCCCATCGCTTTTTCGACTCCAAAATAATCCGATGTCGGGCGAAAACCGACCCCTCACGTTTTCGGCCAAGATAAATTCTCTCATTATTAACTCGGGCCCGCCACCTTTTCACAATTAAAACTTGGAAAGGCCGCAAGTTGACGTGGAATTTAACCCCCTCTTTCCCTCACTTTCCTCACCAACAATTTGTGTACACTAAACCCACTTTGTGAATAATTAAGTCGCATTAAATTACATCATTAGGTAACCAGAAAAAAAAGTAAATACCGAAAACCGCACCCATCCATTTTCCATCCCCTCATAAAAAAATAAATACCTAAAAAAAACCTCATTAAAAATATTTTAATAAGTAGATGAACTTTTCAAAAACAAATAATAATTTACGCTCGTAACTCCCGAAGCAATTAAGTTACCGAACTACCGCCAATTTCTTCACAAATGGTTCCTCTTTAAACTGTTGTAAGGGCAATATGGATCGGTTCTCATTAACTGGTATAAAAATTTGGTTGGAGTTGATTTTTATGGGGTTTTCTTTAAAACTGCTGCAAAACCCCTAATTTTTATGATATTGAAACCGGGCTGGTGGTGATTTGTAGCGCTATTTTTCCTTTACATTTTTCCGAAAGCAAAATTTTTCTAGCTATAACAAAGAATTTTTTTAAGTTGGTCCTTTTCGCGGATTTAAGTGAAAAATGAGGCTATTGAGGTGGTCGTCATGGCGCGCGGAGAGACCCTAGTATGGAGAGAATCCACCAATGGAACCCACTTATTGAAAAAGTTTCAGTTTTGGAGGTTCCTCCTCCGTTACTGTATACCAGACCAGACTAGACCTTTGTTTTTTTTTTTAATTTATGTTTCCAATAGAGATGCGATTACTGAAAACACGAAGTTCGCCCACTATGGGGTGTTTGTGGACTCATCGTAGGGGAGATCCCGCAATAAAAACTTGGAGGTCAAGGTTTCATTTTAAAGCCCTTTTTATATAATTACGCCTTTTCACCCCCTCATTCATAAAATAAAATGAAGGCATATTGTCATTAATTATTTTAATTATTAATTTATTATTAAAGCGATTCGTGGATACCCATCAACTCATTCTAAGTTACCTACAACAACAGTTTTTTGATATAAAATATTCAAAACGCTTGGACAAACTGTTCTCAGTTACCAGAGAAGTACATAATTAGTTTTGAATTTCCGATCAAAGCTCACAATACTGAAAATACCAATAAAGGGGTTTGAAAATTAAAGTCCATTTAATGACAATGAAAATTTTAAACTAAAAACCTTAATTTGAGCGATTCAGAAATTGATTTTAGGAAACACCTACTAAAGCTTCTTAGCCAAAAAGGAGAATTCTCAAAATACAATTGGTATGAATATTTATAACTTCTGATTTATTTTATTTATTCCTTAAGCTATGTTTAAAGTTTTGAGCTTTGTTTTTCAAGTAAATTCCTCTCGGAACGTACCTAATGATATTTTTAACTAATTAATTTTCTTTTCTCCTTTAATTCAGTGAGTATTCAAGGAAAAGGCCTCGGCGTTTTTTATCAACAAAAGAAAGAGAACTTTGAAGTTCCATTAATAAACGACCCAATGATTAATCACAGTTTCAGGCCGATATGTCTCTAAACGGGAAAATTTAAAAGCCCTTTTGAAAATTCATTGGAAAAGTTACGTATGAAATGGTGACTCCCCTAACAGTGCATTAGTCATACGACATATTGATCAAACAAAACTCTGTAATTTTAAATTATAGCCCGCGATCTTTGATAATTTAATGGACCGTTATATTTTATAATGATGCCCGATAAAAAATACACCCTCCATATCTGATAAATGCGTCATAAATTAGAATACTCTCGATTTTGCAATAATGGCAGAAAACCAATTATACGTTTTTAGAGTAGGTACCTATATTCATGGAGATAATTTATAAATGGAATGCATATTTTATAATGAACAAAGTCCTTCTATTGTTTGGATCTAATGCATAATTTAGTTGTGTCAAAATTTATAACCAACTTTTCCCATAATTGAACGAACAAAAATGGTATAATAGCTGTGCATAATAAAAATAATTTTTTGTGTAAACCTGCTAAAATGTTTAATTAAAAAGCATGCATATAAATAAAATAAAATTAAGAAAAAAAAATATAAATTTTTTTTATAGTGAGAAAAGTAGTCATAAAAAATTGCAATCTACTTTTTTTTACAAATAAAATGCAGACCTTAATTAAAATTTCCTTAGTGCCAAAGAAGTCGCTTTTTTGTTTGGACGACTCGTTAGGCTTAAATGATTTGGTTTTTATTTCAAGCAAAACAAAACAAAAAAATTCCAAATAATTTATCCACGTGGGTCTCGAAAGAAGAAGAAAAAAAAACACACGCGCACTCGGAGCGGTCAAGACTTGGACCTCTGGGTGAACAAGCAGAGAGCGCGTCCCGAACGGCACTGGCGGAAAAGTCTCACCGACCAGGTCTGCCAACGGAATCCGAGCGAATATCTCCTCTCCGGCTTCGTCCCGGCCTTTGCCTCCCCCTCCCGTAAGCCCACAAAGCCCGGAGCCGTCCTTCCACATGGAGCGTAAACCACCCCCACATCATAATCCTCTCAATATTAAACACGATTCCTTTACCCCGACGACCCTTTACGGGAATTAGTTGTAAAACCGCTTAACCCCTTACAAGCTCTAATACAACAGGAATTAATCAAGTTTGTAATTCCATATAACCATTGTACCCTATTACTTTTGCATCCTGTTTTTCAGATGTTTATACGATTGCTTTCGAACTCATTATCTTCCTTTAGAAGCTTTTCATTCTCAAACCCCAAAATTAAAAATATTGTAGATATCCCTTTTCAATAAAAAAAACAAAAAAAATTAAAGCCTCCATATCAGGCTGATAATTTACACTTGATTCATTTAAATACCAATTATAATGCAAAAAAATTTCGTCATGACCAATAATAAGGCAATTCATTGGTAGATGTGGCCAATGAAAATCTTATTATGTTTTTACTTTTTCTCCTATGTATAGCATTAGTTCTAATACAGAATATTTTAATAACATTTTAAGTGGTAGAACATCTTTAAAACCTCAACAAATGGAGGTAATTTTTCATAAGTTTTAAGGGTATTTTCGCTCATGGCAATTTTTCATCTCAAAACTAACTTCAGATACTCCACAATCCGTTCTTGATGGGAAATTTTATTATTAGTATGATGAAACAGTTACAAATTAAAACCGATATTTTCATTGATGAGGGAAAGCAGATTTGTCGTTAATTATTAAACTCCATCTGTTATGCATATCGCACGTTTTGAGTTATGATATCCTCTTTATTAGTGATTTAGTGCAGTTTTATCTATCACGGCCCTCATCCTTCAATTTTCAACTCGTAAAACGTACCTACCCGTTTATCGTTTAAACTATTCAATTAGTAACGTCCAAATGTTTAAAGGGATATATAAATAAATTCAAGTTGATAAATAATTCAAAATCGAGAATGTTGGTAGCTTCAAAATGAAAACAGGCTGACAGGCGACAAGGCAGGTTTCAGGGACTATTTTAAGGTATTAATTGTTGAATTATGCTCAAGTGATGAATTCTTAAAAGACAGGATGAAATCCAAACTTAATTTTAAAAATTTGAATAATTTATATGGGTTGAAAAAAATTATCTCATTCCAAGCGTAAAACGATTTTTTAAGGAATATTTTGTATGAAGCAATTAACATGAGTTCATTTATATTTTAAAAACAACTCAAAGTGGTTTTCGGAGTACTTCACATTGCACAAAATGGGTTAGAGCGTATTTAAAAAAGTCAAGGGAGACTGCATTTCTGAATTGGAACATTCCCCGTAATTGTATTCAGTCTGAAAAGCAGTACGAAGTCGAGTAAGAAAACTGCGTCAAAAGATATCTGCTTAAAAACCATGAAAAAAATCCAACTCATAGCCATTATGAATAGTAATGAGACTAAACCCTTTTAGGATGGGAGCCCACCCTTTTTACCCCACTTATGATGATGCAAAAGGGAGGTAAAATCTAGCTTTAAGTCGTCTTGTGTTTATTAGCCCTTTTTTTCCAACCCTACACTCAACCTAAAAAGTCACATAAAAGGTGCAACACTTCGAATCTTTTTTTGAGAAGTCCGTCTCCTGTTGAAAAGAGTCAAAATTCAAAACAATTTTCCACTTAGTAAGTCTGCAATTTTATCATAATTATTACAAAATTGAAATTTTCTACCCTAGGTATGAACATTTCTGATGGGAAAGCGTTGCACCAGTTTGAAGAGATGGAGATGCAGTGGCATAACAAGATTTTTGAAAATTTAGCATACCTTAGCTCTTTCCCTTTTTGAATCTCATTAATTTTTCTGGTTTGGTTTTCCAAGCATTGTAATCCTTGAAGTGGGTGTCCTCCAAACCATTAAATTAGATTTTATATATCCCATGACATCCCAAAATCTGCATGACCTATCAAGGGTTGAACTCAATGATTCAATGACGAAGGATAGTGACCCAAATCGGATCAATGATGGGATCAAAATCTGTGAGTTAGATGACTTTCTGCTTCTGGTCTTTGCAATATTAGCCATGAATGGTGGTAATCATTACTATCATTCTGTGACCAAAAAGGGCCTTACTGAAGACAAATTGCTTAAAATTTCAATCAGATTTGAAGATCATTGTTGTGAACGTTTCTGTGAAACCGGGCGAATGTCATTAAGGGCTAACTGCTCAAGCCTCCCGCACCCCTCGGTTCCATTAAGGAAAGTATATAGCTTTCAAACTCTATTTCGAAACGTTTCGCACTAAGAAGGCGTTTATATGGAAATTGAATGATAGAAAATTATGTAGAAACCCGACTCCCGTCCAAGCACAACACTTCCAGTTAATAACAATAATTGAGCCCTTTTCTTTCCCCCTTGACATTAATAACAAAATGAATACATAACAGGTAAAGAAAAGGGAACCCCACCACACCAATAAGGAGGGTCGCTTTAATTGCCAAAGATGCGATGGGGAGGAATGCGATACTCGGTACCATTATGTAATTAGGAGAGATGAGTTTGTCCAAGAAAGGGGATATCCTCCGAGTTTATTAAAATATCTCAGGGAGAGAGCGTTCCCTTGTCATTGAATTATAATAATTGAGTTTTTGCATTGCGCACGAGATATTGTTTTGTTTTAGCCTCCCTCTTACTAATTCCGAGATTGCCTTTGATTTAGTCTTAACCCAGGAAATGATTCACCCCGCCATCTAATTACAAGTTAATTCCGAGCAAAACTTTGTTAAGAATATCCTGACTAAATAAAAAAATTATTATTTTAGTTTATACTAAAGGCATGCGCTGAAACTTTGAACGTTGATCAAAGCAACAGGATCATAATTTTTGCAACCTCAACCCTCCCTTTCCATCTTCTCACTTCGACCTTATCTGCGACACTCGAGCCGCCCGGGCGTTTTTCCTCCCCCTTAACTTTTTATCCCATTTGTCATTCCAACATTCCATCAAGTAAAATTAAAATGAGGGAGGAATAGCCCCGGAAAGGAGAGATGGATGACCAGAGTTAATGCGCTAGTTTGTCACCGCCGCTTTCAATACTCGACCCAGGCCACGAGAAAGCCAAACAAAATCCTTTCCATTATTCCCAAGGCTCCCCCTTTTTTATATATATATACGTATGATACAATTTCCTTAGTATTTCGTGAATTTAAACCAAGATTTTGAATAAAGCTTTGTTCTCGAGTTCTCCCAAAATACAAGAGAGGCAACACCTAACTTTTCATTAAGGTTCGGGAGGCTTGGTTTTGTAGGACACCTCATAAGAATAAGTTCTTGTAAAGCTCGAGATGGAAGCGAAAGCGCGCCTTACAAGCAAAGCCAAGGGGAGCTTTAATTAAACTTCAGTTTTGATTAAAATGTTCCTCAGAAAACCTTCGTATTATGTGTTTATTTCATTGGATACAAATGTTTCTATTCCCCTTTATTCTATATCTTTATTTCATTCGATTTAAAGGCCTCTTTGTAGCGCATTTTCGCAACAATGGTTCATTAAAATAAAATCTAAACTACCTTTACCTAATAAAAAATCGACTAAAGGGCGATTGCATAATTAAAAGGAAGTAATAAACGTCGGTTAATCATTTAATTTAGTACTCTATTTAGAACAGTAAAAGAGGGTCGGGAAAGGCTGTAATGACCACAATAAATAGTCGAGCCAATAGTGGTGGGGAGGCTCCCTTATAGGAAATCCGACTAAAGAGAGCTGTAAACCTTCTTCTTGTTAACACAAGCTTTTTTATAAAGCCTTTGAAAAATCTTAAATTTTTTAAAGATGCCTTTTCTCCCTCTGAAGAGCCTTCTTTTAAATCTCCCCTTCCCATTACTCGGGTAAACAAAGAATCATTTTTAATTTTATCTTCTTGAGCTTTGTTCTGTTATTGACTTTGAGCAAAGCCAAGTGAACCGAAAATAAGTCCCCTTTCTCTTTCTATAAACATTGTCGAGTTTAATTAACGTTTCTTAAGCGAGGCCTCATAATTGAAAGATTTTATTAATTAAGGACAAGAAAACACGCGGTATCCCTCGAAAAAAGGAGTTTTTTTTTCGCTTTGAAATGAGGAAAAATGTTGAAATTAGGATATCAATGTTTAATCGTCCGCATTAATTATTTATAACTTCACCCTTTAATTTAGGAATGGACTTAAAATTTCCATTAAAAATAAAAATAAACAAAGATAATATTATGCTATCTCATAGTATTTTATTATAGAAACGCTTCATTATTCCTTAAGTAGACCGTCATTATATGGAGAAACTCATTAAAAAATGATTGTCTGTACATATTAAATTGCTTTAGGGAAAACTCAGAAAGTGGCAGGCTAGGAGCTTAGGATGAGGGTGGGTTTTCATTAAGTAGACATGCTATAGATGCACTTCCTGGGCCATGCCTTTAAGATTTTATATCATCACTTATCAGAATTAAGTCAATGAAGGCGTCCTATTGTCTCAAGATTTCTTGGCTTTCTTTTGGCTCAAGAGTTTCCGAGTTCCTATTGGCCCGCAAAGCTCAACGATATGGCGGGTCTATCTAAATAAATATGTCTAAAATCCAATTTTGGAGTCGTTTGGTGAAAAAGTTCAGGTTCCACTGGCTTTTATCTTTAGGGGTTTTTTTCCCTTTTAACTTTACACGTTTAGAAATCGTTAATTAAACACTTCCTAACTTAAGCACATTTTAATTCCTTTTCTTTGGTAACAAAGGCTTAAAATTTATGTCTTTCAATTTAGAACTTTTCTTTAATTTTTTTTCCCCCCATCCAAACTACAACTTGATGATAAATTAAATCTAGAGAAAGATATCGACACGCGATCCTTTCATTTTTTGTAACTTCTGCATTTAATTTTGGGGGTCTTTTTGATGGATCTTAATGACCAAATGGTACGATATAGAAATCAGACCACTTTTCTTCCCCTCACGGTAACATTCCGATGTTTTTCGAAGCGACTATTGAAAGGGGCCGCGGTGTTAAAGAATTCAGACGGGACCTCAAACACATCTCGCGCCCTAGGGAATTATGAATGTTGCCCTAGTCGGCGTCCTCTGATGTGGTTTCGGATTGCTCCTTAATGGCAGGTATCATAAGGGCGGCTTTCCTTTTCGCCCTTTTTAAACCCTCGCCGCCAGTCAAACATTGCCCAATTAATAAGAAGGAAAAAAAAGAAGAAGGCCTTTTGTAAAAATATCGTGATCTAAACAATAGCAGGCAAATTATTATTTAACCATAGCCTATTCAAAAGCTATTTTTTATTTCAACTACTATGATTCCCATTGTTGGCCTGTCAGAACAGCTTTCAAATCTTAAAATTACGACTAATTAACATGACTAGAATGCTTCTGGCGTTCTTCTCATCAACAACTACTTCAATAATTTTGGTGCTTGCCTAATTATTTTTGTCATCTTTTAGTTAAAGGGTTGTCGTTGCAGTGTAGAGTATAGTTCGGTTGTTTTTGGTGGTTCTGGGAGAATTTTTTGTTTTTTAATGGAATGTACATGTTGAAAACAAATAATTTCGGAAAATCTTAACCTCCTTGTGCATTTGTTTACTATGTACACAATCAATCTTCATCCTCGTAAAACCAAACAGAAAGATTGGAAGCATTATTAAAGCAAATCCCCCCCTCTCCCTCTAAATAAACCAAGACGATTATTAATCCCTTGGCAAAAAGGAAAAATTGAACCTTTCCGAGTTTGCGTGGGATGTTAAGTTGGTCGCATCACTCTCTCAGGTCCCTAAGGTAGGGATCTACTGTAATTAAGGTTGATTTAGATTGAGCACTTGGCAAATAGAGCGCACTTGCACTGACAAAACATACAGCCCTTAGACCATTAGTTATCTGTCGGACCCCCTCCTTCGCCCGTCTTCAAACAACCCAACCCGATCTTAAACCAACGGTCTAATCCACTCAAGGGGATCACCTTCTTATAACACCATTAATATCATCAATGGTTACAACTTTAAAAACGTCTCAAAAAAATAAGGACATTTGACAAATCAAACCACAAAATTAACTTTATTTTAATTACTTTCATAGATACATTTAAAAGTTTTAGTTAAAAGGCCACAGAAATCACGTTTTCAAAACGGTAAGCTTATAAGAGTGGCGCGATCTAGTTTCAGCTTTTGATACCAAGCTTAGTGTCCATTTTGTTGCAATGAATGAGCTCTCGATTTCACACATTGATGACTGCAAGTACACAAGATGATGGGAGTTATAAGCTTTGAGTTTTACCTTTTTTTTAATCAAGTTAGAGGAACTTCTAGGCCCAATTCTAGATCCAATATGAAACGAGACAACAGATCAGCATAGCCATCTATAAAATATACATGGATCTCTTGTCAAAGATACAATCTGTTAAAGAAAAACAAATTATTGCTTGTGAGTTAGTCCATACTATTGGTTCAATCTTGACCAAAATACTCCTCAACTACGTAGGTAGGGTACCTACATCCGAAGAAAGAACTTCTTTTTTCCTTGTGAAGATAGGATCAGCCTTGTAGCCGTGAGGTCCCAATAAAATAACTTTCTTTTTCAGGAAGTTCTCGCCAGGGAAAACTCCAGACTTTTTTATACGGCAGAACCGTATAAAATTATAAGGCCATGAACCCCAACCCCACTCCCTTCCAAGTTTTGTAACAGATTAGGAGTAAACACAATTAAAAATAAAAATGATATAAAGACAATAAAAGAAGAAAAGGAAAGCTAAGGAAAACAAATTTACAACAAAGACCTGAAAAATAATTTTAATTATCACATTATATTCTTTAAAGTGACAACATTGCTACTACCTACTTACATATATCAAAATATACAAAATATTTACATCAAAAAATATCTAATGACTTTAACTTAAGTTTAAAATAAAAAAATTAATCCAAGGTACCCCTAATTTTTTTGAGCTTCAGGTATATTATGTCCATAATCCTGCGCTTTAAAGTATTCTGTCAAATTCTTCACCAAGAATCTGCAAAAAAAATTTATTAAATTTAAAAAAATATATGAAAAAGTTTATCTTTACCGTAAAAAGTCATTTATGTGCGTGACAAGGACCTGAATGCCCTTTTCGTCCAACTTAGTATAAACTAAAGTCTGGCCGAGTTTCACTAGAATAGAAATTTAGAAGACAAAATTATACTATAGGAAAAGGCTTACCAAAAAACCTTAAAAGGTGGACAGTACCAAACACAAAACTTGGCTGGGTATTGGCGGGTTGTTCTTTCATGATCTAAAATTACAAGATGTTATAAAAAAAAACTCTTTGGTAATCAGGGAATAATAAAATATCAGTAATTATTTACATCATTAAACTGTTTTCTTTCGACTTCATAGAGCAACTGAGAACCAAGCATGGCATTAAAGTAATCCCTTATGCCTCGAACTAATTCTTGACGATAAATTTCTCTAAAATAAACGATAAATGAAAATTATAAAAATTAAGTTATACTTCTGTGCTGATGAGTTGTTGTTTTTTACAGAAGTTGATGCTTTCAGATAATCCTCGAGAACCTGTTCCACGGTAATACGAGCCGGTAGTTTTAATAGCTAAAAATCAATAATTCTTTATGACAACCGAGCAATTGTTTTTCAAACTTCTTCACATATTACAATACAAAAGGTTGCGAATTTAACCATCAAAAATAATTGATTTTCTTGAGTTTTTTCCAATTTGCATCAATCTTTGATTCATATCCAGCAGTAAAAAAAAAGTTATAAAAAATAAAGTTGATCATCCTTGACCAAAATTACATAAAAATTTCTAATAAGTAGGATAAAATAATATTTGCGACCAAGTTAAAAAAATTAAGTTTACCCTTGAGGCCATTATGTTTTCCCAGTCATCAACCAACAAAGGCTTAAGTTCGTCTGGAAGTTTTATTTTAACTTCTAGCTTTGAAGAAAACTGTGCTTCCTAGGAAAATAAAAAGAAAAGTTTATTTTACTTTTTGATCTATTAGATCTTACAGATTCGACCGAGGGATCGTTTTTTGACTTTCGCTTTTTTGGGCTGTCGCTTGCAGATTCGGGAGACGAAGAATTGCCAGATCCGCTCCATGCGCTTCCAACTTTGACCGGAGTCGAGCTTCTGCTTTCGTTTTTGTCGCTCAGCTTGTTCAAATCGCAAATGACCCTTTTCTTTCCTTTTCCTTTACTGTGATTCAATATTAAAGAAAAAATAAAATTTTTAGCGGTTTTTTTTTACGGTTCAAGCTGGTTCGATTTGTGTAAAGCCTTTTGTTTCTGTATGTTGACCTCATTGTACTTCAACACTCTCAATTCGGGCACCCACTCATCCCAGCTGAAAACGAAACAAATAATTAGGCACATAAGTCTATTAAAAAATGAAAAAAATGAGAAAAAAATAATTATCGGCTTAGGAAGGGTATATCCGATATCTAGTCGAAAAAATTCATAGTACCGATCAGTATTACAATAGTTCCCATGAAGGCATTTTGATATTTCCCTCCATGCATTGATTAATACATACTCATTGTGCATTTCAATATCAAAAATCGAGCATTTCTATACCAACTATCTAGTTCAGTTTAATTGTTCTTATGTTCTGATTGTCCTCCTGTCCCCATCATGCTTTGAGAAAGTAACCATCAAAGACCAGTGGTGAGCACTTCTTCAATGCATGGTGGGTACTTCCCAGAGTAGGGCAAAATGTAATTGAATTACAAATTACTTTGAAGTAATTGAATTGCAAATTACAAATTACTTTGATGTAATTGAATTACTTTGTAATTTCGGTTACAATGTAATTGGAAAAAGTAATTGGATTACGAATAATTCAATTACATTTAAGTAATTCAATTACATTCAAGTAATTCTATTACAAAAAATGTAATTCGATTACAAAAAATGTAATTTGATTACAAAAAAATTTAATTTGATTACAAAAAAAAATTTAATTCGATTACAAAAATGTAATGGCCGGCAACAAAAGTGTCTTTTTTTTATGATAAAGGACTCTAGACTCTATAGAGTATCTTTTTCTGTGATGATGAAGTCTAGAGTGTCGTTTTTCGATAATGAAGGATTCTAGAGGGTCATTTATCGTTCATAAATAAACCTAGAGTGTCTTTTAAGTATTATTATGCCATCTATAATGTCTTTTACTTTGAAAATGAATTTTAAAGGGTCGTTTTTCATTTTTCTTGAAAATTTAGCGAAAATAGATATTTTTCGAATTTTTGTAATTTGTAATTGAAAATGTAATCTAATTACAAATTAAATACATGTAATCGAATTACAATGTAATTCAATAACTTACTATGAAAAGTAATTCGATTACAATGTAATTGAATTACAATGTGATTCAATTACTTACTATAAAAAGGAATTCGATTACAATGTAATTCAATTACTTACTATAAAAAGTAATTCGATTACAATGTAATTCAATTACTTACTATAAAAGCAATTCGATTACAATGTAATTCAATTACATTGTAATTCACTTATTAATTCAATTATATTGTAATTCAATTACATTGTAATTCAATCATTAATTCAATTACATTGTAATTCAATTATTAATTCAATTACATTGTAATTCAATTACGCCCTACTCTGGTACTTCCTCAAAGTACAAATACGCAAGTACACTCCAGTGATGGGCCACCACACATTGAGGAAGTGCCCACCATGCAATGAGGAAGTACCCACCAAGCATCGAGGAAGTGCCCACCATGCAATGAGGAAGTACCCACCAAGCATCGAGGAAGTGCCCACCATGCAATGAGGAAGTACCCACCAAGCATCGAGGAAGTGCCCACCATGCAATGAGGAAGTGCCCACCAAGCATCGAGGAAGTGCCCACCATGCAATGAGGAAGTGCCCACCAAGCATCGAGGAAGTGCCCACCATGCAATGAGGAAGTGCCCACCAAGCATCGAGGAAGTGCCCACCAAGCATCGAGGAAGTGCCCACCATGCAATGAGGAAGTACCCACCAAGCATCGAGGAAGTGCCCACCATGCAATGAGGAAGTACCCACCAAGCATCGAGGAAGTGCCCACCATGCAATGAGGAAGTACCCACCAAGCATCGAGGAAGTGCCCACCATGCAATGAGAAAGTACCCACCAAGCATCGAGGAAGTGCCCACCAAGAATCGAGGAAGTGCCCACCATGCAATGAGGAAGTGCCCACCAAGCATCGAGGAAGTGCCCACTATGCAATGAGGAAGTACCCACCAAGCATCGAGGAAGTGCCCACCATGCAATGAGGAAGTACCCACCAAGCATCGAGGAAGTGCCCACCATGCAATGAGGAAGTACCCACCAAGCATCGAGGAAGTGCCCACCATGCAATGAGGAAGTACCCACCAAGCATCGAGGAAGTGCCCACCATGCAATGAGAAAGTACCAACCAAGCATCGAGGAAGTGCCCACCATGCAATGAGGAAGTACCCATCAAGCATTGATCCTCAACTTGTAATACCTTTTATTCCATCCTGCATAATGAATCAGATATTGGACTTCTTTTTCTTCAAATCGTGTCGAAAGGCATTTCGCTTCGTAAATCAAAGGGCCATGAAAACAAAGAACCTTCTCTCCTTAAAATCAACAAAAATTACCATTAAATTAAAAATACACTAAGATACCTTCTTTGAATTTAAAAACGGGCTGCTTTTTGGTCTCGTGCGCCTCCCTCAGTCCTTTATTATTCACCATTTTGGTCAAATTAAATGCGAATAACAGAAAAGCTTGGTTTTAACCAGAGAGATAAACAAAACAAAAGAGTAACGAGAGTAAAACCTTCGAGTTGGTTAATGGTTTTGATTTTTGATCATGTTGGTAGCTCTGATCGGCAACACTGACAAATAAAAACCTCATTGTTCATAACCTCTTCTTTTTCCTTGTTTCTTTTCCACGTTTATTTGACATCCTTCTTTTCAGTATTAACTCTTAATTCAAAACTTCTTACCGTGTTCTAAGCTCAAAATAATGGTAACTATTTCTCTATTTTCTAATTTTAGAGTTTCAATAAACAGTTTTCTTTGACGTCAGAAGTGTCGATTGTTCGAAGGCCAGAAACTTGACAATTCAATGATCATTACAGACATTGGTGATGATGATGATCATCATCATCATCACTATGATTCAAGAAGGCCACCCACTTGTTTCAGTTTCGATTAGAAGATAATCCATCATAATTTTCAGGGTCCCAATGATAGGAAGACTAAACTCGCTTGTTGGTTTATTACCAACGGTTTTGTTTCTCAACTTTTTATTAATTTGTTCTAATTTGATTTATTTTTAGGGTAAGAAGAAGAAGTTTATTGATAAAAAGAACGCGATAACTTTCTCGCTTGTCCATCGAAGTCAAAGGGATCCACTTGTGGCCGATGAGACTGCACCAAAGCATGTCCTCCTTCCGACTGTATGGCGACCCTTTTTCTTTTACATTTTTCATCAAAAACTAATTTAAAATCTTCAGGGTGATCAGGAAAAAAACGAACAGGCGAAATATGGAATTTATTTCGACGACGGATACAACTATTTGCAGCATTTGAAAGAGATTGATCGTGATGAGGTCGAACTGGTTCGGAATGATTACGTCAAAAAAGAAAGGATTGCAGCAAAGGTAAAAAAATTGATCAAAGGTAACTGAGGGAGCCCTATTGGGTTAAATCAAGAGTTTAAGATCTGATCACAATTTCTATTATGATTACAATTGTCATCGCATTGTTTCTTCTGCAAACAATAGTTTCGGCTAAAGCCTCTTCAGGTTCACTTTAGTTTGGAATCTACAATTTATAATGTATTTGCAGAAGGAAAAATGCAATTACGATCGTAATGTGAATACAATTTTAATCGCCATTTTTATGCAGATTTTGTACCGTTTTCTTTGTGAAAACAGTTTTGAAGATTTTATGCAGAATTCATATTTCTATTTTTCAGGACAAAACAAATCTCAAGTTACCCTCCTCAGTCTTTGCGTCCGAAATTGAAGGAAGAGTTGGCCTTTTGAACCAAGGAGCACCCAAAGGTAAGGAATAGTTGAAGCTTGAGGTTATTTATGAAAATTATTATTTTTAGGACTTGAGCTTCGTTATAATGACGAAATCCTTGAAGCTTATGCGGAACTCGATGAGCCAGACTCGAACCCTGATTCTGAAAATGATTTCGACGACGATTTCATCGCATTAGGAGGAGGAGCACTGTACGTTTTACTTTTTCTTTTTTTTCGGCGGATTTGTGTTGGTTTTATATTTATTTTTCATTCTAGACCTACAGAGCTTGGGAAATTACCTGATTCCGATGAAGAGTATGAATACGATGATGATGAAGAAATCAGCGACGAAGAAAGGCGAGACGAGATTTTTGAGCTTGAAGAGAAAAAGTCGAGGTTTACCAACTATTCAATGTCGAGCTCAGTCATTAGAAGGAATGAGCAGCTTTCATTTCTCGATGACCGTTTTGAAGAAGTACATATCCTTATTTTTTTAATATGCATAATATTTTTTGAAATCATAGATGTTCGCACAATACGATGATGAAGAAATTGGTGCTTTAGATACAGAAGAAATCGAAGGGACTATAGATCCAAAATCGAGCATTTTGACCCAAATCGCTGATGAATATGAAAAAGATAACGAGCCGGTAATGTGTAATATGGAGCTGAATCAAATATAGTCGATTTACAGGTTCCTTTTGATACGAGCCGCTATAAGTTTGTCTATGAAGAATCTTCCGGAGATGAAAGTGACTGCAGCCTTGTTGAAATTAAAGAAAAAGAAAAGTGGGACTGCGAATCCATTCTTTCGACTTATTCTAACCTTTATAACCATCCTAAACTCATCAGCGCACCTCCATCTGTATGCCATTATTTTATTTGTTTTTATTTTTAATTTATGTGTTTTAGAATAAAATAAAAATTAATGCTAAAACTGGAATTCCTGTAACGAGCAATCGATTGACTGCTAGTGCATTGGCCAAACATGATGGCGAGCCCAAGAGCAAAGCGACTGGACCTGGCTCGTTAGTTTCCATGGTTTCCATCCTTTCCATTCGACCCAAAAATGAAACTCCCGAAGAAAGAATTTCAAGAAAAAAGGCATACAAACGTTTCAAAAAGGTTAATTTTATTATATCATTTAATTTTTATTCCAATTTTTTGTTATGTTATTCAGGAAAGGCGCATTGAGAAGAAACTTAATTCTGAAGCGTTTAAAGAAGAGAAGAAACGAATGGAAAAGGTTTTGACGAATAATAAAAATACTCGTCAAGTACCTCTCTAAATTTCAATCCTATTTTTTATCATGTACAATATTATTTTGAATAAAAGATTTTGTTTTAAGTTTTAATTTTTGGTTTTTCTCACAGGCAGGCTGAGGAGACGAAATAAAAAGATAACCTGAACATCTTAATCGAAACTCAGGATAATGGAGCTATTAAAAACGTGTTTAATAGCTCCATGGACAGGATAAAATAAAAGGACATCCTTTTTCAGTGAATTTTGGCCTGTCTAGTCCCGCCTGTTTTGTAAAAGTTGCCCAGCATAACCTCCTTCCTGAAGTTTAGCTTTTTTAGAGTTCTAGTTTATCTACGATTAGCAAATATTGACGTTTGTTGCTCTGGGGGGTCAGAAATAAGGTTGAAGGGCATCCCACCGTGGGGACAGCCACATTCCCACTGATTTCCCAGACTTTTTGTAAAATAATTCGATGACTAAAACACGTGTTTATTACGAGTCCTCCAAATTTAGTATGTATGACGTAATGGTCTTTAAATGACTACGCGACGTTGGTTTCAATGACGGCGGGGACTCGTTTGACATGACACAAATCCGGAGGGGCGAGCGCAAAACTCACTCATACGTGAGAGAGCGATCTTTCAATGAGCCAAATGGCAACGACTAGCTTCTTTCTTTCCCCGTAGCGTCTGGGAAGTCGGATGTCTGCAGTGCTAAAGAAAAAAATAACGATCGGGTTTCTAAAATAAAAAATAAAACGTTGCAAGGGGTTATTTTTAAGCCGACAGCCACAGCCGGAAAGGATCCTACCACAGGAAATGCTGCGAATTCTTAAGACGAAGAGTCAGACCTGCTGCATTGTTTAGCAAATCAATTTATTTTTTGCATGATTGGTAGGAGTAGGTAAAAAGGAGACTGCGATTTCATTTATTTCACTTGTGTACTTTATTTTTACCAAACATTAAAAAAATTACCTATTCCTGTGTATGTTTCCCAATTGGACGTGCTATTGCACAACGATATCAAAAGAAGCTTCATCTTGATAGGTAGGTGACCCCCAATAATTAGTTTCAATAATGAAACCTTTGGAATCTAAGAATAGATGGGTCTGGGTTTAAAAAAAGAAACTAGGTATGTAGTTATAGAAATAAAGCTAATTTATGAAGACAAATTGCATAAAAGAAAAGACAAAAGGGGGTAGGAGAGAATGTGGAACATTTCCTCACGGCCTACGGCGCATTCCAAGCCAATGTCGTCACTTTCGTTCTACAAATCCATTTTTAACTTCTGAATCCGAATGAGTAAAGGAAGTTATTGGTTTCAAGGCAATGCAGGTATAAAATTTTCTGGGAATCGAACTTCTAAGTACCTTTTCATGAAAATATCAGCCTCCAGAGTCCGGTGTGTCACCGGTTTTTGCATTTCTTTTAGAAGAACACTCGACCTAATTTGGACATCAGTTTTCGTTCATATCAAGAGCAAAGATGAAAAAGTGAATCACCAATAGAAATTTTGATCCAGAAAAATCAGAGATGCCTATTAGTTTGCTGAACATGTAGATATGTACCTAGAAAAAAGATATGGACCTAGTTGGTCTGTAGGTACTATATGCTGTTTCTCTATCTTGGTAATTTTCCCTGAAATGAACTAAATGTGTTACTATTTACTACATTACATTATTATATGTACTACTAACAACGGTCAGCGGTTACTTCATTGTCTGATTCAACTAGCCAGAAGTGTAATAATGAAGGCTAATATTAGTAGGTACATAATAATATTAAATAGGTATGTAGGTATTGTAATGTTTAAGCAAAATTTCATCATCTTTGATGGTGATTTCATGATAATGAATGGCTAAAAAGTCAATTAAAAAATTTAAACGCTGATATTATGTTAATTATTAATTAAAATAAAGACAAAAACAAGTTTTTTTTGTTTGTTTGTTGATTAAGGACTTTTTTTCTTCAATCTTTGACTATGCTTAGGCGGAAGAATTCGGCGCAGATCTTCTCTAGATCTGAAAATTTCAAGTCGATGAGAGAAGGATAAAAATTAAGTTTCTAAAAAACAACAAGTTTTACTACCCTAACCCAAGATTTTGGGAAGGGGTCAAGGAATCAATCTGACCCTTGATCTTTATGGAGATTTCGGCAGAGAACCTCCACTGACTTTTCACCAAATATACAGTGTAAGGTCAGGAGGTTGGTGTACATGTATGTAGTAGCTCGGCAGCGTTCCGAGAGGTCTGTAAAGGGTTAGGTAACTGTAGAGAACCCACTTTTTGAGAAAGTTCCAGTTTTGGGGGTTCATCAGATTATGTACAGACCGGCCTTTTCATTGCTATTTGCTGTGTTTTTAGTAGGTAGGTAATCTAATTTTTCAAATTATTAAATCGCCATCCCGTTTCTGTCAGACCTAGAGGGGATTCTATAACATTGTAGCATCAAATTGGATGAGACGGGGAGGAAGGCGTTGTTCACGCTAAGTCCAGGTAAGTACGGCGGCGTTTGTACTTGGAAGTTAGCAGGGTCGTGGTACGGACGTGATAAACTGTAAGTAGGGATGGTGCTATGGCTATGCTATGGGTTTCTGCGGAACGGGGGTGGGAGAGTTGGGGGAAAAGAGCGTTTTCACAGAGTGGGGTTGGTCGGTTCGGGTAGGGGAGTCTGTCGCGACGGGCGGGCGGGGTTAAGGACCCAGACATGGGTTACGGATCGGGAGACGGGTGGGTCGGGACGGCTTTTTCAACCCGTAGAGGGGGGGCGGGATTGGGGCGGTGCTGAGGGGGAAGGGGGCGCTTCCCGCTAGACCTTCCTCATCACAACGTGTTTCATTTCCAGTTCAGGACCAGTCCTGTCAACGTCCCACAATATCTTCTCCCCTCTTTTTACTCCCTTATTTTCCACGTCTTTCTCAGTGCTCATAAAGAATAATATTCTTCTAGTGTCTTCAAGTGCTTAGTGTGCAAAATATTCGGACTTCATTCTGGCCATTTTTTTTTCTCTTTTAAAAATGGATTTCTTTTTATTACGAAACAAACTGTAAGTATTTTTAAAAAAAATTAAAAACCACTCCATTAATTTTTCAGGCAAAAATATTGATTTTGTTACGTAATTGGGGAAATTTTCAATGAATGACCGATGACGTAATAGGAAAATTATGTGGGGTTTCCAAAATTCACATGTTGCGTTATTTGCGAATTTTGTAGAGCAAAAAAAATTTTGGTCGGAATTCTGTTGCTAACCGGGACTCGCCGGCAGCTGTCTTTTCCCCGTACCCGCCCCGCTCCTTGTCTGTTCAATGACCCTAGTAGGATCCTTCGCTATTTTTGCTTCACAAGTCTACCCCCTTTATCTCCCGACACGAATCTTTTGTTCGAAAATCACCCTCAAATTTTTCGTACTCCACCTCAATTTTTTTCGCCTCCCGGATGCGTTTTTGTGTGTGTGTGAGCGAAATTTCCTCGGACAATTTGCGCGATCAGATGACGACAACGGGGGGAATGGACGGAAGTTTAACAGCTTTGCGTCAGACACTACGTCACCCTCCTCCTCGCCCCTAAGGCCACGAAACCCCCTTGACGTGAATTAACTTAGATTCTTGTTTGATCAATATTATTTTTCCCTTTTATACCTTTCTCTCGGGATTTCCTACAATAAACCAAACTTAAATCGATTTATCCAGTTTTCCCAAATAGTCATTCCTAGAGCATTCAGAATATATTAAAAACCAATGAATACCGTAACATAGCAAAATATTGCACAATATCGTCTTTATAACCTTTAAAAACTGTTATACATAGGTCTAAAGTCATTAGATACTGCTTGTTGGCGAGTAAAACAAAACGAGAGATTTACTCGCCACTCTAGTTTACTGGCCACAACTTATCAATGGTTTTGTTTGTTAGCTGGTGGATGAGACAAGAAGTTAGCAATTCACCAAGCCTGGTGTCATCGAGCCACGATTCTTCATAAACCGGATTTCTCCGGATTGAACGTTCCTGGAAGCCCGGGGTGTGTTGCATTCTTTTTCTCGTACCTTCTCTAATTCACCTCATTTATAAAGTATAGGATAACTGGTACTATCGAATGATAATAAATTATTAACTATAAACAGCTCTTTGTTGTACCTATGTGATTTTCAAATAGTAAATGAAAAAATAATTGTTTGATGTTAAATAATGTTTTATCGGTCACAACCTTTCGATGATTCGACGCACTTTCCCGATTCTTGAAATAACTACATAGTGTGTTTTAGAAGAAATCTAGTGGAAGATTTTAGAACTAGGACATGTTTTGCAGTTAAATCATTCATGAAGGTGCATAAGTATGTAGCATCATTGGTTTGACAGGTTGGGCTGTTCCTATTGATAGAACTGAGGTAGTTTATACACAGTCCTCCAGACGTTTATTTATCCGAGATGTTTGTTTAGCTTTTGAAAATGACAAGACGTTTCAGCTAAATTGTTTATTTGCCATAATACTGCTTTTCTTCATTTTCACATGGTTCCACAAGAAATTATGTTCAAGTACATATGTACATACTTTTGCTACCATTGAATGTTTTATTTTTCGTCTATATGAGAGAAAAAATAAAACTCGCCCTCTTTCCTTGAGAATTGGACCGATTTTTTCTTTCTTTTTTTTTCGCATTTGACCTGGTTCTCAATCTTCAGAAGTAGGGACTAGGGAATAGCCTACCTGAGGTTTTATTTGCCCGAAAGGCGAAACACTTGGTAGGATAGACGAAGTCAATTTTCCGTGTTGTTAGATGTTCCAAAATGGCCCTAGCTTTTATCTTTCTAAATAGTGACCTATGTTTTCCATTAGCGTCTGAATAATGCAGTTGACATGGATATTCACAATCGATTATTGGACCAGCTGATTTGATACTCGGCTCAGGGCCTAAAGTGCAAAATCCTGGCCATTTCTGAGTTATAAAAAATTGTGCGGAATTACGGATGGATTTTCCTTGTACTAAGCCATCTTTGGAGGAGTACTGAAAGTATTATATATTTATAATGTATTAGGTTCTTTTACTTGGCTTTACTATATCACAGGCTTGCACTGTTGTAATTCCGTAGCCTCACTTTTCTCCTTAATTCAAGACCTATAACTGTAAGTAACAATTACTTAAAGCAAGGAGATAAGTGTTTTTTGTTTTTGTTTTTTCTTCATGGCTTTGTTCATTGAATTTTAGCTATTGGACCTGCCAACCTATTCTCTTGTGAAAGGTATCAGCCTTTCGCTTTATTTCCTTCTTTTTAGGTCTTTCGCTTTATGTATTAAATCTATTATTATTATTTGTTGCGTCATTTTAACCTTGTTCAATACGATCAACAGGATGCAAGTCACTTGATAATCATTTTTCGAGAGAAAAAAAAATTCTGTGTAATTTACTGTTTCGTTTTTTGATCACGATCTTCTTATTTTCGATAGTTGGCTCTTTTAGTTATTTATTAATAACCTTCTTAGCGCCTGGCACCTCCAAAGGCTATTGTGAACCAAAAATATGTGAAGTATTTCCGTTAAAAATAGAGCGAGAAAACGCAAAAATGAATATATACTTTGCGTGGATGTCAATTTTTCGGCGAAAAACGTTTGATTTATTGGACTTTGCTCTTTTTTATCTTATCTCATGAGTCATGACGACCTTTCGATGAAAAGCATTGCTCTAATTAGGAAAGTGTTGACATGTTTTTGTTTTCGCGAGAGGCGTCACTTGGATTTATCATTTCTGAATATTATCGATCCCCCATCATATTTTGTAAAAAATTCACCAGTTTTTCCTGCTCCTATTTTACACTATTCTATTTCCAAAGTTTATTCCGGATTTATTAGTCATTAATCATAAATGGGTTAGGACGATTAACATTAGTCGATTACAAAATCCAAGAGGGAGGCAGTTTTCGATATTAATGTGACCAACTTAGGTCATAAATCATAATAATTTTTCCCAAAAAACCATTCGTGGTATCAAATTAGGAATCATGGCGATAACTTGGAATTTCAAACAGTTGTACACGTGATTTTTCTGTGCGCGTAGATTGATATCAACGATCCACAAGGAAGTGTATTCCAGACGTATAATTTTGTGGAATTGCAGTTAAATAGGAACTTGAGGAATTTGAGACAGTTATTCATCTTACTTTTTCCTAGTACATATTTCAAGTGACAGTTTGTTTGATGAAGTCTTTTCATTGCGGATGGGCATTAGTGCTTAATTGATACTTCCATAATTTAAGCTTGTGGTGTTAGTCTTTCTGTCTTTCCGACCACAGGGTTTTACCGAGTATCCGGTTGATTATCGACTTGGTCCGAACTGAGCAGATGACGGATGGTGAAAGCAACTTCCTTCGAATTTTGAGAGAAACTCAGGAAGTGGTCTTGACTTCTGTTTAAAAATTTTCCACTAATTAGATCCCAAGGTAAATTGAAGATCGGAGGTTGTCGATATACATTTTGGTTGTTCTAGTTCAAAGCCGTCTTTCTCAAATATGGAGGATTTATATCTAGACACTGCACATTTTCTAACATTTCTTCTACTGAGTTTCAGATTCTGGAGCCTGTATGCTCCTGGGGTGAAAGGGGGGATAGATATTTCAAAGTCTAAGAAGTGCAAGTTATTTTATTGGTTTTCAAAGTGTACAAGGTTAAAAATAAGTTGAAACTTTCCTCATTTAGCGATCTTGATGACCTCAGTGGAAGAAGCGTCGTTTGGTCGGGCGCTACTCGGGGACTTATGACTGACAAAGTTCCCAGTCAGGTACCTGAAGTAGCGCGCGTCCTGCGCCCGCAAAAACCTCAGCATCCGTGACGACTTCGACCTTAGACATCGGTGTGCCCCATGTTGATTGTACTTCATCAGGTGCTTTGGTCAGTTCGGTTCCCAGGCATCTGTTGGAGTACAGCTCATGTGAGGGCACTTTTCAACATTTCATTCCTCCTATGATGTTATTTTCATTTTTTTTCCTACTTAAGTAAATTTAAAAAAATGAACTGCCTAGCAACAAGTGCCCGGTTCCAAGGCCGGCCTGAACTCCCACCCCTTTTTTCCTCTCTCGGTCAAACATCCTTATTTTCCCTCACACCTTTACATAATGCATCATCCTTTTTGAATCTCTTCATTATTTAAATTTAGATATTTTCACGCCAGGAACGTCTGGAGGCAACAAAAGTGCTAAGTTATGGTACATTTAACCTTACGAGAGAAAAAATAGCTATAACTTCTGAACTTATGCGAAAATATTAATTTCCAAAAAAAATTGATTCGAAGTATGTACATATCTGTAGTTTTCCTAGTCAAAAATGTGTTAAAATATTTTATTTGTATTACCTACTAAAAATTATTGTGCTTTATACAAATTATAAGAAGTTTTAGGTTAAAATCTTAAACCACCAAAGAATATATATAAAACCACTAGTTGTGACCTGTAATGTTCATTTACCTACATACATTTTTATATTGATTTTTATTACATAATTATATAATATAATTTCTATGTACTTCAATCTTCCACTGTTTTCTATCCACCTTCAGTCTTCAGAGTTACATCGATCGTATTCCATCTATCTATTGTCAAAAAAGTTTTAATTCATATTATGCAAATATGTTTAGTTCTAAGGTTTTATTATATTCTGTTGTAAAACTTATTGACGTCTAGGGTCGAAGAACGCAATATTAGGTGTGTTGGTGAACAGAAAAATCAAGAACATCGAAATCCTATTTTTACACTTCCCTTCATCACGAAAATAACTGAGGAAATTCCAATTATCTGCAAGAAAGAAAAGGCAATCGTTGTGTTTAAAAAATCAATATGACCCAAATTTTATTATTTTTCGTTGAGGGAGGGCAAACAAGCCATTCTCAAAAAAGGAACAGGCACGTGTAAGATTCTGACTAATTTGCACTCTTTTCGTTCCAATTTTTGTAAAATTAAATTTTAAGCGAATTTCGCTACAATTGGAAAATTTTGAGTTGTGAAATCGACTTGTTTATTTTAAACTTCGTCCCACAGGTGGTCTTTTGGCCACCTACGTTTAGGTCGCCGAACTGTGAAGAAAGCGTTTTCGCTAAACTTTTTCTTTTATTTCAATTTAATTTTGTTCTTTAGGCCCCGAGGGCCAATGCGGGCATCGATCTGAAAAATGTTGGTTACTCAATTTTCTTTTATAATTTTATTAAAACTTTTTTGGTCGACCATTAATGATTTTGCTATAGTCTATACACTGTACTAGCTTGAACGACTTGTTATTCTCAGCACATCTCTTGATGATCAGTGTTCTCAATATGTACTTAGAAGATCAAGAAGAGCTAGGTATCTTTTGCTTTCACGTTGGCAAGTTGATGCAGCTGAGCCCAATTGGTTGTTCCAAAAGCACTAAGAACCTAGCTGTCTGTGAGTCCTCTGTGTGCGAAAGATTTTGTAATGTTTAGATTATGTAATGTTCTGCATGGTCCGAAAGAACCTATTATTATGTAATTTAAAAACAAACTAGCCGATTTTCTTTAGTTAATATTATAGCACACCACCTATTAATTGATCAATCTTCGGCAAAAGAACAATTCTATAGATGCCCATTACTCAATGTGGCACACTTTTTAATTTTCTGTAGGTGAAAATAATGTAACTACGTACCTACCTACTCTGTTTTCTTTAGATTTCCATTATATCTTCCATTTCTCTGAATTGTGATAGGTAACAAACGACAACAAATCCACGACACCCTGTTTTGGTTAGAATTTTTGCCAAATTAAAGGTTCAAACGAAACATTGGCTCGATCGGAAACCATTGATCTCTCATTTTTTCAGAAAATCTTCGATGTAGTCAAATTTTGTATTGTAATTTTGGATCGTTTCTAATTGATATGGAAGTGCATACAAATTTAAGAACCCACCTCTTTAGTCGTTTACGAACTAAAGAAATATCGAATAAATAAGTCGATCTTGTTGAAATGTTTAACCTGTAATTATGAAAATGAATGATCCCTCCCTTTTTTTGAATTTTGAATAGGTATCTTGAAATCTCTACCTAATAAACGACAATCGTTATAACTTATAAGTAACTTTATAAGTTTAAAAAAAAGTTTAAGTTCAGCATGACCTGCAAAAACATTTTCATTATGATTTATGAAAAATTGAATCATCCCGACCCAATGAAGCCCAAACCATCCTTCACCTTGCCTGCTCTCAACAGCTATTTGCCCAATAAATTTTTATTATAATGTACATATTATTACTTCATTTTTTATTTATTTATTTTTATATTTTTTTTACTCCCTGTTGAATTTATAGATAGAAATGTCCGGATAATGGATTTTTTTTTCTTGTGGTGCAAAAGAAGGATAAAAAATTTGTAATGCAATTTTTTTTTTAAATGGATAAGGCGTGCCAAACAATTTTCCTTTTTTAGAACGAAAATCCTCCGTCATGCTCTTGATAATTTTTTTTCTTCATAGATTTTACCTTCTAGAACAAAAATTTCTATGGGATTGGACTAAGAATGTTATGTTTTTGTTTTTTTCTCCTCACCTTTTAATTGAAATATGAGAGCAGCGAATTCGCTTTGATTGAGTTTCACGAGATATTCGAGATGTTTGAACTTTTATAGCCTCAATACCTTCTTGTAATAAATCTTTTTAGAATTTAAAAAAAGAAATACCTCAAGTTCTTTCTCGGACAATTTTCTCTCTCTCTCTCTCTTTCAAAATGCGTACTTATATCGAAAAAGGTAGACGTTGTCCTTGTGATGAGAGTGCGGATAGAATTTAACACGAGGCCACCAAATGAATGATAATATTTCAGGGAAAAAGACTGACAAGAGAGAAATGACGTGAGTCATGTGTAATCTTCTTTCCACTTCGTCCCCAGGTCCATCGTTTCAACAAACTTTGCACAAACAACTCGTTTATTGCACGTGCCCTTTAGATTTTGATGCCAACTTCCAAGTGGAAAAGACGAAAGGTAACAACTTAGTTGCCATGGCAAAATCGCCACTAGTACGCCTGGAAAGCGAGAAGACAAAATTTTAATTAATTAAACTCAATTCATTAACATACGATATTAATTAACCGGGAAAATCTAGAAAGGGAATTTTTTTAAATCCCTCATTTTACGACTTACAGGATGCTTAAACAATAACTAATGAGTCCGCTGAAGGGAAGTGTTCAAAATCATCCCTAATTGGATAAATAATTAAATTAATTTATAAGTTCATCATTAAAATTGTTGCTCTTGTAAAATTTATTTTTAAAAAGAATCCTCCATCAAATTATTGGAATCAGTGGTTCTCCGTTGTTAACATGACCTCTTGCAGACTTCAATTAAAATTAGAATTTGAAACAAAAGATTATTGATATTTTTCTTCAATTTGCATTTGTTTTTAAACAAGGACGTTTTGATAATAACTCGAAGTTATCATGACTCATTACGAATAGTCGAGGACAAACTCCTTTTTTAATTAGGCATTTGGCCTAAACTTAACAATTTAAAAACAATAATTATGTACTGCAAGTTGCGAAAAGCCTATCTAGGGCTTGCAACGTTTCATTTTTTTAGGTTGCAGATTAGCAGCTTTTTCAGCGGATTTCCGAAGGAATTCCTATCAGGAGGAATTTCGAATAAAGGTGCTATGAGGTGGAGGTTCCCCAAGGATCTTGGGATCTTGTAAATGACGTTATGGTCGTAATGATTTCAGAAAATCTCTACCATCATTTGTTTATGTACCTCAGGAATAGGAGGGATTTTTTTTTAAATTTATGAGGTCAAATGTATTCACAGGTAGATTAAGTTTTTAACTGGCTCGAATAATATCTATGAACCTAATATTTTGATTACCTATTGTAGATTTTAAAAAAAAATGGATAAAGAAGATTATCCTTCCGAGCCTTTCTTTTTTCCGGAAATAACTCTTCCCATTCACGCCAATATGACCAAATCCAATTGGGTTAGTCTTCGTAAAAATATGTACATAGAACTAAACTTGCGTTGGATTTTGGGAAATCAAAATGGTAACTTGAAGATTTCGATGTTGTGGAATGTAGTCAATTGATGATTTTATAGATTTTGTCTTTACACATGTGGAAAGACAAAATCTTAAAATCATCAAATCAAAATGGGATTGATTCTTTTCTTTTGTGCTTTGTGAGGGAATCTAGGTTTTCACCCTTGTCGGAATCATCTATATAAAATATAATATTCTATATGAAATTAACTCATTTTGTTGTTACTGATTGGATATCTAACCTACAATCGAATGCAATTAATAAATTAAGTTAAAAAGATAATTGGGCCAAACAATAAACGTAATTTGATCGCTTCGGCGGAAGTCAACACTTTTCTTTCCTTTTAATTTCGAGTTGTTTCAATTTTTTTATGGTGTGCGAATACAGGATGCACAACATTCCGAGTAATTAGATAACGAATTTTTCTGGGCGGGTGCGATCAAGGACGCCTTCGTTCCGATAACAATTCCATTTTCGTTAACTTATTCGCGATTTTTTTTATTTTTTAATTAAACGATTATTTTATGAAATTGGTATTCAGCGGAAAGCCCGAACGGAATTTGATAATCTTGAGTCATGAACTCTGGATGACTCATTGGAAATGAGTCGACAATCTCGATTTAGTTGCGAACAAAGAATTTACGTGTCCTCCGTCTAATAGTTCCAGGAGTCGAGTTTTATACTCTTTTTTAATCATCGTTTATTTTTCGTCATTGGAATTTCCAATTACCTGCTTCGTTCTCATCGATAAGTAAATAAATGTCTAAAAAGAATTCCTGAGAAGTCATGAAAAGCAAAAAATTTTCGCAAGATAAGCTTTTGGCTTCAACAAACCATCATCCACTTTTTCCCCAGGGCACCTGGATACATACCCTATATTTTGGATTCGTGGAGAGGAAGTTTCAGATTTCTTATCATTTCAAATTAGCACTAAATAAGTTTAAACATTGACCAATCAGATTTCACCCATGGATTGTGATGTCTATATTCGTTGCAAACGATGTAATAATTCAGTCTTATTTTATGGTAGAGGCATTTTGATAAAACAGAATACATAAATCCAATGCAAGTTTTATGAAGGGTTGAAAATTCAATCGACTTGCAAAACGCAACAGGTGGTTATGGCCTAAACTACGTTTATATATTATTATTGTACCAGTGAATTGAATCCAGTATCGAATTTTAGGTTCAAAAACTCTATTATGTGTTCAACCTTAGTAAATTACCTCCATCGTTAAAAATATGCTAAAACAATGAAACGGGAGTCGTTGAACTAATTAAAAAAAAGCGCTCGCGCTTTTTTTATATATAAAATTAGATAGAATTAATTAAAATAATGCTATTCTAATTGGTTCAAGGGAGCTTGGAGTGAATGAGAGGGCTTCCTACGATGAGACAAGCCGCACAGCCTTATTCGGACTCAGACTGTGCAAAAATGAGTCATCGCCTCCTGTTTCTAGAGTAATTTAGAGGAAAAATTTGATTTTTCGACCTGATTGTTTTCTAACCAATCCGCAATTATTCGCGGTGATAATTTATTTAATAAAGAGAATTTACGTGTTTGCGGTAAATCAATTCGGTGTTAATTGGACTTTCTGCTCATTGGGTTTTATTTGACAGAAACGTTCGTTGTAAAATTAACACTTTCCCTCCGTTCTTGTTTTTCCTTTATTTCGCAACAAAAGTGGGACAATTATTGTTCTTTTTATTTATTTTTTTACGACATTTCACTTTTTTGTTCCTGTTCTTGGATAAACTTCTCAGAATGGGCACGTGCAACTGACTCAGGGGGTTTTGTATAGATAAAGCTATTTGTGAAAACAATAGGACCCTTGTATAATACAAAACAAAAAGAAGTTTTTCGGATTAATTTTGAAATTGTTAGAAGTTGATAATTTTCGTGAAGGAAAGCTTCTAATGCATATCACCCACAGGTTTTAGGTATTTTAATTAGGGACATTTTTCTTGGACAACTAGTAAATTATTGTAAATTTTTTTTTACTTATAGGGAACGTGTGAAAATATCAACTTTTTTCTAAAAAAATTAAATGTCAACTAACACTTCGATAACATGAGTTGTATTTAATGCTTCTCACGTAGAGTACAGCAACTTATCCATTTTTAGCTTTCGATGTCTTAATTGTTTTTGCAATCGAGCTTGTGTTTCTTGCTTACTTGAATTTGCATGCAATTTTCGGTCAATACATTCATAATTTGTTCTTTATGCTACTTTTTTTCCCCCAAGAATAAAGATTTTATTTATTCGTTCTCCTTCGTTTGAAATGGTGACAGGTCTGGCAAACTCGTTTACTTTCCGAAGAGCGTATGGGGTCGAGTTGTCCATGGCCAGCGATGACCTGGATTTTTTTTCCCGCCCTCGCCTTCTCGGGAGCCCGCCCGGTGTGACTCGACAGTCGACGTGTCACATGGATCGCATGTTCGACGGTACGCGTTTGGACACGGTATAGCCTCGGAGGAAACGACGCCGTCGTAGCCCGGCCTTGAATTTTTCTCCTCTCGGTGATCGAAAACCTTTTTAATTTTATGGCTCCTGGGGCCCCGTTCGGTTCGGGAGGCGAGGAGGATTAATTTCTGTGGTCCAACCGCACACACACACACAATAATAATATCAGTGACTCGTACACCCCTGGTTTTATAACAACACAATTTAATCATGGCCCCTGTAATTGGCTTTTTGACTTTCATGGGAAACAGAAATAACCTTTGGAACCATTACTGATGCAAAACCGCTTGATAAAAAAAAAGTATCTGCTAAAAGAAGTCTGAGCTCATCGTGACTCGCAAAAAATATTTTCGAATTATGGAAGATTTTTTGGAGAATTTAAGAAGGGTCAGAGTTCTGCGCGTTTTTTCTTTCTTTTTTGTGGAAAATTTCGAATTTTACGTACTTCAGACTTCTTTGGGCAGATTGATAGTAAAAACACTTTTTAACTTTTTTTTCTTTTCTTAGAATTGGTTAGGTATCTTATTTTAACATTCTTCATCTAATATTTATCTATCCTGAGCTTACTTCCTGTCTCTACTCACGAGTTGACACACCTAAAAGCATTCTTTACGTGTTTTAGACGTGGTTACCTTTTTTATTATTTCATTGAGAGTGATGGATATACATCAGAGGGAAAAAAAGAAGTTTTTTACTAATTAATTAATTAATATGTAATTGCATTCTTGAGGAAGGTTAAGTCACGTTTGAACGTTTCCACCAAATTTCAGTATACTTTAAAAATTCATTATGAGCTAAAAAAAAAAAAAGAGATGAGCCTTCAATAAAATCAGAAAAGAAAGTTCCTGACAGTCTCGTCGCTTGGCTTTAGGGGCTGACAAAGTCGAAGCCAGCTTGGTTTTGGTGGAGGTGTTTGTTCCACTTTTCGAAGAAGCGGAAGACGACGGAAAAACAAAGTCCTTGTGTTGAAAATTGGCAAAGAAGGGAGAGAGAGAGAGAAAAAAGTTTTACCAGGTGGAGAATAGGCTCCACCTTGGGATCTTTTCATGCGATTTCTCGAAAAAGAGGGAGGTTCCCTGGTGGGGACGAGGCATCTTTTGTCCCGTCTCTCCCGTGACACTGAAAACCTCTAGAAGATTTGGGCAAAATTCTTTTGTCCCTTTCGAGTTTCGCAATGAAATCGTTTACCTGAAGAAGTGCAAAATCGTCGTATTTGTCTTCAAAACTTTGTAATAAAAGTTCCTCAAACCTCACGCTCTCTTTTCTGTTATGAATCCAGTTGCAACATTGTTCCATCAATGTTAGTTTTCCAACATTGTAACTGTTTATAATTAGATCGTTTATTCAGTATAGTATAACTTACATACTCCTTCACTCAAAGTCTGAGTTTCAATTCTTCCTCTGACTTGCATTTTCTTCTCAAAACATCGTTCGTGGACGGATTTCAAATTTAATTTGAAATTTTTCAGATTAGCCATGCCAGGAATTTAATGTTGTTTTTGGCTCAAGAGATTTTTCACTTCTGACACTTTTTGAATTCCAAGTCAATAAAAAAGTTGAAATAAATTTCAACAAAACCCATCTTTCCATGGCGATCTTTCAGGGATACTCAAAAAGGTTCTCCTACTTGAAAAAATGAAAAGATCTTCCTAAAGTGGATTTAAAGACACTCTAATTGGCTTATTTAGTCATTGATGTTGCCTCTTTTATTTTGCTACTTCTTATTTCTGAAGAGGGGTGGAATATCTTAATGGCTTTCTTTTTTTGTACCTAACAAAAGGATGCTGGTGAAAGGGTGAGGTAGGCTTCATGGAAGATATAGTATAATTAGACTAACGCCTGCAATTACCCGCATTACACTATAATTACAATTTTCAAGTGTCGAAACAGAATTGAAAATATTGTGTTTTGTTTAACAATCATGAAGAACTAAAAACGAGCGAGACAAGTCTCTTTATGAGCAATTACAATTGTGACTAGAAACCAGTCTTTCTTCATTCTTCTGTTAAGTTTTTCTTTTCAGTGCTGGTGGGCATCAAAAAAAGAGGCAGTTACGAAATTCAGAGCAATAAAAAAGGCGACTTTTTTCTGACTACAAACCTGAGTACAAAATGCAATTTATGACGTGATCGTTTATATTTAGGTATCTCTTATCTTATCATTGTTACGTTTTCGAAAATGACTCACTGGTTTGTCGAGGAGAAATTTTATTTTTTGGAAATTCCCTGAACGGTTTTCTCCTCGGACGCCTCGTGAGTCACCGGAAGCATTCCACACCCGGCCTGGAAGTCAATTTAAAACCACTTGCTATTCCCGTGATGTTATTCAAATTCGCGGAAAAAGCATTCGTGGCTCATTAAACAATCCCGGGGGAGCTTAGAGGTGGATTAACTCGCTTAATTATATTGACGCTGAAAAATGTTTGATTTCCAAGTAATTTTTTTTTTTTAGATAAATGTAAGTACTTAATTATTCGCAAGTGTATAATTTTTTTCATTATTAAATTCTTATGTCGTAATCCGTCTTTTAAGTATTTTTTATTACATCAGCCGCACATTCATCACTCAAGTCCCACTATCACCTCCAAACGTTATGATTTATCTAACGACGTACCTGACCAATTATCAGATCAGTCGTGCGACATAACTCGTCAGTCAACTAACTTGTAGAACGTTTCAAGTGCCATTTTTGGTCAAAATTGCAAAAACTATTGCAATTTGTTCCTCAAAGTTGAAAATTTTACTCTAACTTAAGCTGTTATAATCAATGCCAAAATGATACTGACCTAAAAGTATGTATATATGTAGTATGGTGTAAAATAAACGTGTGTCCTGTCTGGTTCGTTTGATGGAAGCCATTGCATACATCACTGCGCTGAGGAGGAAACCTACTAATTAAAAAGAATGATTGAAATCTCACTATAATTTTAGAGAGGACATTTTTTTCTACACACGCAAACGTGAATTCTACGTTTTGATACACCAAGCGGTTTTTGATCTATAATAACAAAAAATCATTTTGTTGTTAAGCAAATTGACAACCTATGCAATAGGTATGGGGTCTAAAACTGATGTTCGTCGGAGGGGAATTTCGGAATCGGCGTGGTCCTGATAGCGATAGGAGCCGTTATCGCCTTTCCTCTTGGTTAGCATCAATCTCGCCAGAGATTCCGCCCTTCGGTGTTAAGCGAAGCAAAACCTTCGACGAGAGCGATTGAAAATAAAAATCAATTTCATTGGTTAAAGTTTGCTGCCAAAATTACATGTCTTCTCTAGGTTTTATATGTCTTGGAGGAGGCTTTTTTGGTTCTGGGTCGCTTTACTTGATTTTCGATCGTCAAAATGCGTCGGAACAGCCAAATGCTGGAAAAGATGTCTGACAAACTGTTGGGAAGTTTGTCTTTTTAAAGGCTTCAAAAGGGATACAGGATTCATTCTTATTTCTTGGGACGATTTAAAAAAATGTGAACAAGAAAAATAAATTAGATTCGCCATTCTAAATTGAAAGAACTCGAACATGTCACGATAAGAAGTTACGTTGAATGACTTCAGGACTAGAAATGTCATTTTTGAAAGCTTTGAGCGATTTTAACTTTTGACACCCAGATATGTATTGTTTTTTACCTCTGGCTGTCCAATCTGCTTTTGTCATTTTGTAAACAGTAAAAGGAGAATTTCCTCCAAGCTCTCATCTGTAAATACCTCTTGGATGTCCTTTTTGCCAAAACCCTGGAACCTTAATTTTCTTTCGGTGCCAAAGGAGGCAATACCATTTGGCTTTTCCTAATCTCATGAGTTCAGTTTTAAAAGTAGGGTGTCCATACGCAGTTTGTCAACCTCTTTCGAGTTTTAAACGCTGCCATGGAGGAAGCCATATTAGATTTTTAAACCAACGCCTTCTTTAATATCCGATCGTGGGCTCTTTTCAATTTTATTCCCTGAATAATTTCCGTTCCTTTCAAAATAATGTCGTAAAAGTGCAGTTTTGCATCTCGTCTCAGAAGAACGACCGATTCCCCATTATCACGCTGTGTTATCCATCCCTCGCTCTCTACGTAGTAAAAAAACCTGCGCATTTTCATTTTGGCGTTCTTTAAAAAGCTATAACATCAAAATTATAATTAGTTTCTTAACAAACGAGGATGATTCATGAGACACAGGATGACTTATCATTCACACACAACGGGACGGTGTGAATCCTTGATGGGTGACCGGACGTCCAAATGCTTTGTTAACGTCCTTTTTTCCCCTTCCTTCTTAACATTCTTTAGTTTAAAACCGAATCCTTTTTAAACGTAAAAAAGTAAGGAAGCCCAAGTCCGTTCAACCCGACAGATAATTTGGTCTGTTATCATAACTTAGATACATTAAATTGGTGATATGCTAAAATCGTCCTGGAGAAAGTATACTTGGTTTTGTTAAAGGAAATAAAAATTCATCACATCTCTACACAGTAACGAATCTCATGATTTCTGCATTGAGCATAGAGATTTGTTTTACACTTGTGTTGACATTCTATTGTATCTAGCTGGTTGAATCTATATAGTGTCTTAGAGTACTGACTATTTTTACTGCCAGCAATTCAATGTCTGCAAGATGATTTCATGGAGGCAATTATGTATTAAGGTGAACATGTAACTTTACCCAGGGATCAAATTAATGTACCCTTTAAATTGGCCTTTTGATAAAATGCATTTAAAGAAAATTTGCATTTTGAATGGGATCCTGTATATAAATTAAGTTAGATTTGTTGATGTCAGTTTCGCTTGGAGCAAGATCAAAGCGGAGTTGAGTTAATGAAGACGGAAACAAGTGTGTACAACATCCTTTGAGCAGTTTCTAAGTCTTCCTTGACGTATATTAATCAACTTTCTTCGACAGAATCGCTCTCCATTTAATTAGAACGGGGTTGTGTTTCAAAATGCCAGAAACGCCGGGTCTTTCGGTCATTGTGGTGTTTTATCTGGAAGAGATAGGACATGTAACTGTTAAATGTTCTATAGTAAATGTCAAAGACACGCGAATGTCACATCTATACTGAAAACGACTCCCCCTTCAACATTTCAATCGAGTGAATCAAAAACGCTTTTCAGTTTTCACCGATTTTATTCTTGATTAACCCTTTTTTTAAAAGTTTTAAACATTCTAGGATATTGAGGTGGTAGTCTGAGAGCTTAAAACTCAAAGGATAAACACAACTGAGGAGGTAAGTCAACAAACTGTACCCTTTATGAGCTTATTTGTCTACGACCTATATGATGTACTTCAAGTTGAAAGTTTTCGACAGTTCCCACTCAAACTTTTACCACCAATTTAGCATTCCCTTTAGCTTAAGCAAAAAAAATTTTTGCAGTTAGAAGATGCCTCCTGGTTGTTTAGCATTTAAATTAGAGCTATAGGGTTAATCGGTAAGTAGTCCATCTAACAATGAGTAATTTTAACAAATTATCCCTGCCCTCGAGTACTTCCTTTTGGGGTTACTCTACTATGACTTATTATTTTATGTACAGTTGAACGAATGATCCAAACAAAGTAGACTATTTTATATATAAAAAATAACATTTCCCAAAAAGGGAGTCATGGTCAGAAAGGTATCTAATTATGCGTGGAAAACACAATGGCCTAGGGTGACTTCCCTACTCACCCCTCCGTAGAAGCGGACGTTTGTCTATTGAAGCACTTGAAAATCATATGGTACATTTTGGATAGATTACATAACACCCTTTATCAAATTTCTTTTTTACAGCTTTTGGGGTGAGTTGACCCCATCTCATCTAGATCATCACTCATCAGTTTTCTCATATCCACATGTCTGTCTGTTACTTCAGATTATATGTAAACATGTAAAAAACAGCAAATGAAATAAGAAAGTGAAAAGTTTTTTGGTTAGATTTAGAAGACAATAGCTATTAAAGAGTGATTAGTGAGTTGATATTGGTCTATGTGTTGAGGGGGCGGCGGGAAGGGTTGAAAAGGGGTTGCCGGTGGGGCGGACCGGGACGATATAAAGGGGTAGGGAGGTTGAGTCTAGCCGTATCGACCAAAAACCTACCACCCCCTTCAAACAGGTCAATGAACCCCAACCCTTCTGTCCGACCTACACCATTAATTAACTACCCCCTCCCTACCCGTCCGACACCACCCCCTAGGCCCTATCCGATCGCTCTACTCTTCCTCCCTCGGTTCTCTATCCCAACACATTAATTTCACAGCCTTTGCCAAACGGCATGCCAAAAAGCGAACGGGGCTTCTTCTTTTGCCGACATTGTTATTTAATCTGAAGCCTATAATGTATCAGTATGTACTTACAATTAAACCAAATGCATTGAACATTTCAGACTAATGCCATTTTTTCTGCATTATACATGGCCAACCTCGAAGAAGGTTTAGCTCATTTATTTTTAAGACTTTTCCTTCCTATTTCTAAAAAGGATGGCTTGAAGGATGCAATATCATAAATCATAATTAAGAGATATATCGTGGCCAACTTCTAAGTTATAACGTCAAAGTAGGTACGTAGTTGAAGATTTTATATTTTTAAGAAAAAAACAATGTTTGTGACTTGCTAATAGGGGTTTGCTCTTTAGAAAAGCTTCTCTTTTCGTTAGAGAGAAAAGGGGAAAAAATTGATAGGTATAATGTTTGAAGTTTTACCCTCGTTTATGCTGGGACTTCTATAGGGCAAAATTAAAGGAGTGGGTGGGAAGAAAGGATTTTTATGAAAGCGTTTGTTTTTATGTTTTAGATGACTCCTTTTACGCAAGAAAGTAATTAATGTTACAGAAGAAGAAAAAATATTCGCTGAGTAAAAAGGGTATATAGTTAGCTTGTGGGGGGGTGAATGCAATGAACCCTTTCAAAGGAGCCAATGGATTAAAAGTAAAACCAAAAAGCAAATAAGGGCTTAAAAAAAAGATTGATGACAACGGACAAAAAAGCCGAAGGTGCTGTAAAAGAGGTTGCGAGAAGAAAAGAGGGCGATGGGAGAAGGAAAAAGGGGGCGGATCAATATTAAGGGAATGCGTGACAGTAGAAGGGCAATGCGGCAAGAGGCCTAAAGTGTGCGACAAGAAAGGGCCTCCACATCAACATAGACCGCATCGTTAAGTCCGTTGGAAAAAATCCTCCAAAATACACGTTTACATAATAGCTACATTATTCAGGATGCAACTGAGAAGGGAAAAAATTCGAAACGTTTGCTTCGGGAAATGAGATGGCTCGTTGTTTGAAATAATTTGGGCGCTAATCTCCAAATTAGTTACGGACTTCCTCCCCTCGTATGATTCAGTCGGTTTAAGATGTTGATTTGAATCTGTTGTTTTAAGCCGGAGTGACATTTCCTTCCGTTGAAGCCTTTCGTTCGGCCCTTCTCCCGTCAACTACATTTCCACCACATTGCTACCAGTAGAGCAGTTTTCTCTAATTACAGGTCGAGTGGTGAAAAAAGTTGAAGGGGGCTGGAAATGGGAAAAAAAATGATTGGAAGTTTACAAGTGTCTCATGCTCCGCACATGTAATTTTCATTCAAAAGCTGTTAATTAGGTTCCCCTTTTCTCTTTTTTGCTATAAATTGTTGTTTAAACCTTGGACACATCCTTGGATCACACGAGAAGTAGGTACGTAGGTACTAACTACGCTGATGCGATTGGATAGTTACAAGAGAGCTCACGGAACAGAAATACAGGAATAAAATGTTCTACACATTCAGCTTCACAAACTCCAACTAGATTGCAGCTCTTCCGTTATGTGGGGACCGTATGCTGGTGCCTTGTAACGATAATTTTGTACTTTTGCTAAGCAATTAAACACTTTTTTTCCTTATCTTCAATTAGAGCATTATTTATTTATTTTTCCCCCTTAGCTCCTCATTATATGAGGGAAAATATTAAAAGTGTTTTCTTAATGACTTTCCAGTTAAAGGAAGTATTTGAGTGTAAAAATAATTGAAAGCTCGCCTTGAAAACGTTGAATAAAGTCGGATCGAAATAAAAGGGGGAGAAGGCCCCGAGTCGGCGAGATCACTGACCTAGGGATTTTGGCAAAGTGTGGTCTGTTGCCCCCGTTGGAGCCTAGACCGGGTAATGACCTTGTCAAACCTTCACTCTCTATACTAAAACGCGCATCTATTTTATAATTCAACCCTTTTAAAGTTTCATGGAGGTAATTTCATTGAACCTAATTAGGTACCACGGTTCCACTAAGTCTCTGATGAATAATTGAAAGAATAAAAACGTTGTGCGTTTATGGGTGGGCTTGGGCTTGGGTCAAAGTTGCAGAGGCTGTCTGTTGCCAGGCGTGGCTCTTTTCATTGAAATCAACCTTTCTCATTCCTTTTTCTCTCTTCTTGATGCTTCTTTCATCAATGAAATCTCGAATGAAACATCCCTACCTTTTTTTAATACTTTTCTTAAATTTACCATGTCTACATAGTATCTCAACATTATAAATTCATTATTTTTTACCAATAAAGTTAAAACCTTTCCTAAATTTTTTTTAGAATACATAAATAAATAGCTTTGACATAACATACCATAACTCATAAGTGACTGGATTGATTCATGATTGATTATATAACCTCCAATTTCTAGCCTAAAATGTGTAAGATGAGTTTGAAAAAAAGGCCAAGAGGTAGCAGGCGAGTTGTGTATTTCGACTTTTCGTTGGAACAGGTATGTAGCTTTTAAAATTTAAAGAATTTTTAAAAATAATGAATTATGATTTATGATAAATGAACACGATAACATAACCTATGCGTTAATAAAGAATAATTTATTATGGTAACAATAATCTAATATGTATTACTTATTAGTGCCAAATATAATACACTGTACTAGTAATTTCATGGTTAAAACCTATGAAAAACGCCGAGTGTTAATGAGGTGTTATTTTTACTTTATTAAAAGTTCTCTCTCTACACTTTTATAGGGGTTGTTAATTAATATAATTGGTATGGAAGAGCAAAGCCCTATTAAATCCTCGGAGTGTATTTCGGTTACGGATAAAAAAATGTTAAAAGATAAACATCAACATCAACGTCTTAATATTTTAATTTTTAATGGTCTACATAATAATCCTAAATTAATTTATTTCTTGGTGATTTAGATAATTTCTGATAAAATATATTCAAATTAATGACTTAAATCAAGTATGTGGCTCATACATAGTTGGCATTTCATTTTATTTGTAAATACACATTTATATTTTATTTGTGTACATATTTTTTTTCCCCCGATCCACCTTGATTTGATTGGTTAAATCACATAATTATTATTTTAGGTGTCTTCTACGAGGTACGTACACAAAATAAGGTATATATAGATTAGTTAACATCAGCACGATCTGTTTGTACCGTGGAGAAGTTTATAGCTTCGTGTTAAGAACGCAGTTTGTGATCTACCTATCGTATTGTGCAATCAATTTTTTAGTCCCTCCTCCCACATACTTCAAAAGCCACATAGTCAAAATTTTCGGCAGACAGATCTTAAATTTTTTTCTTCTCAGGCTGCCATTTCACATGCATAGGTTACTTATTAATAAAACAATCCCAAATCTTTGAAATCCATTGTAATTACTATTAGACTAGCGGAAAAGCCTTATAAGTACTGGAATGGTACAATAATAGGCCATTATCCTTGAAGGTACTTCCTGTTTGGCATTCACTAGTCACTACCTCGGACAATGGAGTTGATCTCCCCCATTTCGTGGGGCCAAAATATTGTATCGGAATATGTATTAATACTTCGGTCAATTTTTTTCAACTGAAAAAACGCGTCGTTTATATGAATAAAATGAAGTAAAAAAAAATTGCTCTAAAACAAATGAAAATTTCTTTTTTTTTCCTTGAGTACTGAAAAAGCGAATGTCGTGAAAAAAAGAAAAGAAGAATTAAATGGCAATTCGTATGCTGAGTCTTTGTGCGTCATCGCCTCTATAGTTGAAGATTTTTTTTGGAAAAAAAAATAAAAAAAATTAGACGTTCTTTTGCTTCTTTTTATCTCACTCTTGATTCGCTTCAGTTCGAAAACACCTTCATCGCTGTTAAAAGATAGCAACCTCGAAAACATAATATTTGACTCCAAGATTATTCTTGTTTTCATAACTTTTCACGGTGCTCTACTTTTATTGAAACTTATGAATGCGCCAGGTATTAAAAATAAAGAAAAAAAAAACTTGGGCTTTCACCCCTTACGACTTGGATGTAAAATGAAAGTTTCAAATAAACCGGAAAACCACCTACTTAGTACACGGAGAAAATAAGGTAGCATTCTTTTCTCTTAGTTATATAAGTTTTATCCGATGTACCCATGCAAAATCTTTTTGTATAATAATTTAAAGCTGTAAAGCTCGAATTTTCATGCAAACATTTTGAAATAAAGACAAAAGTAGAATAGGTACCTAAGTGGAATTTTGTTTTTTAATGTAAGTATAATCGAGTTTTTCATGCTAGGTGTCCATTCTTCTGGTTCTATTTCCTCCGAATTTTCGAGAATTTTCATTTTCCGAATCGGAAATCTATTGATTCTCTAGCCAATAGGTAGTTAATTCTCTCAAAAAGTAGTGGTGGGAGGGGGTCGAAGAGTTTAAAGAGAGGTGATGGGTGAATGGGGGAGGTTAAGGTTGTAATTTTAGTTATATTAATGGTTATAATTAAAGGTTATAATAAAATTAATCTCACAAAAACGTTTGCAAAAGAAATAAATAATTAACTTTCCTTTGTTACTAGTTTTGTTATAAAATTTGGATTCCTTAAAATAAAAAAAATAAAAAAATCTAATAAATAAGTAGGTAATAATTGATTTTTTTTTCATTTATTATAATTTATAGCTCTATAAATAGCTTTATAAATTATAAGTAAGATATTTTAATGATTAATATTCAAGAGCAAAAGAAAGGCGGAAAAGAAACTCACCAACCTAATTTTATATATTGTTTTTTCCTTCATTTCTAATCACAATAGAAAGTTAATTAATATCAACCTATCTGATAAGTAATAAATTTAAAACGCTTCAAAGGTTTAGCAGTGTGCAAACTGAGGAATCAGAAGATTTGAAAGATGCCTTGATAAAATTTTTGTTGCATGTCCTTGTTGGGCAGTAAACCTCGACATTTTAGTACATAGCTTGACTTGAAAAAAATGACTAGGCACACTCCTCGTTTGCCAATTCCACTACAGTTGATTCATTTCTTATTTCTACCTATCGTTTCATTTTACTACCTACGTACCTACACATTTACGTATTTTTAGTACAAAACAATGACAAGAGGACTCTTTTTTGTCCCTGACAAATGTGTTATGTTTGTCAAAATTAAGTGAAGACTTATGGAAAACGGTTATTTTTTATTATGATCAACTATAGAAAACAGGAAAGTAATCAAAATCGTATAATTTGAACATTCATGTATCCAGTTGGGAAATATACTTTGTACCAGGTTCTGTATTTTTATTTTTGGCTACACAAAGGAAACTAGTTTCTTTCTTAATTACAATACAAAGCTGTTTTTAGGGTTCTCATAAAAATTCGAAAACTTGCACCTTCTGTGCATTCTTTGTTAACACTGGAGTAACGTGTCTCGAAAGTGATACATATTAGTGAAAACAATGGACATCCAAAATTATGGGAAAATAGATGCGTGTTGATATGAATTATTGTCTCATGCACGAGGCAGTTTTCACTTGGAGCGTTGCTGAGTGACAATCCTACGTGAAAAAGCTAATGAGTTAACGAATAACGTCTAACGATGTAATGTAACCAGCGTTTATAAAATCAAATTATTATGAATTTTCCGGGTTCGATAGAGGATAGGCCTAAAGTCAGATTGGCGAAAAGCGGAGGGGGGGTAGTCGATATGGTCGATATGAAACAGAGCCTACCCCAAGTTTGAATTGGAGGCGGCACAGGGCGGGAAAGGCTGTAAGGCGCAGCGGCAGGGTTGGGGAGCTCTGCTGGGGTGGCGGGAGGTGGGAAAAGGCAATGACCTTTCCGGACCTACCCCAACCAGTCTAGACTCTAGCCCTTATTGCTATCTCCAGCAACCGCTTTTTTATATCTCTTTTATTTTTCGAAACCCGCGCCTGCGGTAAAAATGGCGCATCAATAAATTCCCAGTCATCCAAATACTCCTTGGTAGCTATCATTTACTTTTATTGTACGTAATTAATTACGAAAATTCCTAAACATGCCTATTATTAGATTAATAAGACATAATAAACTTTTGTTTATTACCTCATCTATTTGTTCATCTGCTCTACATCATATTAGCCTTCTGTCAAATTAGTACCTAGGTTAATTCTTCCTGGATAATTATATAACTTTATAAGTTTTAAAGATTCCAACTCATCTACAGTGCATTTTTCCACCAACTAAAATAACTAAGTAAATAATGATACATTTTTCCATTCATTTCAATACCTACGATAATGAACTCAAAATTCTAAAACGAGATGGATAAGGCAACGTTTGTTACAAAAACACTCTTTCTTTATCAAGTCTCTGTCTTCTGTGGAGTCGAGACGACGAGAACACTTGGCTCCATGGAGAGCTCCATCCCATGCTCTTATGGTCTTTAACGCCTTCGCCTTCCTTATTTTCTTCTTCTTTCTCATCGTCCTTATCTTCCATGTCAATCTCGTCCTTATCGTCTTCAACCCCTTCGTCTTCCTATTCACCGTCGTCTTTATCTCATTCGTCTTCCTCCTCATCATTTTCTACTACTCCTACTACTTCTCGTCTTCTTCAACCCCCTTCATCGTCCTCTTCCTCATCGTATTTTGATCTCCACAGCGATTTCGCTTTTACCAAAAATTCACCAATTCATTGTCGCAGAATCAACTGCCTGAGCACTGAACCACCTTTTATTTTTGGGATAAATTTAAATTAGATTGATAGGACGATAGTACTTTTCAATTTTCATCGTTACAATTCCTTGGAAGCAATCAGAAAAGAGTGAATTTTTTTTTACTTTTGACTCTAGTTGGATGGTCCGATCTTTTTACTACTAGATGGTGGGTATAATAGGCACGTACTCGTATTTTTGATTGATTCTCCTCAGAAATATTAAACTCTCAATAATTATGCAAAATTGGCAAGAGTTTCACATCCGATTCTAATTTCTATTAATTTTTAACTTTTATCTTTTTCAGTTTAACACCCTTGAGAGGTAAAGTGGAATTACATTTGCTGAAAGGCTTTATAATTTATTATTAATTTTACCCTCTCATTGTAGAAAGTTATTATTATTATTACTTTTCCACATAATGCAAATTATACTGTCTGAGTGAAAAGCCCTCCAGACCAGTCCATTGATCGGTCTGGAATAAAGGGAAAGAAGGAAGCTTTTAACTTCTTAATCCCCCCCGTTCCTCTACTATGGGAAAAGGGATTTACTCGAACTCGTGAGTTTCGAAAAATTGGTGAACATAAATAGGTACTTATCGATTTTCTAACTCTTGTAGTTACATCCGCTCAACAAGCAAAATTTGTTATATATACCTACTTATTTCAGAATTTCTTTCCTGTAAAACTCGTGTGGTATGAAAAAAATGAGTCCCGCGGCAGCAGGACTAAAGAGGTAGATTTCTTTCAGATGGTTAGATCTAGAACTTTCTATAATTCGAAGATCATCTGTTTCCCGATAAAAATTCAAAAAATTTATTTTTTACCTAGGTTCAAATCTATTGCACCCAGCTGATCCAATCCAACTTTAAATCTTTCTTAGCCATCCCCATAACATCACTTTTAAGTTTGAAAGCGATTGGATGAATGGTTTGCGAGATTCGCAGGTTAGGCCCTAAGTAAAGTACCAAAACCGCTGGTCCGATTTCAGCCGTTAACGAACTCATAAATTCTATTAGTTTAAAAGCCCTGAATACCGAATTTCATGGTCGTCAAGTAAAAATTACTCAAGTTATCGTGCGAATATATACATATATACATACATACATATATACAGGGTGTCAACTTACTAGTGTCCCCCCAGGTTAAATCGAAAACGGTTGACGATAGAGAAAAAAGTTAAATGGTAACTCACCTTTATTTTTGATGTAAGTTTCTGAATCTATTAAGTTATTTTAGTTTTCTTCCCGGAGAGCCAAAATAATTTTTCTATCTCGCTTGGACGAAGGAGCAGGAAAAAAAGTTAAATTGTAACCCCCCCTATTTTGGCCCAAAAAAGCAAAATATGATGACCGCTTTGACCCTGCTCTCGAACTGTAGTTAAAACGAGCGAAAATTCATTTTTTTGAAAGTTGACTAAAACGATATGGATTCCCATGTGAAATGGCATGAGGAATGCAATGGAATAATTAAAAAAATTCTATGACCATTATTTCTTGAGTTATCACCAAAAAACTACTGAAAAAGCACTTTAAAGTAAGGAAACTACCTGAGGAAAACTTTCCTCGCCAAAAACAACATCATATTCGAACTGAGCACCCCAAAAAACCAGGAGAAATCAATTTTTAAGAAGATTTGAAATGAAAAATTTTTTTTTCTTTTTCTCAGTGATTTTGGGCAGTAATTGACACAAATCGTCATATTTTACGACTGAATGTAGAATAAAAAAAATTTTCTTCGCAATTTTGGTCTATTTCTTCCCAATAGACAAAATTCAAGAAAGAAAATGTTTTTGGCATTTAACTTTCGTAAACTCATAAAATATGCCGATTTTTGTCAATTTCTGCCCAAACTCACTGAGAAGAAGAAAAAATTTTTTTTTCATTACAAATCTTCATAAAAATGGATATCTCCAGGTATTTTGGGGTGCTCAGTTCGAATATGATGTTGTTTTTGGCGAGAAAAGTTTTCCTCAGGTAGTTTCCTTACTTTAAAGTAGTTTTTCAGTGGTTTTTTGGAGATAACTCATGAAATAATGGTCCTAGAATTTTTTAAATTATTCCATTGCATTCCTCGTGGCATTTCACATGGGAGTCCATATCGTTTTAGTCAACTTTCTAAAAAATGACTTTTCGCTCGTTTTAACTGCAGTTCAAGAGCAGGGTCGAAGCGGTCATCATATTTTGCTTTTTTGGGCCAAAATAGTTGGGGTTACGATTTAACTTTTTTTTCTGCTCCTTCGTCCAAGCGAGATAGAAAAATTATTTTGGCTCTCCGGGAAGAAATCTAAAATAACTTAATAGATTCAGAAACTACATCAAAAATAAAGGTGAGTTACCATTTAACTTTTTTCTCTATCGTCAACCGTTTTCGAGTTAACCGGGGGGGACACTAGTAAGTTGACACCCTGTATATATATAAACTTTTGAGTTGAGGGTGGTTTGGAGGTCCAGGGGGTCTGAAATGAAAACCTATCACAAAAATTTTTGAATCTGAGACTACTGCCCCCATTGCAATAGGTCCCCATTGCAATAGGTAGATTTTCTGAAAGAAATCTACCTAAAAACCGTATAAAAAAAACTTACGTGTAAAAAAAAGGTGGATTCTCTGTAGGTATGTATATAGTACTTGAGAATTGTAATTATTATTGATGCCCCACTACGATACTGCGAAAAAAGCTCTTTTCAAAATTTAGAACACCCTTTATATTATGTAACTTCAATTTATCGAAGTATAAGTTTGCATATGTACACTTTCTGAATTCTGGAACTGTTCAAACTCTAGATTCAAGAACCTGTAATTGTTAAGTCACTCTGCACAGGTATAACAGTTGGAACGTAGGGTTGTTGTTCCACGTTATTTTTACACAGCTTTTTATTGTTGCCAGAGTGTTGAATATGCTAATGCCGGAATCTTTTTCTCCCCCCTGTCGCATTAAGAATTCGTCGTAATATTATTGTGATGTAATAAAACTCCCCCTTATGCATCAGTTTTTAACTGCCGACATGCTATCCATCATATTCTACGAGCAAGAGGGCGATGGATTGACGGAAAATGTCCGCATTCTGAATTCTCCCCCTTTTTATAAATTGCATTTCTTTTGCCATTTCTAGAGAAAAAAAAGTATTTCTTCAGGAGAATCCCGCATACGTGTTACCCCAGAGTGGAGTACTTGTGACCCCAGAGTATTTGGTACATACCCATTATATCTAGTTTAGTTTCATACTTTCATCGACCTCAAACAAACAATGCGATAGTGTAGGCTCTCTCATATTCATATATTGTAAATTTTATCATTCCGCTTTCCAGCACGCGAAGTATATTTTTGAATAAAGAAATCCGGTTATTAGAAAATTCACGTTGTATGAAGTACCTACCTAAACAATAAAATAAGATAATAAAGTGTCATCATAACCGAGATTTTTTTTTCTTTTATGCAATACCTTTGAGTTTCACCGTTATGTTTTACATTTCAATAATTTGCCTTTATATTGATGAAGCAATAAAATATGGCATATGACGCATTCCGGCTTCCATATAAAGAGATATTGAAAAGTAAAAACTTTCAGCTTTTACGAATGCAAAATATTTATTGAAATAAACGTGTTGTAGGGGGGTGGGAGTGGGGTTTGATTTTTGAGGAAGTGAGTGTACCAAGTTTAAAGGCGGTGAAGGGCGGGGGTGATAAAGCGCCAGACGAATCAATGACGCCAGACAGATGTACAGTCTACACCAGGGCTCGCTCGTGCACACCTTCATTCATCATACACTCCGCTTGTCGGAATAAATCAGCGTCAAAAAGGGCAGGAGGGAAAAAAGCGTTATCAAACTCATTTGTGTCATATCGACTTGCTATTTTCAAGTTAGTCGAGCAATTCCCTTATCCCCAAAAAGAAAACTTTCATATTGAAAAGAAAAGTATTGTACCTACCACAAAAATACCTTTCAATTAATGGTTTTATACATTCTTAATGTTTCAATTAACTCTGAAATAAAAGCGATTATTTCCAAAAATCGATCTGGGACTATGGGTGATATTCAGAGGCAAAATTTGAGTAAGAGTGAATGCTCAACAAAGGGACGTTAGGATAAGAAAAACCCTTAACATTTCAAGTCGATAGAATAGAAGGGAGCTGAGATTATGTTCTTTTTGAGTCTTCTCCAAGGGAATTCACGATAGCCTGAAAATTTTCAATTTTCATTTTCCAATTATGTAATAGTGCAAGTTGGGCACATCTTTACCATGCTATCACCAAAGTGGAAACTTCTACTGCAGCAATTTTTTTTAGATCTTCTCATTTATTGCATCTGGGTACATCACCCTACAGCATCCTTTGTTCTTTGAAAAGCTGTTATTCCGCAAAAGGAGCTCATCAGTCTTCCTCCCTGAAGATAAACTAGGAATCCTTGTCCAAGACTCAATTTAGCGATTTCAGCTGGATGAGCGAACCAGAAACAACAATAATGGCTACCTTTGCTTTCAGTTTGTCACGTCTACGCCCAGAAAGCAAAACTAAGTTCAGCCGACCGGTCGTGAATAACCGTGTAAACTGTAAATTACAGAAACTTAAACGTTCTATTTGTTTTTTGACCCTCAAAGGTGCAAACAATGCAACAAGAGCATTTTCTCCATTCTCGAAGAATCTTGGGCTTTCTACACCTCATGTTAATAAACACGTTGAACGTTATCTATAGAAAGATTTATAAGAACTGTCTCTCTTTCTTCGTTCTTGAACGTAATAATTTCATTGTTTAGTACAGTCGTGTTTGCCGCCTTTAAAGTTGCCATTTTCGATAAGATCTTCGCGGTGTTGGTTCAATTAATTATTGAGATTACCGATCCAGCACCGCTTCTGATTTACTTTTACAATTCATCGATAAAATGGACTTTTTCCTGGCGATTTTCCTGGTTTCTGATTGAGGAAAAAACAGGTGAGTTGCCAAACCTTCAGCTGTACTGCAGCTGGCCAATACCAGGAACTCTCATTACAAAGAAATACTTAATTACAATTTTTTTTTAATTGCACTTTTTATACGGCAATAAAGTAAAACATCCGTTTTGATAAATATCAGGGAAGGTTTGAAAAAATAATGACTTTTGAAGTCGACTAATGCCAATTATAAAAGCCAATCAAAATACCTTTTGTGATCAAACGACGGGGGGTAGCCTTCTTCAAAGAAACGGCGTTTCCTACATTGTCGTTCTGGACTTGTAAAGATGGGGAAAAAAAATTGTGGTTTTACTTGTAAAAGAAGGTAACGACGTACAAATAAGTACAACGAAGGAGCTACGTGGTAAGGATGTCTTTTATATTAATAAGGTACAGGTGTCTAAAGCCGCAGTGCGTCCTCGACAAACATTTTCCAGGCACGCAAACCACTCTGATTTCACTGTTGCCCCTTTTTAATAGCCCTCCCCGCTTAGCTTTTATTTTCCCTCTACCCGTTTATATGTACATTTTCCAAGATGAACCCTCCCTTTTCAATTTACACTTTCTAAACGGTAGGAAGTCAATTTACCACCTTTTCGCAACCATTTCAATTGACATTCAGAGGGTGGAAAATTTAGAGACCAATTATTTTTTAGGGCAAACTGACGTTTTGGGGAAATTAAACAAGGTTTTTAATAAAATTAGTTTTAATAATTTTTTTTAAATAATATAACAAAATGCAAAACAATACACATTCTTCTTCTCTCAGGTGTCTTGTGAAATGAGCAAAAGCAACTGTTTAGCTAAGTCCTACTGAGAACCTACTGAGCTGCGTTTGGGCTTAAATTTTAGGCAATTTTATGAGCTTTATTAATGTTATAACACTAATTTACCAATGGATTTAGGGGTTTAGGCCTTGGTTCCTTTTTTCCCCTTCGGAGGGAAAGGAAGGACTTGCAGCATGAAAAAAATCAACTTTTTTTCTCCTGTTTCATCCCTTCGCCCTGATCTTTTTATAATAACGTGTGGAGGGAGCAGCTGATATTATTTAGAGGGTGCATTGCGTGAGTGGAAAGCCGATACCTGTCTGAGAGATTAAGCCTCTCTTTCCATTGGGGTGAGCACAAGTCTTCGACAGAACTCCAGGACAGCAAGTGGAATTTTCAAAAATATAATTCAAAACTAAAACCCAAGCATGTCATTGATTTTCGGCTTCATTCATGGACCGGGGCAATTTCCCTAATGGATTTGGGTATTCAAACTGAGATTTTGTAAATCCTTTGATTTTGACAATTTTGTGGAGTATGTACGGGTGATTTCATTTTCAGATTTGACCTTTTTCCTGTATAGGCTCTCGGATTCACGTCTTCCTCCGGTAGTTAGTATGTCCCGTCGGGCAGCCGATATTGATCAAAAACTTGTAAAACGAGAGTTGTGTGGCGCACTGCAGATGGTGATGTCTCTATGATTTAACCCGGCGATATCCCTCTTCTCGTCCTCACCGGTGCGTCGACCTCTCCCAGATCCGTCGGCCGCCGCCTCTTTTTTACCTTTTTCGCCCCCTTTTTTCGCCCTCGCTTTTTCGATACTACGAGTCCGTTCCTCCTCTAAGAAATCGACGAAATGGGTCGTTCACCTCACCCGTATTCGCATTCGTCCATGAAACTTCGACTTTTGCTACTTCTTAATAAGTAATAACCTTAATAAGTTCAAAAGTGTCACTTTGAAGAAAGAATCTATTCGTCCATGTTCGATAAATTGTGACACCGAGGAAAAAATGGACTTGTTGAAAGAGAAGTAGAAGACAAATGTTCGCGACAAGTTATCGGCTACGTGATCACATGTCGCACTCGTTTTTTGCATCCCGAAACCTGCATCCGGCATGCACACCTGGTTAAGTGCACATTAAATTTCCGTTTTTAAACGACCTCTAATTAAACATGAGAGAGAAAAGTATCTAGCGATGGTCAATTAAAAGAATCAATTTCTCTGAAACTCTTCCCACCCATAAAATCACCAACGGTTTATTAATAATTTTTATAATTAAAGGACTCAGAAACTGACTACTCTAAAATTCGAAGAAACTCCCTCCCTTGACGGCAATGCCAAATGAAATACCGGATTAATTGAATAAAAGGCGAAAGATTTTATTGCTCTGGAGCACATTAAAAAATAAATGCGTCTTTAGGAGCCCTCTGTGGTAAATTAAGAATCATAGTCGATTCTGATTGATGCGGGCATGAAGAAGCAACAATGCGCAACCTCGTGTCGATTATGACCCCTAAATTGGGTATAGTAGTTTAGAACATTTTCGGTTAAAACATGCGGGCCAACAGAAAAAAAATTGAATATTGCCAATATCAGAAAAGAATAAAACGTACATAGGCCACAGCCAAAAGGAAGTCCACCAAACGTATTTTTACTTAGTCTATCTGTTAAAAATAATACGAATGCAATTAAATCTTATTAATTAAAGGATTGCACCATCGAAAAATCGTAGTTTTCATCAAATTAAATGGTAATTAACAAGATAATTGAACGCTTTAATTTATAGACCCTTTTATCACGGATCAAATCATTAAAAGAGCAGAAATCACTCTTCTTTTTTTGTATACGATTTTTCTTTGTTTCCTTGCTATTTCTCTTTATGCCGTTTGAGGATAATAGCTTCATTTTCTAAACTTGACTTGCAAATCTTCTCAAACAATTAATGCATCCTTCCTGACTCCGGAGGCCAATCAACTTATCAGAAGGGCCGTCTTAGTTAATATTCAGCTCGTATGAACTAATTAGGCTTTTAGCGGATTTTTTTTTAGGTTGCACTTGGTTTTTTAAACACAAACGTACGATCATTGTTTTGTTTTTTATCTTTAAACTAACATGGAAGCCACAAGATTTTTTTAATGCGGTAATTTAGCACCTTATGGGGAGCTAAAACTTCTCAAAAAGGGATGAAATATCATCCATGATCGTTTTGTAAAGGTGCAAAGTGAAGAAGAAAGCGATTTTTTTGTTAGTCGTTAAAAAAGCAAGGAAATCAATCAAACATCAAAATAATGATAATTGTCTCATAATTTATAGGAGCCCTAGATTCCCAGGTACAAAATATTGAAAATTGAATTATTTTTCTTTAATAATATAAGGCGGTTTATGAATGAGCCTTGAATGCGAAAAAATAATGAGAAACCAAAGTCAGACGACCGGCAAAGCAAAAAAACCTTGCTCGATTCTAATGAGGTGAAGGTGATGGCTGTATTGCTCAATTCAAACTGCCGTTTATAAGGCCATTGCTCAGTCTCTCAACTCCTTTGTGGAGAGAGAGGTAAAATAATCATCGAAGCAGCCTCGCCATTCCAAAACTTAAGGGAACAGTTCTTTATAAGTGCAGAACTTCTAATTTTCCATGAGATCGTCGTGGATTCTCCGCAGGCTGGATGGTCTCCTATAAGCTAAAATACATACAATCTAAACATAAATTAAAAGTTGGGGGAAAAAAATTCTAGCAGAATTTGAAGATTTGATTTTGTTCTTTCATTAACTAATTTTTTCCTGGTGTTCCGACCAGCATAAAGGCAGCAATCTTCAGATGATTCATTAGCTATCGCCTATCATCTATGTCAGAAGAGAAATTAGTTGTCTTTGTTCAGTCTCTCTTATTTCTGAGGCAAGTTATTGAAGAAAAAGATCTAGCAGTTGAAAACGGAATCCTTATACGTAAAAGTTATTCTTCGTTGTCCTTTCGGTTTGGTGGTTCTAGAAGTCTGAGACTCTCACGTCTAACGCAAGGCTGTTAAAAAGAATCGCCGTCCTCGTTAAAAGAAAGATTGGGCGGGCCTAAGTAGGTCAGCCTGTCTACCGTCCAAGGTCCTCCGTTCCCCTCTTCTGGCAAAAGCACTACCGCAAACCATCCTCCTTTCTCAACGCTTTCTTGTGATCAGACGAAAAAAAAATTTTAAAAACCCATCTCCGTGTGAAGATCCGTTTGGAGAAACTCCTCGAGGGCAGATTAATCGAAAAAGTTTGTAGAAATTAAAAATTCCGATGATAAAGAAGATGAAGGTAAAGGAAGGGTCTCTGCTAGGCCAGACGCGACGGAGGGTATTGAGCGAGCCACCACCGCCGACTAGACACCCACCCTTCGTCGTCTACCCTACTCGCTGGGGGTCCAGGTTTTTGCACTCCGTCATCCCTCCCTTTAACCAGTTTCCTTTATGCTTTTAACTCTTTATTGAATTTGCTGTAGGCTTTCGTTAACATGAACGAAGAAGAAAAGGGGGGAAATCGCCGTCTAGGAGTAATAAGTTTCCCAAAGAAACTTACTTATGGGTGCCCCCCAGTTTAAATATTCTGTGTACCGCTCTGAATATCATCCTGAATTCCCAGACTACCACCCACTAAATATTTTGCATACCTACCACCCTGAATATTCAGATTCTGAATACATACTATAGATCCCACCATTATACTCTGAATACCACTCTGGCCTCTCAATATCGTCCTGATCACCGCCATCTGGCCACACAATGAAACCCTGATCACCACTTTGTGGATACCATGACCACCAAAAGCTGGATATCCTGATCGCCACCATGATACTCTGAATACCATCCTGATACTCTGAATATCGTCCTGAATACCCTGACCACTAACATTTGAATACCATGATCGCAATTCTTTGAATGCTCTGATTGCCACCCTCTGGAATTGCGAAGCTCGAAGAAATTCGTAATTACATATACTAAAGGTGTGAAATCTAGCAGTCATTACATCCATATTCGGACCTTGGTTTTTTTTTACATTTCTTCGTGCTTCCCCGACAGTAAATATCACTGGGTCCAACCAAATTCTACACCAAAGGAATTATGAATGTAGAAGACTTTATTAATGGAAAAAAAAATTAATTAAATTTTTCTAGGTCTAAATTGTTCACGGTGGTGTATTAGTTAGCATATCGGAGTACCGATTCGAAGAAGCGGGTTCGAGTCCCGTTCGGAAACCAATTTTTGAATCTCTTTGATTTTTCCTGATTTATTTTCCCATTCCCAATATTAGGATTGTAATATTTTGAGGTGGGGTCTCCTCCAAAACAAAAACATTTAGATTTGATATTTAATTAAATTAAGTTCTTTGAGTACTTATATATGAGTTGAATTCACTTTGAACCCCAATTTGAATATTGAGGATATGACTAAGTACCTGCATATTGGCAGTTTCCAACCTTGTTAATAATGTAATTAAATTTCATTTCTGTTCTCAGGGGTTTTAGGATGACGTTTCAATTTGATCTAAAAGGAGGTTTTTGGGTGGAAAGTACTGCGTAAAGCTTCTCTAAAAAGGCTTTCCTGGATCTGTTTCGATCCGGTACAATGACGGAGGGCCATTTAGATATTTGTTTTATCCCCCAATCTTTTGTTGACTCGTTCTGTTTGATAAGCTCACAATACAGGGGGATGTGGACCTAATAAATAATTTCTTTCGCTCGTCTCTACTCTTTTTTTAAAAGTGCACTTTTATACCGGAAACAATTTTTTTCGTTTTGGTCACTAGAATCATTGAAACAAAGGTTGTCCATTTTTCTCAAAAATATAGAAAACTTTTTTTTTAGCGGATTTTTTTACAAGGGTCAGTTGTGTAAAGACAAGTTTAGACATTGACGCTCATAAAGATAAAGTGATAAAAGGGGATCTTATCGCGAAAAGCGATAAAATTGGTGATTCACACATTTTAGGTACAAATCTATTAATCTCTCTTTATTCGCGAAGGTGTTCGTGGAAACAAAGGTTTTTAGTTTCGAGGAAAGATCGAGTCAGCAAACACGACCAACAAAAGGTAGACAAAACAAGAATTAATTTCATATTTTGACCGGATTCGTTTTTTCCTTATTCCTATTGTCGTTCTATCGTATCATCATCAGTTTGTTGCTGAAAGTTCTCCCGCATCGACCTCAGATGACAGACTTGCCCCTCCATCATTACCATCTAATTTAGAATTGAATGAACAATCTTTTGTAGATGGATACACTACACGTTCAAGATGAAATTGTGAGGCATCCTAACACCACACAGGAGCACACTCAGGAGGAAACTGCAGCTTATAGACCGGTAAGCTCATACCCTTGAAAATTTGAGCATATTTCATATTAATAATTTGTAAACATCCTAAAAATATTTAAATAATTTAGTTCCATTGTTCTTCGATGTAAAGAAAACTTTAGAGTGCATGTTTTAGCGGAAGTAACATGAAACCGATTATTGTTGCAAAACGTTAAATTGCTCTGCATACGCGTTCTAATAACGAGTTCTTCTTTTATGTTTTCAGGGAAACGATTTGGCTGGGACGAGTGGCCACAGTAACAGCTGTCCTATTCCGCCGTGCTATCAACAACCACCTCCTTACATTTTAAGCGGGAGTTCTACTCAGCCACCATACATAATCGACCCCAATTTACCGGCTAGAGATTATTATTACGTGACGGGAGGGTTCGCAACTCCGGAATCCATCAAACTCTCGAACGCGTGCGGCTTCTACCTCGGCGTCCTCTCAATCGCCTTCGTAACCGCTTCTTTCCTTACCTTCTTCTACTACGTTTACATGGACACTAATTAAGCAGTACCGGCAACGAATACATAAATGGAAGTTTTCGTGCGAGGACCGCACCGAGCACACTATCCATTTGATCATAAAAGTTTGGTACTTCGGTACCACAAACTATTGATAGACTGGTGCCATTTCGAACCTTCGAATATAGGGTGGGCCTTCAGTGATTTTTGTTTTCTCTCATTCTTATGTTCCTACATAGTTCATACCTTACTTATTATCTATATTTAGTGCATTAATTGTGATCACAAATTTAATAAATTTTTTATGCTTAGTTTCTTGTGTTGTACCATTTTTATCACCTTTCCACAATCTTTTACAATCGTGTTGATATGTGTGTAAGCACCCACCGGCCACCTACTTAGTAACCACTAAATCGTGTGTCCGAAACCCACTCTGGCCAGGCGTTCGAACACTTTTCTGGTGAAATTTGACCTCATTTGGATTTGATTTTTCTTGTTGTCACTCTGACCCTTTTTTTTGGGTAAGGAAAGGTTTTTTGGGAGGAATGCCCAGAACAACATTTTTGGATAGGCTTTGATTCCTTTTTTCTAAAAGAGGTATCATCAAATATTTTGGCCAGAGACATAGTACATACCTCTTGCTTCTTTGACAAGTATCAACTTGTCATTCATTGTGGAATGGATGAGGGGAACCAAATCAAGAGGGCTTGTAAAGTACCTACTATTGGTATTTGACCTTGATGAAATGTATGGTCTTTCTAGTTTCTATGCTGGAACCTATGATGACTTGACCCTGAAATTGAACTGACTTAGATAATTATTGTACTAATTAATCCTCCGATAAACCGAGTTCAACCATCAGCTTAACCAGATTTCAAACTAGTGACGTCACATATACGTCAGTTGGTCTCATTGAGCTATCCCACAGATAAAAGTCTAAAAACATCTGATTATTTTGATAAATTCTTATCAGGCGAACATGACAGGACCCTCTCGCTTAAAATAATAATTTTTTGAAATTTTCTGATAATGGTAAATATTTACAACCGGAGGGATCTGAGGCAGTTGTTGAAACGAAACTGGTTTTTATTTGGCGTCCTATTCTGCATACTTTTCGCTCAAATTTTCCCCAATTTGGGCGCCACTGGAGGTAAATGTATAAGTCCTTTTTTGGTGCTTGCATGGCTTAAAAGCAGTGGGTTTCATTATCAATATGCAGAAAAAATTGAATGAAATCTTTACTGGTGTTTATAATGGCTTCTCCTCTCCGGGCCTGTGAAATGGAAAAAGAAGAGAAAATTGTCAGGAATGTAGCACAAATTGTTGGCTGTGCTTGAAAGTGAGCATGGGCCATAGCCAATTAATCACCCATTGATCCCCCAACACCTAACCTTAATTACCAATCAAAATTCAAAAACTAATGACCTCCTAAGTGCTCACTTTTGATAGCATATACCTTATACTACTGACGATAAAAAGTAAAGTACCTAAATTGTTGTCTTTTATGGTTTCAGGTGTTCTTAAACCAGAATGGACGATAAAATATGGAGCCGTGGGCTCAATTTTCCTGATATCAGGCCTTTCCCTCAAAATCGACGAACTTGTAGGCGCTGCGGAGTCATACAGAATTCACGTTTTCATACAGATTTTTACATTCATACTAATACCTTTTTTAATGCAAATTCTTTGTGCCTTACTCGGCTTTATATTCGGGATCAACGAGTGGATACTTAAGGGGTAAGTCAAATGTTAGCATATCAATAGATCTGTCAACTTGACTGTTGGTTGCCTCTGTTTTTCCTTCATGTTTTTTTATCCTTAAGGTTGAAGATTTGAATTTTTCAGATTAGTTACGGTGAGCTGCATGCCACCTCCTGTGTCATCCGCAATCATTATAACCAAATCAATCGGTGGCAATGAGGCTGCTGCCGTATTCAATTCCATCCTCGGCAGTTTTTTGGGAATCATCATCTCACCAATGGTTTTGCTTATATTTGTAAGTAGAAGAAGAAAACCTTTAAAATATTTAATTGTTATTTTTCAGTTGGGCTCCACTGCTATAATATCAATGTTAAATTCTGTGATAATACTTTCTCAATCGGTCATCATTCCATTATTGATCGGAGTAGCCTTACGTCATTATAACATAATAAAGAATTATTCAAGACTCCCTTTGTCTGCTCTGAGCCAATTTTTACTTTTGCTCGTCATATTTACTACATTCTGCGACGCGTTTTTGACCCACGACGCCCCCATGAATGCATCTGATGTTCTAGTCACTGTCATTTTAGGTATAAATGAGTCTCTAAATATAAAGAGAACTAATTTAACTTTTTAGTCGTTTTTATACAACTTGGTCTTTTGTATGCGAGCTTTCATGCTTCACAGCAGTTGATGTGGTTCTCTGCTTCGGATATTGTTGCTATTACATTTTGTTCAACGCACAAATCCCTTACTTTAGGTATGAAAGTAAAAAATACAACTTTTTTTTAAAACTAGAGGATATTTTTCAGGTATACCAATTTTAAGAATTTTATTTTCTGGATATTCGCACTTTTCGCAAATAACGCTTCCGCTACTTGTATACCATCCAATACAGATTATCCTCGGTGGCCTTTTAGTTGCCCCTTTTAAGAAGTGGATGATTGTCAATAAATCAAGGTAAGAAAATCTGTAATTTAACTAACAATAAGTATTGTTGACAAAATATCAGTTGTGGCATTTTTCAAAATATAGGCTCATTGCCAGGGACGGACTGGGACCTTAGGGAGTGGGTGGGTTTTCAGTTAAGGGGGCGCCCGGTTGCGCAGAAAAATTTTAACAGAAAATTGGCTCTTAGAAAAATATATTCAGCAAAAACAGGGTTCCCAAACTTTTTCACAGTGCGCCCCCCTTTTAAACAAATTAAAACCTTTGCCCCCCTAAAGTTTTGAATGTTAACTTTGAGGTTTTTGAATGAAATTTGGGTTTTAAAATTTTGATTTTGAGGTTTTTGACAAAAGAAATTGCACTTAAAACGTTGATTTTGAGATTTTTTGACAAAAAAAATTTGCTCTTATAACCATGATTAGGAGGTTTATGACAAAAAATTGCCAATTTAAAGTTGATTTTGAGGTTTTTTGACGAAAATTAGGCATTTATAAATTTGGCTTTAACAATGTTGAATATGAGGTTTTTGGACGAAAATTAGGCTTCATAAGTGTTAATTTTGAGGGTAAATTTTTGGGTTTTTTATTTTGTTTTTTTTTAGTTTTTTTTTATGTATTTTTAGTTTTTTAACTAAATGATTATGAGGTTTTTGACAAATGTTGATTTTGAGGTTTTTGACGAAAGTTTGGCTTTTTAAATCTTTATTTTAAGGTTTTTGGACGAAAATTAGGCTTGGTAAGTGTTGATTTCGAGGTTTGTCACGCAGGCCAGTCCGCCCCTACTCATTGCTATTGTACATAGCAGATGTTTATTGAATTTTTTACAGGTTCAAACTGCTTCCATGAGATCAATTTTAAAGACTGTCAACTATCAACCAAGGGCATTATAAATTTGTAATATTTTATCTGTAAATACAGTCATTTGTAAAGAATAGCTTATTTATTTAACCACAATTTATTATTAAAAAACATTTTTAGTTCCTACCATGACATTTTGGATTGGTGAATAATGAAAAACAAGGATGTGATTTGAAAAAATAAAAATGAGCTAAAGCAACTTATATTTGTTTATAAGGACAAAAACATGAAATCACAATATACACTATGTACATCAAACAAAAGATCAACAATGAATTATACTATTTCTTAATTGGATCTTGAAGTGAAGGAGAAAGGTTCTTCTCAAAAATAGTGGTCGGAACGAATTTCTTCTCTTTCAAAGAATCTGTGATGTTTGTCGAGCCACTTTCAACGAGCAATCTTTCCGCCCTCTGCTTTGAGATGCTGGAAAAATAAAAGTAAATTAAATTTTGAAAAATAGCATTGATGTTGGGTTTTTAAAAAGATAGAAACCAAAAAATGGACGATCACAAGATTTGAACCATTCAAATCTGATTGTTGAGAGAATTAAGCTTTGCGAACAAGCTAAGCCGACTATTTACCCTCTACACATCGAGGAAGTATTTTATTTATTTATTACAATAGTAGATTAACCTTGGAACTAGGTATTACATAGTACGTAATAAATTACTTAAGAGCAACTTAACAGAAATTTAAAAACAATCATTCCGCAAACCTTTCTTGGTATGGCGTATATTTATCGGAGAGATAACTTTCCAGATTGTATCCGATGAATCCGATAACGGCAGCAAAAGGCAAAGTAACGAAAGGAGCATATCGGCTCAATACTCTGTAAATCACAGGAAACATTTTACAAATTTAATTTAAAGTTCAGAAAAATGAAAAATCCGGCTCGAAATGTTTACAAGATGTTGTATCACGCCTTATCAGTCAGCTATCACACAATCGATTATATTGAAGTAAAGCAATCGATATATCGATGGAAAAGGTCTTATCATTTTAGAGCAAAGAGTTGGAAAAATTTTGAATTTTTTCGTCCGCTTCATAATTTTTATTATCAAGGTATTTAATCCTAAATTTAGGCATTTTTGAGTTCTATAGATTAGAATTTTGGGCGTTTTAATTAATGCTTTTGATAAATAACATTCAACAGGTTTTTTCTTTGATAAAATTCAATGATCATGTTACGTAACGCCCCACCACTGAATCTTCAAAAATTCCGTTTTATTATTCAAGGTTGTGTTTCCTTATTTTCGTCCGGAGCCGCTCTTATTTGCGTTTGTGGTCTAGCGTGACTTTTTATTGTCGTAAGAAGAAAAAAAATTTTTTTTTCTTAAATGGGCTCGAGGAATAAAAAGTTTTCGAGGCAGGATAGCTCCTATGACCTAACTGCGGTGCTCGACCGAGGACTTAGCGCAGCCCAGGACAACAGGTGGACGTTCGAATGTGCCTGGGAAGTCGCCAACAAAGGTAAGAATTTCCTTGTTGGTTTTTTCGGTAATTGGTGATAAGAAAATACCTAAAACGCTAGAGCCATTGACTCCAACAGGTCAAAACTTGCAGGTACACGTGGTGGCTGCAGCCCGTATCACTGGGTAAAAATGCCTATTATTTCTAAAATTCGATGACAAAAAAACAACCTAAATTACCCAAAAATTTTCGCTCTTCTTTCTATTTACTGTAGTTACGGATAGTGCGAAAACTGAAAATGATTGCAAAAGAATCCATCCCTAGCTCATTTGATAGCTAACGTGTTTTTTTGAATTAAATTCAAATCATGTTTGTATCCAGAATTTTTCGATATTGAGGATTTTTCATTTTTCCAAGGAATGAAAATGGCAATTCTGTCTTAAATTTTGGTCATGGACATTTTAACTTTTAATTTTCGTCCACAGAGTTCAGGAAAAAAATTGGCGACCTCGAAAGTTTGTGAACTTGATGTCCTGTGCTTTTCTAAATAATAATATAAAAAATATTTCAAAATTTTTCTAACCGTTCAAAATACGCGAAATTCGGTACCAAAAGCTTTGAGGACTGTAAACATTCAAAATTTAACAAATCTTTTCTGATTCTATTTTATTTGTTTATATGTTACGTATTCAATTATAAACATAGATAACAATTTCTTAAACTTACTAAAATTGAGTAGAATTATTTGCTTTATTTTGTGGCAGTTTTAAATTAATGAATTTGGCATGTACCTAAAACATAAAAAAAAAAAAAGAAAAGAAAAAAAAATCGTTTGTAATCTTGTTGTCCTCGAAATTTCCATTTTAATTTTAGCCTTTTGGTTTTTATATCATTTATCTTTTAATTTTCTAATCAATTTCATTCCCTCTTGCCGAAAAAAATTGTAATAATTTCGATACTATCAATAGTATAACGAGTTCAAAAAAATTTTATCCTTGAAAATCGATTGAATTTATCATTTTTACTGATCGTTTTGGATACGATTATTTAAATAAAAAATTTTCAATTGATTTATGAACAAAAGACATTTGGAATTAATTTGATAAAGCCTGAGGGTTGTTTTAATTCCCTTTCTTTTTCTTAAATAAACAGGGGTTAGGTACTTGCTTCAATAATTCCGCTAGTCTGTGCTATCTGGAATTTATAATTTGCAAAAATTATCGTTCACTCGTGAAAACCTCAGCATCTAAAATTACTACAGGAGAACTGGAAAATATTAATTTTCACCTAAAACAACAATTGGGCTGCCAGAGCATCTTTCCAATTTGATTCAAAATTAAATTTCAAATTCTTGTAGTTCCCCCTCCTACCACCATGAGGTGAGGCGAGATGTCTCCTGTAATAAAAAAATATAAAAAATAAAATAAAAAAAAAACATTCCATCAATATTGTTTCAGTTGGAGGTATTTACACAGTTATAAGGTCGAAAGCGTTTGTTTCATCTGAAGAACTTGGTGACCAATACTGCCTCCTTGGTCCTTACAAAATAGAATGTGCTCGAACGGAAATAGAAGAAGAAGAATTCGCTTATGGCTCGCCATTGCAAATCGCTGTTTCTCGGATGCGAGAACAAGGATTTCAAGTAAGCAACTTTTCATTGCATTCGATTTTTTATAAAATTTCTGTAGCTTCATACTGGTACTTGGTTGGTTGATGGAAACCCTCAAGTTATACTTTTTGATATCGGTGCTGTATCTTGGAGATTGGACGAATATAGAAAAGAGCTCTGGGAAAGCAGCAATGTTGGAATTCCGCATGGAGATATTGAAGCCAACGATGCCGTCATTCTTGGCTACCAAGTCGCTAGTTTCATTGCAGAGGTAAAATTAAATTTTTACGAATTCTACTTCAGTTTAACAAAGCGGCTGAAGAAGTTAGATGCAGTAGGCCGAAAATCGTGGCCCATTTTCACGAGTGGCAAGCTGGTGTTGGCCTTATCGCTCTTCGGACGAGAAAAGTTGATGTCTCCACTGTATTTACCACTCATGCTACCTTACTCGGGAGGTATCTTTGTGCTGGAAAAATTGATTTTTACAACAATTTAAGTAGTGTATGTCAAATAATTGAAAGAAAAGCCTTTTTAAATTATTTTGAAACAGTTTAACGTGGACGAAGAAGCTGGAAAAAGGCAGATTTATCACCGATACTGTTTGGAAAGAGCTGCTTCTCATTTGGCTCACTGTTTTACAACCGTTTCTGACATCACAGGACTTGAAGCGGAACATTTACTTCACAAAAAGCCAGACATCATCACCCCCAATGGACTTAACGTCAAAAAATTTTCTGCGCTTCACGAATTCCAGAATCTCCATGCTCTCGCTAAAGAAAAAATCAACGAATTTGTCCGTGGCCATTTTTACGGGTAAATTGAATTCTTTAATGATAAAATAGCATAAAATTTATTGCAGTCATTATGACTTCGATCTGGATAAAACTTTGTATTTCTTCACTGCCGGACGGTACGAATTTAATAACAAAGGAGCCGATATTTTCATCGAAAGTTTGGCTCGCCTTAATCATTATTTGAAGGTAAAAATATAAATTTAAGTATTAAATTCAAAAGATTTTTAGGAAGCACATTCCGAAACGACTGTTGTCGCTTTTCTTATATTTCCGGCAAAAACGAACAATTTCAATGTCGAAAGTTTAAGAGGGAATGCAGTCACGAAAAGCTTAAGGGAAACCCTGATGGACATACAAAGTAAAATGGGTAAAAGGATGTACGAAATTTGTTTGAGGTAAAATTCAAAAATTGAGGATAACGAGCGAGATGTAATGTTGGTGTTTTAGCGGTCGAATGCCTGAGGAGCATGAGCTATTGACGAAAGATGATAAAATGAGGATAAAAAGATGTATCTATGCACTGCAAAGGCAAGGACTCCCTCCTGTTACTACTCATAACATCGTTGACGACTGGAATGACCCGATTTTAAACGCCGTCCGCAGATGTCAACTTTTTAACACTGTTCACCATCGAGTCAAAGTAAAAAGATTGAAAATTTTACTTTTGAAACACTTTTAAGAAAATAAACTTTTGCCCACCTGGAAAATCAGGGAATTTCAGAAAGAAAATTGTGAAAAGTCATGGAAATTTTGGTTTTGTCGTGAAATTAGTTTTTCATAATTTTAAGAATATAAGCCATTCGTTGGATAAAATGACAGTTTGAACTCTATTTTTACAAAATTATCTTAATTTTTAGATTGTGTTCCACCCTGAATTCTTGAGCTCGACAAATCCTTTGTTCGGTTTGGACTATGAAGAATTCGTCCGTGGTTGCCATTTAGGAGTTTTCCCAAGTTATTATGAACCTTGGGGCTACACACCAGCTGAATGCACTCTTATGGGTATCCCATCAATAACGACAAATCTTTCTGGTAAATTTTTTATTATTTAAAAAAAAAAATGAAAATTTTAGGCTTTGGATGTTTTATGGAGCAACAAATCCAAGATCCGACATCCTACGGAATTTATATTGTTGACAGAAGGTACATTGGGCTTGAAGATTCAGTCAGACAACTTTCTCAGTTCATGTATGATTTTGCCAAATTGAGTAGAAGGCAAAGGATCATCCAGAGGAACCGCACAGAACGTTTGAGTGACCTTCTCGACTGGCGAAGCCTTGGAATAGTAATATTTTAACAAAAATTTTTTTCAATAATTCATTTTTTTTAGTACTACCGAGAAGCGAGGCATAAAGCTTTGCAGTGCGTTTATGATGATATGCCCTCATTTGAGGAAGAATTTGAGAGAAAACTGAAATTCCCGAGGCCTTACTCCGAACCTCCTTCTCCTTCTCATACGACTCCCTCAGGATCCAGACAGGGCAGTGACATCGAAGATGAAGTCGATGAGGAAAAAGAAGTAAATTCCTTGTCTCCTGTATAACAGATTAATTTTTTAAATTTTAGCTTGCTGAACTCAATGCCCGTCACTAAAAATTGGCGAACTTGGTAGTCATCGAACAAGTTCCTTCCAGTGCCATTATGATTATTTGGGTTGCTCAATTTTGAAAGTCTATTATTGTTCAAATTTAAATCTATAAAATTTTATAAAATATGCACCTTGTTATGACGCATTTTGTTAATGTTTGATTTTTTTCAAGTTAATATAAAAAAAATAAGCAAAATTATTGACTTTATTTGGCCAAATTATCTGTTATCTTTTAAGAATTTGAAACTTGGAAAAAAGTTGGACTTGCACGTGTATTCATTGAATTTGATATCTGGGACGAATTCTTTGAAAAATGAGACGTTCTGGATTTTAGTTTCTTTGTCTAAATTTTTACTTATATTTCCTATCACGTCTGCACATGTCCCGGTTTTTAACGATTTTGGAGTTTTGATTTCCTTTTTCTCGTTAGAGATCTTTGCTTTGGAGTTCTTCTTTGTTAATAGATGACAGAGATTTTTTTGTTTCAAATTATTTTTGTTTTTAACGCCATAATGATTATTGGTCAGCATCCTCAGTATATTCGCGTTGTCTTCTTTTCTTTCTTGTTCCTCTATATTCAAATTTTTATATTTTTCACCAATGTCGACTTTTCGAACTTTTTTCGTTATTTTCTTCATTTGGAGTTGAGGAAGTATTTTTTTGGTTTTGAAAATTGTGTTGTTTTCGGCGGATTTGCGGGTAAAGGTTTGACGCCTGAAGTATTTTTGTAATGCTAAATTTAATTTTGGGACTTTCTTAGGCTTGTTTTCTATTATAGGTCTCTTTGAAAGGTATTCTAAAACTGTAGGGCTTTTAGGCGTTTCTTTGATTTCGATTTCTTTTTTTTCTTCTTTGAACTCTTTGGGTTTCATGTCGACAATTCTGATTTGCTCCTCACTTTCTGTTTTTTCTGCTTCCTTACTTTTTTCGGGCTTTTTAACCTCCATTTCTTGGATTGATAATTTATTTTTTGATGCAATTTCATCATATTTGTCAGGTTTAAAACTTACTTTTTGCAATTGGAGTTTATTTTTGAATTTTTTCTCTTTTTCGGTTTTTTCTGTCTGAACCTTTTTTTCAAACTCATTTTTCTCTAATTTATTCATTTCTTTGTTTACACAAAATTTGTTATTATTTTTTGCTGGTTTTTGAATTTTAAATTTCTGAACTTCGGGTTTAACATTTTTTGCCAAGTCGTCCAAATTTATTTCCGACATGTAAACTTTAAAAGGTTTTTCAATTTCGTTTAAATCTTTATTTTCTTCAATTTTGACGCTTTTCTTGCCTCTTTTTTGCTCGAAAAGTTTTTGGTTTTTAAGCAATTTAGCTTTTTGTGCGTTCAAATGATTTTTTTCTGCTATCCTTTGTAATTTGAATGCGAGTAATTTCTCTCGTCGAGCTTTTTCTGATTCTTTAATTATTTTTTTCGCTGCTTTTTCTTCTTTGACGCTTGTCGTGTATTTTTCGAAGATTTTTTCAGCGAAAGTTGCTTTTTCGTCGAAATTTCTTTTAATTTTAAATCTAAACTCAGGCTCTATTCTAATTTTGTCTTCTTTCTCTGTGATTATTATTTTTCGACTTTTGTCTTCTTTATATCTTGGCCTTTTCTTTTCTAAAACGAATTTATTCTTCTCTGATATGATCTCTTCTGTTTTTTCAACAAGAAATTCCATCTCGTTATTTTTTGGGAGTATTTTAATTTTTTCTGGTTCTTCCAAGTGTGGCTTTTTGGCTTCTTGTCTTAAATCGACTCTTTTTGGGTTTAGAACAAAAATGGCTTCCTGTTTGACATTTTCTTGCAAGTCTTCTTTATTTTCGCTTATATCTTCTTCTTGCTTATTTGCTTTGATTGGTTCATTTAATTTTTCTTTTTCTTTTATTAGCAGTCTATCTAAAGGGTTAATTTTATTTTCTAATTTTTCAATGATTTTCATGAGCTTTTCTTTGTTTATAAAAATGCTTTCATCTTCTTGATTGCGTTGGAAAAATTTCTGCGGCTTCGTGTCAACGTTGGTGACATCACGAGATAATTGGACTTGCTGGGTTTTGTATTTTTGGTTAAAAACTGTTGGATTTGTTGAGTTGTTCCAAAAGAGAGTCGCTTTTTCGATGTCGTCTCGCATACTTTGAATGGCTTTAGCGACCATTTCTTCTTCATAGTCGGTCAGACTCGGAATGCCGAATCTTTGTACGATTCCGCCCCTCCCAAGCATTACAGGAAGCGAAAAGTAGTCGATACCAGAAACGTTGGGAGTTTTCGACATCGTTATTGCCATCGTTGGCTCTCCCCTTAGCCCGGCCATTATCGAATCCAGAAAAGAAGAAGTTGCATATGCTTTGCTTAAAGATTCTGGGAAATTTTTCCTTCTTTTGACTTCTTCTTCGCCTTTCTTTATTCCTTTTGTTATTTTCTCTTTTGCATCCTTAAAGACAAATATTACAGAAGAAACTAGGGTAAAATAAATAAGTTAGTTTAGACCTGATAGGTCTATAGGCTGAGACAAGTTTTAACCTGTAGAGGTTATAAATATTTATAACCTATAAGATGTAGGTAATCTATAACCTCCACATTATGGAAAATAAATCATTTAAGGATGATATGGCCAGATTTGCCTCCGTGGCTCTTCCCCTTACGTTTTTACTTTTTTCAACCCCACTCATTGTCAGATTGGATAATTTTGAGTTCCTTTATGATAAATAATGGCAAACTCTCGCAACCCTGGACATGTGTTTTTCCCATGTGTAAAAATTTTAAATTTACAAAAGGTAAAGATGATTTTGGTTTAGCTTGAGAAAAAATGGGAACTCTGGTTTCTTCAGACGATCCTCCGATTACGGGCAAAATCACATTTCGAACGTTCGCTTTCAAGTAATTGGCCAATAAGGAATTCGCCCTGATATTGTCTATTGCGGTCGATCCCAAAAGTTTATTCGAGTCGAAGCATCCATGATGTACGAGCATCTCTGTCATCAACGGAAGAAGCGAATTCAAAGGCGATGCGGCGATGACAATAATCGCCTGGACAAAATTTTAAAGGAAATGCTGTAAAATGATTTTACTTCTGGTGCTGCGTGAGCGATTGCTTTGGCGTATTCGAGGACTTTAGGCGCCGTCGATGAAAACAGGTCTGATTTTGGATTTTCACTCGAGACATCTTCACCGATGACGACTATGTCGGAATTTTTAAGCGCCGTTTTGAGCTGCTCCCGACCCAGAAACGCTTTCACCTTACACGAAGCATTCAAGCCAGCAACGTCTAGAGCCGCCTCCATGTTCTTCTCATCATAGAGCTTCACGCATTTTATAAAAGGGGACTGCTTGAGCAACAAAGCTAAAGTCCGACCGAACAACGTGCTCAGCCCAATAAAGGACACCTGGAGAAGAAAAATGAATCAAGAAAACCAAGATCTCTATTACCTGAAACTTTTGCATACTCCAAAATTTTTACATCATTTTAAAAAAAAGTGTTCACAAAAATTTGGGTTTTTATTTCCAAAATAATATTTTAAATATTCAGATGTATAAAAATATTGTAATAAGGACATCTGAAAATCGGGTAATGTTTTGACAGGATTCTTCAAAGAGGTTATTGAAGGGCTGTGCAGCCAGGTGTTAACACCTTGAATTAGGTTAACTTAGTTAAAACTCATAGTTAATTTTATTTCCATCAAAAACCATATTAACAATTTTTTTTTCTTTTCAATAGGCGTAATTTCGAATAAAATTTAATAAAATTCAAAACAAAATTTATACAGGATATACAGTTTTCTACATTATTATATTTTTTTATACAGAAATATACTTTTTTTTTTTTGTATTTTTCTTATTTACAAACATTTTCTGATCTAACAAAAAACGATAATTTTAAGTAAAATTGGTCATTTTGATTAAAGAAGCACCTTCGTTTTATTCATTTTTATTGTTATCACAGGAATTATTGCCATAATTTAAAACAAAGGCACTTTATACTCGTTTTTATTCCAAACTTGTTTTCTTTATTTCAACTAAAATTAAAATTTTATTATCTAACACGGAATGGTAAAATGGTTAATCTGAGTATTATCCATAAAGTGAAGAAAAAAATTATTAATAAATCGTCTAAAATTATGGTACCTAAGAATAATAATCTAAATAAATAAAGGAATAAGTAGCTTCGCTACGTAACTCGGCCTAAATTTTTTAGCACCGAATTTATAATTTTAAACTATACAATAAACTGACCATGTGTCCACTTTTCTTTTAGAAAAAGTCATAGGTATTTACAAAATAATCACAATATTCACAAAAATAAATAATAATACCCAATAATCCCAATTTTGCAAATTAAAATTATAATGTGTGCTATTATAATTAATTTAACATTTTATAAACAAAAGGTGTCTTTTTATATTTTTAATGAAGAAACTTATTTTTCTGGACCTTAATTAAAAATTTCGAGCATTTGTCTTTTTTATAATTTTTGAGCCATTAAAAAAACCTTATTCACTAAATTACTAAAATTAATATAATAAATATACAAAATGTTATAACGAAGGGTAAAATAATAATAATTAAAAAAAAAAATTGGTAGCACTTGAACACCCGATAGCGTATTTTACACTTGAATAGAGATCGCAATAAGCCAAATGGTGTGTTTTTAAAAATATTTTTATATAAAATCTAAAGAAATTGCACTTAATGACGTTTCATGTGAAGCGACAAGTGATCAGATCTTGAAAAGGATCGTTGACAGAGGTGGCATTTGAAAGGCTTCTGCCCGGTGTGCTTTCTGTAATGGCGGGTCAACTCGTCCGATCTGGCGAACTTCCATGTGCAACCTTCCCAGGTACACTCGTAAGGTTTTTCGCCTGGAAAAAATTAAAAGAAAATTAATATCGAAGGATTCCTTATTTATGTACATGTTTACTAGTGAGATTATGTTATGTCGTGACGTAATGATCTCATTATCATTTATTTATTCGTGATTATTGGTTTAATTGTTCCTCATTCGCACGGCAGGTGATCTTAACTTTCATGTTTTGATTAATAGGAATATGAAAACGCCACAGATTGTAGGTTAAATATTTAATAGCCATAGGTGTGTCCATTGACAAACCAAGACTCGAAAGTACAGGTGGCCAACCTGGAATCGTGAACCTTTTAAGCTTTCTTTATTAACTTTTCGGAAGTGGATGCCCTGCTTTTAATAATCTCGAGCAAGAATTTTCGGCCCACACAAATATCTTGAATTTCATAACCTTCTTACATTATGGAGCCGCTTTGGGTGACAAGGGTGTGTTAAACACTTGATGGGACGCCAAGGAAATTTATCATGAATAGATATACGAAAATAAAATAAATAAACCTTGTTTTATAATCATAAATCTTTCAAGGATAAAAATCTTGTACGAAAAAAAAAAAAGTTGTCTCGATTTTTATTATTAAATCCGATCAATATGGGCAAACAAGTCGAGACAAGGAAATCGTCTTCTTTGATGTTTTTAAATTTCAAGTAATAATTAGACGTATAAAAAAATTGCATAAGATTTATAACTGATGGTTAATGCAAGTCCTACTTTCAATTTTACAAGCGAAACACTTAAGGGCATACAATTTTAATATTAATGCATTTAAATGAGAGTGTAGATTATGGGTCTCTGTGTTTTGAGATTTTTCGAGATGTCGTGATTTTATATTTTTTCCCCTTCAGCAAACGACGCTTTCGCGGGGATAGATTAATCATAATTGCCTAGTTTTCTGATGCTTTATTACGTCGAGAAAGGTCAAACTTTAAAAGCAATAAATAACACACGAGAAGATCCTCGGGGGTGATACTTTTGACCCAGTTCAGCTTATAAATCGCGGTTTTTGGACATTTTGGGGCGTTTGACGAGTTAATCGGCGAGGTACAAAACGTCGATTTTACTCAACATGTAGAACCAAATATGAATCTCCAATCCCAAATGTCTCTAGAACGACTGAACCTTTAAAAAAGATGATAATGAATTTTTTCGCCTTAAATTCCCAGCCTTGTAATAAAAAGCATTGTTCCTTTTAATGATATTCAGTACCGAAAGAAATGCACGGAGGAAGGATCATTAATCAGACGGTTCAATATCGTACGTGATTTAGACATCAGAGCTCCCATTTTCCGTCTCGACTTCGCCTTCTACTTAATGAGATACAAACAACTCGATGAAAAATAGTCAAACGATAATTCAGTTCAATATGGTTCGAAGGGGGGAAAAAATTGGATGGGAAAGGGGTGGAGTGGAATAGATACGGTAGCCTTTCTCATTACAGACTCCATACTTAAGAAGAAATATGAAGGCTTTATAGTGCCTTTTAAACCTTTTCTGCCCTCCGCATTTTTTTCAACAGACAAAAGACCCTGCCTTACGTGTTTTTTAGATGGATACTTGCCTATAATAGATCTACACTATTTTAAAGAATTTTGCCCAGGGAAACCAACACATACTGACGGTGGAAAATCTGCTGGTCCATTCTCGTCCCATTCACCTATGGGGGTCAAAGGCTAATTTTAGCGTAAAAACTTATAGGTTTTCGTCTTCTAGAAGTCGAGCGTCTTCGGTCCAATTAGAATGGCGTTATGAGGGCGTGTTCTCCCACGGGGAGTCGGACCACGATCGTCCTATAAAAAAGCGAAACGGTCCTGAGGTTTCACATCCTAGGAACCCATTGTGTACAAATTCAGCCCGGGGACCGTGCACCGACCTAAACATTCACCACTTGTCCTCACGCCTCTCCCGACAAATATCTATATCAAAATCACGTTTGAATAAATTTAAAATATCTCCCGGCATTCCTATCGACCCTCAATTCAAGGCGGTGTGCTAAGTACTTCTAAATAATTCAAATCCGGATAAAGGCTGCACTTCCCGTGCAATTGACGAGAGCCCAATAACTTCATCAGTAAACAAACTTCCGAAGCCTTTTCTTTTGAATAATACCCTTGATCAAAATTAATAAAGAATAAGTGGAAAAATGAAAAATTGCTATAAATAATTCATGATTTACCATAATTGGTACATTTCGATTTTATCGAGAAGCAAATTAAACGTTGAACAAGACGAGATGACAGTTTTCAATTACCTCATCGCAGTTTTATCCTTTACTTTTGTTTTAAGTGTCAGGAAATTTACATTGAACTCGTTATAAACCTGTGATATAGGTCTCGGATGGGCCCCCTACCGCGAGATATAAACATCGCGTGCAAAGAAACTTATAAAATACATTCGCCTATAACTTAAACAATGGGAAATAAGCCGTTTTTCATCTTTTTTTCACCTAAGGATTTAAATCATTTTTTTTTAGGGCCAAATGAAACCCTTTTAAATTCCCACCTGAGTGGCAAAAGAGAGGAAAATTATGAAATCACCTACCTAATCCTGAAATCTTAAACCTGTAAAAATCTTGATCTTGATTGATAGACCCATAAAAATCAGGTTCTATCCATCCTTGGGCTCTTTTAAGTGTTGGTTCTTAAAATCATGAGTAAATAGGAGAAGCGTCTATCATTTTTCCAGTCCTGCCAAAATAAATTTTCCACCAACATCAATGAAAATTGAAAATAACTTCTTCAGGCCTTTTCATATCAACTTGAATTTTTTCAAATATTACCCCTTAAACTTTACAGGGGCAAAAAAACTGATGGCCTACAAAGTCAAATTTTAGTCATTTTTTTCCCAGGTTTACCCATGAGTTTTATTTAAGAAAAAAAATGAGAACATCATAATCACAAATATCTTAAGTCCCTAAGCCTCCATGACACCGACCTCACGTTTCTTATGGAAAAAGCTCTAAAAGCTTTCACGTGTTATGAAAAATAATCTTGAAAACAGATTTGTCGAAAGGCGAGTCTTTAGTATAGAAAGAAAAAAACAAGTTTGACATCACTTTAAAAATTACTCTTCTGGTCACGTAATTTCTAACCCAATTTCTTATAAGCCTTTTATTTAATGCTATTTCATTTTAAATGATGTGCAAATTAGACTTTATTTTACCACCTGCGAGTTCAAATTTTACAAACTAATAAAAAATCGCAAATACAAAATGAGCATATTTCGAATCATAAACAAGGACGTGAAGGCGCGGTCCTTAATTGATTCTTTATTACTTTAAATTAATTAATTCACAGTATCAATTAAAAAGCCAATTATTTTCTATCTATTATACTTAGGGAAAAAAAATGTTGGTAATAATTTTATCTTTAGTTATCCAAAAATTAATAAATTTTAGGTATTTTTTACCTTAACGGATTACGATTGCGTAATCAAAACGGTTTTTTTTGTTACTTTTTTTAAAAAAGTAATAATTGTAACTAAAATTTAGTCCAAGGTTGTTACAAGATTATTACAGAAGTAAAAAAGGCGGCTTCGTATTTTTCTTCTCTCTCTTTTTTTTTTCTTCTGGCCTGGAGCTATTTAAGCACCTGATGACAGGGTGGTGGTTAAATACGAATTAGCAACACTCTAAAGATGGAATATCCGCGAAAGCAAAGCCACCTTAATTATCTCATCTTGTTATCCCCCTTTAATTAATACGGATAATAATTATATGGGAGGGCCCTGAAGGCGGAGACTATTCGTGTGGTCTAACATTTGTAAGCAATGTACATGTTAATTTTTTTTATCGTTCCGATCTCGGACTTTAAACTTCCCACCAGGACGATTTATTTGTTGTATTTTTTTTATTTGAATTTAAAGGGGCTGGGGTTTCGCAATCCCGCAACGCACCGGAGTCATTCGTTAACGTTGGAGGGAGTTTCGGGGGTTCACTTTTTTTATTTATTATATATTTGAGCACTGAGAAAGATGATTCGAAAAATTCGGGTGTTTGTAGGAACCTCTTTTTGTTTTCCACCTCTTGAACTTAAAAGAGAGCACAGAGAGGAAATGAACAAGTACGAAAATTGCTTTAACCGCTCATTAAATCCGGAGATGTGCTCACCGGGGTGAAAGTAATTTTTTGAGGGCAGGAGCAATTTAGATCCAATTATTATGGTATTAATACAGAGTAAAAGTTTCGGAACGGAAAAAAAAGGATGAACTTTAGCACTTTTACTTTCGTTTTAAAACCGCTCATTTCACGTATATCACCCGGAATAACAAAAAGTTTAGTATCAATTAAGGCGTTTTAATTAAAAAAACTTTCTAGTAAGCTCAGTTTTAAAATGTTCCATATCGGAAAGGAATTGTAGGGCCCTTATTTCTTCTAGATTGTGAAATACTGTATAACTTATGTTTAATTGAAAAGGCCTTTTTTTAATATGTATTGCGATTAGGTTTTCTTTGTTTAAGTCCATCCTATTAACCCGTGTTAGCGGAATAAATAAATGTCTATTAGGGCATAGAGAGGAGGCCCCGTCCTTGGTCTCGGCCCTCCAAATAGGGCGTAACACAGAGAATGTGTTTTTAAACTGGGACAGTTCGGAAGGACATGACGGATCTCTTGAATCCTTCTTTTCTTGGAAAAAAGAAGGCAAGGAATATCGTCTTTTTTAGATTTTATCCTTTTGGTCACCACTTTTGGTATACCATATTTCATTAAAAGAGGTGCTTAAAAATTTGTACTGACCTGTATGCGTTCTTTTATGGGCTTTGAGATGGGAGCTTTTCGTATAAACTTTATCACACCCTGGTACATCGCACCTGTGGATTTTCCGCCTTCGTAAACTATCTGCATAATCTACACTCCTGAAAATTAACTATCAAGTAGACAGAAAGACTGATATTAAAACAACAACCTTCTTTTACTTTTTGTTGTACCCCTTTAATTAAATTAAACCGGGAGTTAACTAAAAGATTCTGAACCGTATAATTACAAGAGAGGAGAATCAATTCGACGAGTGGCCCTGCCCTCAACCCGATTACGAAAAAAAATGTTTAGACAGTTGAGAGGTCGCTGTTCGCTAGCGAGGTTGAAAAAATTAAGAGAACAGGGGCGACTCGAGCGATCACTAAACGCATCTGAGGTTATAAATTATTCTACTTTTATTTTCAATGCCGAATCTCTTCTAGATCAACAAAACAATAATCCAGACAAAACAATTTTCTTACCCCGTATTCGTTTCGCTTCTCCATATTGAGTTTATTTGTAAAAGAGTTGGAGAGTTTTGCCAGACGTTTTCCACAGACCAAACGTCCTTTTTGGAAGGTGATAGTGATGAATCTGAAACACAAATTTTGAATTTTTTGATATCGTTTAGCAAGAATTTAAAAGTTGAAGTGAAAATTATTTATTATAAAATATAATACGTGGGAGAAACTATAACCTAAGGATAGTTTACGACGAACTGAAGCAATAGTTTCCTGTCTCCTGAAAAGGTTTTGTCAAATACGAGACGCCCACCGTCGATAGTTTAAGCTCGAGCTATTTGTTTTTTGAAATGAAAGTCGCGATAAAATGAGTTTTATAAACAGGCCCATGATTAGGCTGATGTGTGGAGAATGCACGTAAGTGGTCGTTAAAAAAACGACTCGAACATCTTCTTGTCATCGTTTTATTGTTTTAAAGGCGAGCGAGCGGGGGCGAAGGGGCTCTTAGAAAATGTGAAGAGGCCTCGCAAAAGAAAGGCAAAAGGGTAAAAGGCATTCTCCTCAGGCAAGTAGACAAGCATTAATTCAGCTCACGCCCGGCGCATATATCACATCTAATGTTAATGGAGAATAAGAAGGGAAAAGAGAGACGAGCGAAGAAGGTAAAAAGAAAAAAGAGCCGAGATATACCATTCGTGGATCATTATACGGAAGGTAAGAGGGTAAACAAGATGCGACGCTTTGACTCAACTCTCACCTTGTAATAGACCAATTTGCATTGCCATGCCGGCTAAATAACCGAGCTAATCCAGAGAGAACATAGTTGTACCCTTCCATATGCAAGACCATTTACTCTTAATTGACTTCAACAATGTCCCCTTAGTTCCACCACAAGAGTTGAAACACAGTGCTTTTATTTTTTATATAGTCAACCGATCTTCTTTATAAATAAAATGAGAAAAAACATTAAAGTTGACATAAAGAGCTATAAAATATTGAAAAATAGTTTAGAAACCTTGAACGCGATAAGGAAAGATGAGTCAACTCATTTTTTCGATAGCCTCGTTTAGGTTGTTTGTTTATTGAGGAGACATTTCGTCCTAAGTTGTTTTTTTATTGTTTAAACAGTTTGAAATTAGCAGAGCTGTCCCCTTTTTTTAGAATTCCCCCTTAGACGTTCCCACACCCGAGTTTTTTTTCTTTCGTGTTCCTGACCTCTCCCAATACCTCGTAAATAGATAAAAGGACGGGATTTTCGCCCGTTCTGGACATCGTCCAGGGTCGAATTCTTTTCGGCTGAATCGCCGTCGATATTTTCACGAAATAGAAGAACGCAAATTTTTTTATGGGTCAAATTTGATTTGAAGGTGAACACTTGAAAAGAAACGATTTTAATCCCCGAGGTGAAAATGATCGCGTGCTGAAGATCAAAAAAGACGAGTAGTCCCAGGGCGACACGTGAAAGTATACCTTCTTGGTTTTTCCTGTTTAATATTTTAGGAGTGGTTTTTGAATAAACATACTTTGTATAACACTAATATCTTTATTTGTCACATTTCAATTGATCAATGAATTTTTTCCAAGCAAAATTTCTTTGTGGCTTTCTTTCGTTTTTTCTTCTTCTTGAAATTTTTCTTTTTCTAGGATAACGGGACCGAATAAGATCAATGAGGTCGTAATGACTACCCAAAGTGTGTTTTTCGATATCGAGTATAAATTTCTTAAGGTTTTCTTACTAAAACACTTTTGAAACGGTTTCGATAACATATCAGCCAAGCCCGAGATTCTTTCTTTAAACGTTTCTCTTTCGACGTCCCCAACAGAATCTACAATATCACTCATTTTTAATTTTTTTAAAAATATATTTTTTCATGTGTTACTTTTTCATCTGGAACAACCAAATCAAGAGAGGGTGAAAAAAGTTTTTCCTGTCATAACATTTTTTTGAAATCCTAAATAAGTAATTTAGTTCTTGAAAACCCTTAGGCATTAAGAGAGTTGCAGTTAATTCCGGTAACGAAGAAGTATTTTTAAGCGCTCATTTGTCTCGATCTAATCTAGTTTTTTAAAATATAATAGCCGGAGGGGACGTTTCTGAGGTCGACTCAATATAAAACCATGACTACTTACTATTTGATTAACGGGCCCATAAATGGAATGTTAACTGTCTCTTTTGACGGGAAAAACAGCTAGCGATCTAGGAAAGCGGCAGAGTTCCGCCCTCCAAGGAAAGTCCTACACGGAATGGGAAGTCACCGGCAGTTCATTGCTGGGCCTCCCAGGTAAGGGGAGTACCATTATGGTCTTCAATTTTTTTCATGAAATCGATTCCACTCTTGATTTGCAGTCGGAGTAGGGTGACCAGAAGAAATTTTCCATTTTGCGTACTCCAAGGTTTTTTTATGTGCAAATAGTGGAGCATTTAAATTTTAAAATCTGGCTAAAAAAAGGCCTTTTCTTGTGAAAACAAGTTTAAAATCTGGCTAAAAAGTGCTCTTCTGGTCGAAAAAAATCTTCCCAAAAAGGGTATTTTCTTGTCAAAATTAGGCCAAAAAGGGTATTTTCTGCTTGGTGGCATGGGTTTTATGGACAATGGATGAAGGTATGTAGGTATAGCTATAAAGATAATTTTTTTTCTACAATTCGCGGAATCCGTCCAATGGTCAGGAATCCGGAATCCGCGGTGGTTAGGGCATGAAAATAATCTCAAAGTGGAGGGCTATTTAAAGTGGTGTAGCATGTTAACAACAGCATTGTTCTTTCCAAGTCTATAAATCGTCTTCTGTTCTATAATCCGAGCCGCTATAATTATCGGCCGACATGCCTTACGCCCACCCCTCACCGCCTCACCCTTCACAGTCCACTCGCCCGAATTAATTAATATAAAAGGCTTTCGCGGGAACACACGCCCCAATTTTACATTTCCATTTGTTCTCATCTCTGTTTAATCGCCCCTCCGTCTAAGATTTAAACGAGTAGGAGGTGCCAAATCGATTTTTAAATTAATTTGTCTCCTCAATTTCTTTTGATTGACCGTTAAAACAAAATTCACTCCCAAAAGTTATTTTTAAAATTGAAAAACTGATAAATTGAACAAATTTATTAACCAGAGCTAAATTAAAACTATTTTAAATATTTAATTTGAGACAAAAATAATAAATCGATTTCGTCTCACTTGTCACCCCAAAAAATCTTACATTGTAGCCTAACAATTTTTTTTACAAATTGCCTCATTTATCTGACAAATAGTAGCTAATATTGAAGACTAAGTCCTTTTGAAATAAAATCTCAAAGCAGGATATATGGAAGGTTTATTTAAAATTTATTATTATTTTTGCAATTTACAGGGACACTGTAACATTTGGAATCAGTTTACAAGAATCTGACAAGCTGTTATACAAGTAATGAAATATTTTTAGTAATATTTCTTGGCATTTAAAGTCGATTTTGCATCCGTTCCCGACGTAATTTCATGACAAAAAAATAAACAGAGAGGACAAAACCAGTTCCGTTTTAAAAACGTCAGGATCTGGAAGAATACTCAAAATGGATTCTTTTTCGACATCAAATCGATATCGAAAAAATTCCTTAAAACTTGAGGACCTTTCACCATGTTTATCTAACAGCGGAGACTGGTTCCTCAGATTATCGGACTTTAAGAAAAATAAATTAGAGACCGAATGACGGTTTCTCGATAAAAATTAACTTTTTATTTGACATAGGAGTAGCAATTTATAACTCGTGTGTGTGGGGTCTCTTTTCTTATTAAGTAGACAAATTGTCGAATTTGAAAAAATTTTTAGTCAAAAATGTCTAAAATCTTGAAAAGTTATAAAACGAAGATAGAACTGAAGGACGTTTTTAATATTTTGACCTTGCGAGGACCGGTACAAAAATCGAATTTCTCACGCTCTGGATTTATCGTTGTTATGGCAAAAAAAGAAGTCATTCCCCGTCTGGGTTGGACGGTGGGGGAATAATAGGAACCATCTAATCGGCTTTTTGTCAAACGCGGGGAAATAAATAAAGTTTTAAAACGTCTTTTTTTCTTCGTCGTTTTCCTTTCTCGAGACCATTTGTCTTTCTCTGTTTCTTGTAACGCTGTCAACTTGGTTTAAAAAATCTGGAAGCTTAAAGATTAACTCGAAATTAAAAACGCCTTTTAGCAAAGACATGTTTCTCTGTTTTCAACCTTTTACTATCACTACAGTTTATTTTATCTCAAACGTATCTAATTAATGAGCAGCTAATTCTCTAATTTTTTTTATATTTAAAACATTTTGAAGTTGAAAAACTTAATAAAAAGGTCAAAAAACATAATTCGCCTTGGACCCCATTCTTTCCCCGCCCATGGACTTCTAATCCATCAAGTTGAGAACATAAACGCGCGAAAGGCTCCTCCCTAAAATTACCTTTGAAAAACACAAGAGAAGGAAATGTTATAAATTATTGTTGTAGACATTTTCGAGTCATACATTTGTCAGAGAAGGTGATAACCGATCTCGAAAAAATGATAGGAGATAAATCAAACGACGGCACCCTAGTTTGGGTGAGTTTTGGGAGGGACCGTGACATTTAGTGACCGAACAAGGAGACCAGGGTGAAGATGAAACCAAAATGCTAACTGTTCACCTTGCTTTTTTTTACGTCTTCTTCTTTTTTCTTCCTTTTTTTCTCACTCATTTCGTTAATGGCGAGGTGTGCTTGCAACATGTACCGTTAAAGGCGACCTTTTGAACCCTCACGTCTGTGGGCAGCGTCCATGTCCACGAAGGGCCACAATTGAAAATTTTAAACCGTTTTGACCCCATGAGAAATCGGTGACGTTTTCTGGGGTGTTCTTTTTTTTCGAAAGGTCCGAAAGAGCGTTAAAAGATTTTGAACTAACGGACTCGGGTCCAATTAACGCATACGAAAAATGCAATTAATTAAAAACAAGTTGGTGTAACGTTGGGAAAGGACGAGGGTGGTTAGAGAGGGAGGGTTTGTTGGGCAACGATTTAGATCCGGGATGGCGAGGTTATTTCCAAATCCACCTCGAGATCCACTCGCCGATAAATTACCGTTGAAACACCCAGGAGAATTTTTTTTTACCACCCATGACAAATCGTCTCCTAAGATCGGGTTTGAAATTCGGACATTAACTTGAAAAACGAGATGAAAATTGCCAAAGGTAAGCCGTCGAGTTGTAACTTCCGAAGAACTGACTCAAAATATTTCGACAAGTCCGATAAATTAATCAAATTTAGGCTTTGATAGCCAGTTCAAGGCATATCAACTTTTAAAAAGTGTAATTCGAGCCTTCCACTGGAACCGTCAAATTAGGCGATGAGGCGATTAAACATGCGCAGCCTGTGAGTAATGCAGTACAGTGACGCCGGATGATTAACTCGAATCATTCTTTTTATGGAAAAAATGTTTCAAACATTCATTTTTTTCAAGTCAAAATATATAAAACCTGAGGTGTTCCGATAACTTTTTGTTACGGACGGCTGGACAAAGTCATGTCCGATAAAGACCAAAAGTCATTTTGACCCCACGGGGTCTCCTTGACCCCTTCCCAAAATCGTGGGTGTTTATTTTTTTTATTTTAGTAGGTATGTTAAAAAATTAATAGGTAGTCTTTTTGACACCCGAAAATAATTATTCGGACGGTGTCTGGATTATGATTTATGACACCTTACGTCGATATTTATAAAAACATTTGAGTATTTATAAGTTCAATAAGGGTAAACCAGGACAGTCCTGGTTTTTCATCAAATGTCCCGCATTTTGTCCCAGTATTAGACCAAATCAGTAAATAATAATCGATTCTAAAAACAACGCCAAGTGATTGTTTTTCGTCCAAAAACAAAGAAAAATTGGAGAAAACTACCTACTGGAAATTTAGCGAAATTAACGAACAATTTATGCATTTTAACATTAACAAATAATTGCTAGAGTTCGAAGGTTTTACGAATAATAAATATTATTAACGTTTGAAGTAGGTCCCCAAAGCCCGGTCCCAACTCTGGGGAAAAGTATGGGTGAAGAATATTCTTTCGTTCTCGTCTTTTTCCGTAGGTGTACTGTGTTTAGTTTCCCCTATTCCTTCCTACGTAATACCCTCCGACCTCCCATGCATGTGTCTGTATTGGCTCTCCTGGGGCAAAGTGTAAAAGTATTGTGGCCAATAGGTATGTTAACAAATTTGGCAAATAGGTATAAAATAATCACTCTTTTACTAAAGTGCATTCATAAAAAAAAACAAAGTGCTCAAAACTTACGTAAAGTCACTTGAACATACCTGAAAAAGACCAAAAAAATCTTATTAATATTATGTAAAGATAATTGCAATAGAAATGGCATTAAAATGAAATAATGACCCGTCTGACTGGTTGATTTAAAAAAAAGTTTATTCGGGTATTTAACACGCGAAAGACCCGGAGAGCGTTTAAAAGGCCCATTCCGAACGTTTTGTATCTACAAACATAATCCTTATCTGGAGAGTAGGATCTGAAATTATGTTCCAGATAGGGATTAATCTACAGAAGCTAGTCCATATTAGATTATAGGATAATGTGTATATTTATAACCCACACATGGTCAGATCGTTTAGATATTAAACTTATCAATTAATTTTATTAATTATAGGCTTATTCATAATTATAGTATATGAATAAAAATTAAAATCTTTATTTATTTTTATTTCAAAGCTTAAAAATTCTTTCGCTTTCAAGAATAGCCTTAATTATTTCACGATAATGAACTGATACGGAATTACCTAATAAGGACCTAATTAAGTCTTAATGACGTAGGTAAGGTATGTAGAAACGATAAAAATTTTAGCAAAACAAGAATAATTAGAATGATAAGTAAACAAAGAGAGGTTTAAGAGGAGGAAACTTTTTGAAGGATAGATAACTTTTGCGGTGAATATAGTGACTTTTCGATATGTAATTAGTTATTAGTTTAAAAACTAATTAAAGATAATAAAGTTTAATTAGTTGCAAAATGTTAATGCACTTGAAGTAATAAGTTTAACAACTAATTAGTATAAATTGCTCAAAATTACACGTGTTAAAAGGCAGTCCAAGTGCGGAACGAACATTTCCAGACAGCTGCAGGTAATAATTTAGGGAAAACGGTTATTTTCGAAGGAATTTTATTTAAAGACATATTCGACTTAAAGCGGGGTAATTAAATGGGGGCTCTATGTAATTCTTTTGAGCGATTCCCTCCCACGTCGGGGTGGGTTCGTTAATTGATGCGGTTTTGTTTAATTAGTTGGGGCGGTTCGATTGGTTGTTTTGATGGGGGGAAGAAACGCCTCCGCCTCCGACATCCGGGTCATCTCGTAGCCGGTTCACCTTGAAGGACGAGCGAACCCGTTACCCACTGAGAGTCGAGACCCATCTCGCGGAAGCAGGGGAATCCTCGCCAACAGCCTTTCCACTCATTTGCATCCCACTTCTTATCATACAGATTTATCGATCGTTTTAAACAAACTTGTTGAATCGGATCACTCCCGAAAAGATCAATTGCTGTAATTATTAAAAGTCACTTTTAAAAGATCGATTTGAAATTTTATTGGAAAGCCTAAATGTTTTTCTTCGAACATTAATAACTCCTAAACTACTAGACCTAAATGCTTTAGAAATCAATAAAATGTCGATAGGTTTGCTGATATTTTGGGTTAAGACTTCCTTTCCCAACTTCTAGAAGATGCTTCTCTGGGCCACGCAGTTCATAAAGAATTAGAGTAGCTGGCCTGGTCTTTCTGTTCTAGGAACACGGTAGCGTTCCGTCCCACCAAGTTGCAATGTGAGTTCTGAATCCCTTCTTGGTTGAAAACCAGCTAAATCAAAACAAAGTCACAAAAGACCACCTGGGGAGTGAGTTATCAAAATGCTGTTCATCCCATTTACCTCACACAGCGAATCGACTCGTGTCACATTTAAGATTGTAAATAAAAATAATAGAATTTATGAAAAAAAAAGTCGCATACAGCATATAAATAATTTATAAACAAGAGAGTTTAAAGGATTGATGATGGTGTAGAGAGGTCGAAACCTGTTAAGGGGCGTGAAATAGCAAGGGTAGTGATGTATGCATTATTGATGAATCTCATTATTGATATAGTCGCCGGTCCGGTGAGACGTGCGATTTAATCCGGTTTCCCTCCTTTTATTGAACCGACGACAAATTTAATTACACAACGAAAATATTTTATAAGACGCTTCCGTCTCTTTTTTTCGCTTTAATAGCCCCTGCGATAAAACTCGAACAAGCGGAATATTGGGTAATTAAGACCCAAGTACGACATACGATTTAAAACCGACGTTTCTTCGGTCTTCTAAATTGCTCGGACGACCTTTGAAAGTGACTTTGCTTTAAAACTAAAATTGCCCCTTAAAATAATTTATTTCCTCAATGATATGTGACATTTTCATCAATTCAAAAAAAATTACTTTATCAATATCATTTACAAGTTTACGATAATTAAAAGTAAATGGTTTCCTTTTTGTTTATTAAAAGCTAATCAATTAACTTAATTAATTATAAAATTATAGAAATAAAAACTTGCATAATTAAAGTTAGGTCAAGAAAAAGGTGGATATGTAATTGGTCAATTAACTTATAAGATTAGAAAATGTTTTAATTGGAAAATGATTTTTTAAAAACAATAATAGGTAATAGCCTATGAAAAATTACTACAGAAATATGAGGTTTGCAATATGAAATTTTCATGGCAGGGGAAAACAAATTCGTAAAAAAATTGATGATTTTAAAAATGGAAAATGTTTGATTTTGTATTTTTATTTATTTTTTATTAGTTTTTGTAACGGCACGAGTACGATAACTAACCGGACTTGAGGTGTATCCTGCATGAAATAAAATCCCCGCGGCCTTTAGAGTTTACCATAATTCTTTCCACACACGTGTTCAAAATACGTGCATTATTAATTTTTGTAAAAGGTCATAATAATGTAGTGTTAGGTACAATAAATATGTAGGTACTTATTTATTTATGACAGTATATATACATATTTTACGGTAATTATTGAGTTTTTATTTATTCATTTTTGTAGAAAATAAATAAAAAAAATCTACCTAAAAAAATAGGCTAAAACTAAAATGTAAAGCTTAATAAAAAGATCGATTTTTTCAAACTCATCAATACATATTATCATAAAATAATAATAAAATTAATGTATATATAAGAGCTAATGGGATAGGTGCATCTGTTTATAAGTGAAAGGAACTAAAAAAAATAAATTTTTTTAGAATGTTTGCTCAGTAGTCAGTCATAAAATACAAGGAGCCATCGTAAAGTCATTTTAATTATACCGTTTTCGAGCCAATTTGTTATACGATATACCTGTCCACGCTGTAAAAAACAAATTAGGCGAATAAATGGGGAAAAAATCTTTTTCAGTGGTTCCTGTTGTAAATTCATTAGTTTCCAGTTGTAAAATTTAATGCAATTTGAAGAAAACGACGACCTCTTTTTTCATTCCAAAAAGGGAATACCGAAACGTGTTTTATCGACGTTTTGTACTTTTCCTATTTATCGCCGCTTCGTCGTTTTCGTATCTTCACGACCCGAATTTTAGTCAAAATCATGTAACCGCTCCGATAAGTTGCAAAATTGAAGTGATTTGTGCTTTGGACCAGTGACTTTCGCCCCGTTTTGATCTGGAATATACGTGACTTGAATATTCAGAGGGGAAAAAGGATGACCGTTTCAAATTCACACGTAATATTTTGCCATCAGCTAACAGAATTCTTTTTTATTTATGACAAAACTGCGGTAACAGATTTTAATTTTTTTTTTCTTCTTCTAAATTTTACCGATTTGTCGAGGAAGTGAAGAAACATGCTATTATTGGACGACAGGATACAAATTGAGGAGACAAAGAATAAATAGATTTGGCATCATGAACACCCTGATTAAAGGAACAAATTGAATTGCTAGCATATCTCACATTTAAAACACAAAGTCGTTTAGCGAGGATAAAAAAATTTTAAATTGCGAAATAATATGGAGAAAAAATCGCAGGATATAAAAGCAAATTAAAATCATTGCCTGAAGGACTCGTAAATTTAAAAGTTTATTTCAAATCCTCTTGGGAATTTAAAGTAATAAAAAAATCTAAGTCCGATTGAACTTAAGTGGATAAAAAGGTGAGGAGAATCTTAAAAAAATTAGTGTGCAATAAAATGATTTTGATGTAACGACTACCGGGTAATAACTTGCTTTATAGTTACTTCAGAGATGATAAACAAATTTCGAATGACAATTACAGAAATGTTAAAAAAAATTTTATTCAGAATTTACTATTTTGTCCATTTTTCACAAAATTGAAAAACTTGCAAACTTCTGAGAATTCAATTTTCAAATAAACTGGAGCCTGGACCAGAACCTGACTCGTTTATTAGCCTTTAAACTGTGAAAACCATTTCCGTCCAGTAATTTATCGTTTTCCGTCCTTAATCGGCGTTTTTTATCTAAAATTCTGCGTGACAAAAAACATCAAGAAGTTACAAAATCTTCGGAATTTCATAAATTTTTTTCCGAGATAGGAATCTTTAAATAATTTCGGAAGGCCTTTTACGACAAATTTTCTTTTTTTGGATAAAAATACGACAGATATTTAAAAAACCTTTCCGGATAAAAAAAATGATAAAAGTCTGTTATCGAATAATCCCTTTTTTCAAGGACTTTTACGTAACGTTCTGCACGAAAAAAAAAAGTGAGATGTGTTGTATGGTAATAGTAGTAATAACGTGTAATATACTGGAATCGAGTTTGTGACGTGAAAAAAGGAAAAAAAGGAGAAGGGAGGGGTAGGAGGCCCTAGAAAGTGGTACTGGTTTACCTTATCTTGCATCCGGGATGGTCCCCCCGGCGTGTCATCCTCACTAACCTCGACGAAGAACAACTTTCATTTCTTTGTCAACAAATGTCCTCCCTCCGGCGGGACACTAAGCATTAACGCAGCCTCGTCTATTTTATAAATTTTATTTATCTCCCGGTATTTACCAACAAAAACGTGGGGGGATAAAAAGGGCAAATTTTGACAGAAATAAAAATAGACGAAAAACGTCTCAAATCCTAGGATTAGATAAGCATAATGGCTTTTTTGGCATTTCACTATTTTCTAAAACAGATAATTTTTTTGACAAATTTACGATGGGGGTAGAATTTCAAGGATAACTACAAAATTATGCAAACGCAGGTAAAAAAAATTAAGATTTTCCTCAATTTTGACCAAAAAAAAAGCCCGAAAACTAAAATTTTAAACATATATAAAGTAAAAAACCGCAGCTTTTCTTGGCTCCTTATCTTTGGAATAGCTTGAGGGACAAGAGGTAGGAAAAAAAATTTAATAAGTTTTTAATGCTGTCCCGTTTTTACAAGTGTGACCTCTACAAGTGTCACTTTTCTCTTTTTTGTGAAAAATCCATTGGCTCAGAGCTAAAAAAAGGCAATTTTTTAAGGATAAAAAAAGGGGCGATCATTAACATTTCAACTCTGATGTGGAGTGAAGGGATGTTTTTGTAATTAAGACTGGGAGTGTAATGCCCTGGCGGTCACACGGCTCGAAGAGCATCACCCACGCCCCGTCCCATTCCCTCGCTCGCCCATTACACGGACAGTTAAAGTGTCGTTAAAGTTTTTGCCGAAGCGTAGTAGGCGGTGTTGGAGGAGTTGTAGGTACGCTCATTTCCGTTTTTCACTTCCGACATAAATCCTAAAGGGGATGGAAGACTCGCGGGGTGTTGTATCGACTCCTTCTTAACTATACAAGAATACACAATGCAATCGCTCTTCGGGCTCAATGGCCATCTCATGTTCTCGCCTTTCTTTACATCTTTTACCTTATCCGACGAGTTGGATGACCTCAGGTGCTGTACTTGTCTCTTTTCCAAGCACAGCCACTCCAAACTCAGAACACGAAAATTTAACGACTTTGCTAAATATCATCACATCACATGAATCCAGGGTCGGATAGGTAAAATTTACTTGGAAAAGTTTTAAAATGGTTTAAAAGGAGCCTTTCGTATCCAAAAAAGACCAAAAACCAAACTAAAAAGGGCCCTTTTTGTCGTAAAGGGATGAAATCTAGTCAGAAGAGCCCCATAATGTCAAAAAATCGACGATAAAGGGGCCCCTAGGGTCCAAAAAGGATAAAAAAATCAGCTTAAAAGGCTCCGTAGAGTCGAAAAGGTACAAAATGTAGTAAAAAGAGCCCCTAAAGTTCTGAAAGGGAGGTAAAAAGGGCCCCTGGTGTCCTAAAATCGAGGTAAAAAGGACTCATAGTGTCCAAAAATCGAGGTAAGAAGGGCCCCTAGTGTCCAAAAAGGATAAAAATCATGCCAAATCTAGTCAAAAGAGCCCCTAATGTCCAAAAATCGACGTAAAAAAAGAGCCCCTAATGTCCAAAAATCCAGGCAAAAAGGGCTCCTAGTGTCCAAAAATCGAGGTAAAAATGGCCCCTAGTGTCCAAAAAGGATAAAAAATCAAGCTAAAAAGGGCTTTTTTAGTCGAAAAGGTACAAAATCTATTTGAAAGAGCCTCTGATGTCCAAAAATCGACGTAAAAGGAGCCTCTAATGTCCAAAAATCGAGGTAAAAACTAATCTTTCAATGGTTGTCAATTCTACCTAATTTGTAAGGTTGCAGGGTACCAAACTATGCTTTCAACACGCCCATGTTTCTTTGTTATTATTGACAATTTATGATGCTGATAAATGATTCCGGCTGCTTGTCTGGAGACAGACAATATATTATTTAAATATTACCCAAATTGCGATTTGGGAATAATAACTCACGGCATTTCGACGCCTACAATATGAAATTTTTTTTTTCTGTCTGGACAGTAGTCGATATTGATGATAATGTCCCTTATTGTCAATTTGGTCCGATTCCCACATTGACCCTGGCACAGTTGAGACACAACAAACGTAATGAATCGGCATTTTTTTCTTAACCCTCCCCGCTTATGTCACCTATTTAGTCAAGTAACGTCTGCCTTTACGGCTCTTGAATTAATAATATGGATGCCGGAAAAAATATTAGTACTAGGGCCGAGGCCAAAATGACCAAAAATTTCAGTAGATCTCTAGGCCTGTAGTCACCATCGCACCAGCAAAAGCTTACTTTCCTTTGGAAATCAGCTAAAAGATGCCAACTTTAAAAGATCATATTATTTTAAAAATGTGTTTTTTTAGGATCAAAAATCAAAAGACACTTTTCTGTCCTATGAAAAGATTTTTGACTAGTCACGATTTTAATAACTTCCTTAAAAGTAGAAAACTCGGAAGTCCTTTACTGGAGGAAAAAAAAAGTGTAAAAATATAATCGTAAAACACGCTACAAAGTAGTTTCATCGAAAATGATCGCTCGTTAAAGTGTGAAATGGATGCGCGGACACCTGCGACCTTTTTGAGCTCGATTATTTTAAATATTCCCGCCTCTAACACGGCGATATGTGTTTCCAAGCAATAAGGAAATAAATACTTGGCACAGATCGTGGAAAAAGAGATTTTTTTTTAACGGTCTCTAAATCAAAATCGATTGATCCGCCACTTTTTATTTACATGTTCCTATCGATTTGAAGAGCCATTAAATCAAATTGAATGCCGTATTTTATAAAGAACCCGTGTAACCAATTAAACACCCAAGAAATAAAAATAAAAAAGGTTTTTTTAACAGCCAAAGTAACATTTTAAAAACAACGCATTTTGCATATATTAACGTGCGACACCTTATAAAAACCGGTGCACAATGCATTTTTTACGCATCCTGGATTTAAAAAAAAATTCTGTCTGAAAAAAAAAATGTGGGTGGGGAAGGGGTCACATGAAGCGCTTGTAAATAAAGAGACCACAAGGACGAAACATGGAGAAATAAAGAGAGAAAGAGAAGGAAAATTGAAAAAAGAGCGAGAGAGAGTGATAAAGTGGGAAGGAGAGACGCTAAATTAGTGAGGATGAGACTTGCTCAGAAGGTCACGCCCAAACTACTATTCCTTATAAAAACATCGCCTTTTATAATATTTTCTTTTCAAATTTAAATGGAAAAACACTGAGAACAATGCAGAAAATCACAAAATTGATTTATTTTCTCTAGAAATCAGGAGTCAGAAAATACTTGTATAACTTGTGTCTTGATTTCCTCGAACTCATGAAGACTAGGATTCGGAAAACAAGGGGCGCTAGTTGCTCAAAAAGATTGTTTAGTGTGTAGTTATTTATTTTTTCTTTAATTTTAGCTTTTCATACGAGTTGATTAAGACGATAATAAAATAAAAGTCTAACTGTCGTTTTTTTATAATCGAAAACAGCGGCAGTGGGACGAAATTGATATATGGAGGGCGTGAAAAGTAGTTATAAACGCCAAAGATATTATGTACTGTGGCATCAAATTATTACCGTTTCCTAGGGTTTATCTCTCGTAAATTATCGGAGCGCGGGAGAGTTCGCGGACAATGAAAACGACCTTCGTCCACGGGAGGGTTCAAAAACGCCCGAAAAGAAAAAAAGGGGTGAAGGTCGATTTTTTCAGAATTAGAAGCGCGAGCGGCAATGTCGTCTTCAAGGCGTGGTCAGACTTTGCGGTTGCAACACACAAAAACCTTTCATTGCCAACCAAAAAATTAAGAAGGAAAGAATTTTTTAAATTTTAACTAAATTTTTTACATGTAGCACCTATAGCCAATTAGCCACACCCTGTTTCACAAGTTGTTTAATCATTCGTCTTAATTTATCAAGACGTCCGCGTCGTGAGGCTAATTTTTAAACGTGAGCCTTTCGTTTTTTTTTATCTCCCTCACTGCTTGTAGTACGTTATATTGAATTATTTTGCTTTTTAAGGCTGACGAGGAAAAAAAAAGATTACTTTATAAGGGAAAACGATACTTGGTTGTTGTTTTTACTCTTAGCATCTATCTGGACAAGTTGTAACCCAACTTCCTTTTAACGTCCATTTCCAAAAGCACAATTTTTTTTCCACTCTTTTATTTTATTTATGCCTCTAGACGTTCAAAGATAAATTAAAATATTTAGCAGAAATCGTAATTTATACGAACTCATGGGGGTCCTTCCGAAAAAAAAATTCACCTCTAATTGAAAAGAAAGCAACTCCGAGGCACAACCGTGTCAGGGTCAGATGTAAATTTATATTTTAAGCGTGAAGAATGAATGATAAACACGTCGTGGAATTTGATTAACGCGGATTTTTTTTATTGATTTAAATCTATTTTTTTAAACCGATAATTTTCTAAAATAAGATACGTTTATAATAAAAATCAGTCAATTTTACACTATGGTTTACAATAAAAAAATACATACTAGACATTTTTAACATTTTGTCCAACGATTTTATTAATAAAAACAACAATTCGGGCTATATATAACTCCCAAGCCCGGTCCCAACTCCGGGGGAAGCCCTAGGAGAAGACTAGGGCCTAGGGGCGTCGTTGAGAAAGATTTTTCCACGTCTTCTCTTATTTGTGTACGTTTACCATTGTGTTTACCCTATTCCTTTCTATGTGAGTGCTTGGTCCCCCCCCCCTTGTGTGCTGACCTCCCTGGGCAAAAAAGTGGGCTATATGTATTGGTTTATATTTTAACATTCAAGTTTATCTTTGACCTAGTCAAGACCAAGTTAGTGCAATAAATTTTCGACTCTTCATGGACTTCATGGACCCTAGATAGCCAAATTTTTGGACTCTACAACCCTCAAGACGATGATTGAGCCCTTATATAAAGAAAAGTTATGTTTCATTTTGACCCTTCAATCTGTAATAAAAATCTATAAGAATCTAAAATTTACGCAAACTTATCTGTACATGGGTTCTTATATGTAAAATGTTACCGATACGGTAGTTACCCACCGTCCGACACGAACAAACATTTTTTTACGTGTAATTTTCTTTTACGAGTTTCTCACAATGGGGTAAAGTTACAAAACGGGACAAGGAGTCGATTTGACGTCGGGACATACAACTCCGACACCAGCCTTGACACAATCTAAACTGCTTATCGTGACCGGCCCATCACCGTCCGACTTGGGCGTTTTTTTATGTACGCCCCAAAAAAGAGGTTCGCTCACTAATTTAAAATTATCATGTTCCAAACTTAAAATTAATTACTTTTCATACTCGGTAATTTTCGCTTAAACGAAATTTCACGCTCATTTAAATTGATAGTTTTTGACCCATTTTCAGACTTACTTGAAAATTTGTTTATTCGCTTTTAATTAATGTATTTACTATCCTTGAAATTCGGCCAAAAAATGATTTTAATTAAAATTTTAATTAAGACAGTTAAGAGCTAATTTTATCGTATTTTAAAAAAAGGCTTGCCTGAAAGTCTCAATTTTGAGGGTTACAAGAAAATTATTTGAAAGGAAAATTTGTAAAACACTTAAGTAGCAAGATCGTGACTCTTTTGGACTTCAAACACGATGGCCAATTAAGCGGTGAAGTCTAAATAGAAGAAATGAGAGAAGAAAAAAACGTCCGGACTAATTTACTCGTATGGGGGAGGCGGGTCACTTTGATGATGAAAAAGCCACCGCGCGTCTCATTAAAGTCCCAGGAGTAAACAATGGAAGACTTCCTTATGATTAGAAGCGGACTCCGTGGGAAAGTCTTCATTATAAAGATAAATAATTTAAATGGAATATTTACCTGGTGGTTGAGGACTACTATTTATTCTCGAGCCGATAAATTTACTAATTGGAAGAAGATCCGGAAGGGATGAGGTCGTCTTCATACTTAAGTCTACTGGTTCCAGCTGAACAGGAGGTCCAGAAGCCTATAAAAATAAATTCAAATATTAAAAACAAGGATTTAAAAAATTAAATCCAAAGCCTCAAAATTGAAATTCAATATTTTAATCCTTAATCCTCTTACATTTTTCGTGCAAATCAATGAAAAATTTACTATCAGCAAACTATTTTATTAGAAAACACGTTGCTTGCGCTTTTATTATGGACGATTGTTTTATAAAATGGTTTAGCATAAACAAACTACCGTTTTGTTTTCCTAGAGCCCACGCTTTATATTTAAAAGTGGTCGTACATTAAAAAAATGTATATAAGTCCTTGAATTTAATACTTCCCAAGACGATGATTTTTAATCTTAAAGAAGTAAAATTTTATCCTTGGCTCTTCCCTTTTTAAATGGGATAAATACCGAGTGTAAAAGAGTTAAAAAGGATGATCTCGTGCAATTTTACAAGTCGCATCTTCAAGGCCGAGAAGCTTCCGAGGGCAATTAAGACGCCTGTCTTCGTGGAAAATATCAGCTTCATGAGGCAATTTAGAAATGTCTTTTTCCTAAGAAAAATTTTAAAAATCGCTTTTCTGCAATCTGGGGTTTCAATCTCAAAAGCCCAACTAAAGGAAGTGGGTTACAGATTCGGAAGTCGAAAACGGTTCGTGATTTTCGAAGCCGAAATGGGAGAAAATTTGGACAAAATTGAATATGGAATAGCGGAGAGATTTCTTCAAAAGGCGCGTAATTTTACGTTTTCCCCTTTGATAAGGTGGGGCATCATGGACGTGTTCACTTTGAATTATTTATAGAAAAAAAAATAATTTTTTTAGAAGAAAAGAATCTGGGTCGGAAGGCAATTGTTCTAGGGAGGCGAGCAGGAAAATAAAAAAGTCCTTGATGTTCTACACTTGACGAATGAACGAACTGGATTCTGGGTCTTAATCCGTCTTTTATTTCAATTACGACTCCTTATTTCTTGAGGGTTTTTTTTAAAAGTCCCCTCTCCTCGGCCTTCTATCGCTTTACAGCTGCCTAGTTCGTGAAGCTATGCAGTTTACCCTTTCTGCACATCTCCAACCCACTTTCCAAGGAGACCATTGAACGATAATTTAAAAAATACGCGTAAAAACAACACATTTTTATCAAAATGCCAATAACTTCTGAAAAAGTTTTATTTTTTATCTTTCAAATGAAATAGTTCGATTCAAAATCATTCTTGACAGATTTTTCTTTTGGTCCGGAGATGACTTTTGAAAATGATTGTTCTCCGTTTTAAAATCTTAAATCTCTTTTTAAACGGACTCGAAGGAGCGAGTGTCACCATTCAAGGATTGTTTGATCGACGTAATTGGTAAATTACAGGTTGCCTCTCTATAGTCATAATGTGGGTACCCCCTTCCGGCTCGATATTTTTTCTGTTTTCTAGTTTCAAAAATCTACGGGTTAAAAAAGCTAGATAATCCCTAATTTAATTCATAATGACCCGTTTGAAGTAAACAAAAAATTTCGAAACCACAATTTTTGGGGAGTTTGTGGAATTTAAAAACGTATACCTGAGTTTGATTATTTTTTAACAACTTTCTGTCGAAATAAATTTTTAAAGAATTATGCCATAAAAAAGGCATTATTTTTTTGTTAACCTGAAAAACAGCGAAGCAACGACCCCCGAGGGCTTTTTTTTAGGTGATGCAGGACGCGTGAAAACAGGTTTTAATTGAGAATCGGAGTTGACGTCTCTTTTAACTTCCGAACACTTAATTAACATATTGAAGAATGAAGAATAAAAAAAACGGAATAGGGAAAAGAAGAAAACGTACGAGTTTTTAGGGCGATCACCCGCGCAATGACTCACTTTGACGAAAGGCCCCCGTTTTGGACGTCTGCCATTTAAAGATTCGGTTATTTAATGCCTCCGCAGGTGTACTGACCGCTATACACGATTAACGCTTCTTTTCGTCTAATTAACCGATTTAAAACCTCAACTCTGAATTCACCCATTGTCTTCGATAATTTGAACGAAAACGATTCATTTTCTTTGTTCAGGCCATGAATCACAATTAGGAGAAAGAAAAAAACCACGATATAGAGAAGAAAAAAATCACCGAACGCCAAATGTGTTCAACTCCATAACTTCAAATCGGCAAGGTAAAAAGCTGGCCAACAGGTTTTGGACATTAGTTTCGAGGAGCACTAAATTTCAAGTTACTTTTTCAAAATGAGCATGCGATGGACTCCATCAAATGGCTAGTTTTCTCGAAAATATTACTCCTATTCCACCTATTTTTGTATTTCGTCCTCTTGCCTCACTGCCTGGAAATTAAATTGGACCCCCAGACAGTATGCTGAAGTCGCATAAATATAAGAAGTTAAAATTTTGATGACTTTATAACGCGTTAGTTCAATTAAATAAAAAAAGTGTTAATTTTATGAAAGGGAAGACTTTTGGCGGAGAGGTCGTTATCGGAGGTTACATAAGTGAGAACATCTTAAGATAATCGTGAGAAGCCACTTGTGCCTTTTAGTGGGCGTGGTTTTCAGAAATCAGAGGCATTTCCTGACAGCACACTTGACTTTTTAATCTAAAAAAGAACAATGCGGTGAACTTTTTTAGAAAGAAAGAAAAATTAAAATAAAATGTTGAACAAACGAGTAAACACGTGTCTAGAGGAGGGATTCCTATTCTGGGTGTAATTACGTTTGAATTGGTTTCTGTATCGGAAAAACCCGATTGGTTTACCCTTCTTAAGATGTTATCGGCGAGTCTCCCATCACGTCCGTCAAAGAGAAGAAATGAAAAGAGGCCCCTTTACGGGAAACCGGAGACGTTTCTGCAATTTTTAATTCCCATTTCAGGAAACGGGTTGGACCTCAATGGGATAAAATATTGAAACTTTCCTATTCGAGCATCAATAGCATTTGAACTCACCGATCAGACTGTAATAAGCAGGGTATTTTTAATTGAAATTTTTTCCGATTTTTCCACTTTTGACATAAAATAGGCTTTTCGAAGCTTCAAGTAAATTTTCTCGAGATATATAAGCATTAAAATTTGTAATCATGCTCTAAAGTGAGGCCATTCTACACACGAACCGATTAGGGTCAGAATACGTCAAAAACAATAAAGGCTTTATGAAAAGATCCTCGAGGAATAAAAGCTTTAAAATTTTATCTATTGAATTTATTACGGTCGGAATCATTCTGTTGATCACGTTTACTATTGTCATTTTATGTTTCAACATACAGCGTAGCATGGAAGTAAAAGGAAATCAACCCGCGATCTATTAACCTTGAACCTGAGAAATACCTCGGGGGATTTTTTTTTTGTCCTTTTACTCCTCGTTTGAAATGTAATTCTAGTAGTTATCGCAAGCAAGACTTGACGTTATCTAGGAGCAAATAAAATAAAATATCGCGTGTTAAGATAAGACCGCTTTTTTAGTTAGTCTTTTTTTATGCCTTAAACTTTAAAGTGCATAATTTTATCGTTTGTGGCTAAAGAAAAAGTTTACCTCTCTGGTCGCTGGATGGAGGTCCACTTCGTGGCTCGATTCGCCGGTACCCCATCTCTTCCCCACCGTATCATCCTGAAAAATAAAAAAATAAAAATTTTAAGTAAAAGTTGGAGGGTGATTTAAATTGCGGCTGTCGTTTATGGGATTTTTTTTTGTTTTTATTTCTCTGAGCGATATTTTACATCGCAATATTCAAAGAGCCCCAGTAATTTTATCAAAACTATTCCGATTTAATTGATGATCCGGCTCAGTGACCTTTCGAGACAAGTGAGTACACTTGTGTCTTTAAAGAGTTATTTTTACTGCCCTCCCATCTTATTTTCTTGGAAAAACAAACAAGACTTCAAATAGTACTTAACATACTTGAAATCTCAAGCCTCAAAGAACTTCATTACAGTTTTTTTTTTTAATTTTTTTTTATTTAACTTCTGGAGTAAAAATGTTACAGTTTTTGGTCCAAAATCGATTAGTCCAGTAAGTGGTGAATGTTTATCGTATAGTTGGGGAGGGGATATAGTTTTTGATGTGTTAAGGGGGGGGGGAGGTTACAAGAAAGTTGTCGTTTGAAGCAGCTCCAGGAAAAGTGTTTTCGATTCTTAGCTATACTACCTCCGATAGTCCGATCCAACCGAGGTACATACATAATACATTTAGCCATTTGGCAAATTAGTGTCTTTCTTTTACTTTATAGCTCTTTGTGCCTTTGTGCTGTTTTCTGATCCCCAAAATCTCTATCATATGCTATTAAATAAAAATCCGGTAAAAGCAAAATGAAATGGAAAGATGATAAATTTATTTAAAAAATATGATTACACATAGGGTTCTCCCAACAAGATTTCTTCAATCCCTCTTGTTTTCTTGTCGAAATGAAGAGAAATAGTCAAGTCAGTCGCGTTCGACGGAGCAGTCCCTTCTATCATGTTCTCGAGCTCTGCAATCTTGTCATGGTGTGCACCAGCATCGATTTTAGAGAATTCAGACGACAAGTATTTCAGAATTCCAAAGTAACTTCCGCAGTGTAGGTTCAGGAAATCCTGGCAGAAAATCTTCCATTTAGGGCTGACCAACAGATAATAACAGTCGAGCACGAATAAATCAATGAGAGAGCCATCGTCAGTTAACAAACCTGAAGTCTTCAGGTTGGCATCAGTTGGCTCAAAGGGAACTGATCTCACACCCACCATAATGTAGGCGTAAAACTTGGGCAAGTCTATCTCAGTCCCGATCGTCAAAGCCAATGAAATCTGAAAAGCCATCGCGTTCATCATAATGAGGCTGCTTCTGTACAAATCACCATCCAAAAAGGCAAATGTGCTGGCTCCACTATACATCATCAAGCCTGTGCAGTTGGCAGGAACTTGAGAATATCTCGTATGAAAACGAGACACATTTTGATCGATTTCTATTTTTTGTTTAATGTAGCTAACCCTGTACATTAAATATTCAATTGAGAATGCAAGTATAAATCTTGAGATACTGATGGTTTCGGGGAGAAGATCCGTACCTTTTGAAGTGTAGTCAATGCCAAACCTATCGAAGGGAGCTTTAAATCTCTCCTTAACATCAGGATCAGTCTGCTGGTTAAGGACACCGACTACATTAGTTCCTCGTATTGTGAAAACTGTAAAGACCGTTTGTAAGCTTCTATAAAAACGATCGTTTTGTTCGTCATCAAATGGAGCTTCCAATAAATTAGAGCTGACTCTAAAATTCGAAATAGCCGCACGCCTTATTTTAGAGAGGTCTAAATTTTCTTTTTTCGAAAATCCGTTCCTGAATGAGCCACGAGTGCCAGCCATTTCGCAAGCTGATTCTTTTTTAGTGGAGATTCAGTAATGCTGCTTCTTCAACAACAGGGCTCTTTGAATTTGAAGATGGTATTTTTGAGGACTCACGCTATCTTTGGCCCTTGGTTAGCAAAAACCTCCTCGTCTTCTTCAGAGTCTAAATGTGAAACTGCCCAGTTCAGGGAAAAAATTTATTCCACTTACGAAAAGATGCAAAAGAAAGTCTTGTAGTTTTCATAAACTCAAACATATGTTCAATTTCGTCCATTTCAACTTATTCATTTCTGCGGTAAAATACAAAAGAATTATTACAACATGATTGTTGCATCAATGGGGGCATCATAGACGAAAATATTTCGCTTCCAAATATATAAAGTATAAAAAAAAAGACGTCTCGAAGATTACAATAAATTAACGTCGAGTGGGTCCGAAAAATATTTCTTCTTCATTTTTTTTTTGTCTGAATTTTTTTGATTTATCCAATCGGGACATGTTTCCGAAGGACGTATCGGTGGATGGGACGGGGGCCTACTAATATGTGAAAGGTTGAAACTGTGCCGCGGAGTCGCGGATTGCATCAGAAAGAAGACGCTCCTCTTGCGTAACCGGCCGACCCATCCCACATCCAGTAATGTTCGTCCTCATTTAAAAATCATAATTATTTATGGAAGAAACTCTTTTTCCCTTCATAAAAATATTTGAAAAATTCAAAAAGAGAACATTCATATCCGAAATATGTATTAGATATAGATTATTGAAGTATTTACCTACTTCTTCAAAAAAAAAGAACAATGCATGAAAAATCCTTTAATATAAGCGAATATGTAAACAATTTATATTAGTTATTTTTCGGATAATTTTCTTAAATGAAATGTAAGTATGAGTGAAATCTCAACCCAAAAGGGACGTGTTTTTCAACTTCGTGTGGCCCAATAGACTTGAAATTTTCAGGACTTTTCCGATCATATTAAAGAAGATTTGTACAAAAATCATGTCAATTAGTCAACAGGGAGCTGAGAAAACGAAATGTCCCTTGCGAGTATAAGGGTCTACTCATACTCTAATTCTGTCTCGGAATACAACCCTTAATTTTGTGAGGAAAGGGTTGAGTACTCATAAAATTCTTCTTTCTTCCATTTTCGTTTTTAATTTAAATTTTTCTTTTCTTCTAGGAGCTTGGAAGGTAAAGATTATTCATCATTATAAAACTGTAGCTTAAAAAGTGTAAAAATCTTAATAACCAGTGAGAGAAGTCACAGTACTTCTCATATATGATTACAGAATAGAGTGAAAGGCATATTTTATTATTTATTAATAAAATTGGTTTTCTTGATTATCAACTTCCGGCTTCTTAAAAATGTGTGCTCCATAATGAAACCTAAAGAAAAACTTAAACAAAACATGGAATTTCATTCAAGTTGTTGCCCGAAAATCTCATTAATAATTTAAAGACCCATTGTCCTTTTTTTATGTGATTTTTAAATCAGTTGGGAACGCCTTTTTTAGCAACCTAAATAGCCTTGTAGATGTATCAAGAGTGAGAAATGTTGAGAATTCTTTATATAAAAAAAGCTAATTTTTCAGTGGTCGTCTTAATGAAAGATGACCCTCTTCAAATATGCAAATTTAATAAATAAGCTGAAGGGCATCAAGTGGTATTTCCCCAAGAAGATTCTTCATCCTGATTTTTTTTTCTTTTTTCGGTCACCAAAATTGCTATCAGGTAGGTACTTTTCTTTTCTTATAAACGTGGAAAATTCAAGTACAATTAGAGCAGAATTGTACGTGTGACAAAAATGCATAGAACGCTTAAAAAGTACAAAAAGAGGAAAATCTCAAGTGGCACTCGTGCCCCGTTATTCTAAGGAGAATAATCACCTCAGCATGACTTGTCAGGAAAAAAAGAGAATACTCAGAAAAAAATGTCGATCTGGTAAAAAGTACGTTCACCTGTATTTTAGTCGTAATTAGGGGAAGTGTGGGCGGGTTCGGCCGGAAGCGGAGTCTTCCTCCGGAACCACAGACCTTGAGATTCACCTGCGCTTTTTCATCTTCGAACTCTTTTCCGTGTACGTACTAACGGAAAATAATCGGAATACTGAATAAAAATGTCAATTTATTGTGGTTAAGTCTGTATAGCAAAGTAGTATGTTTGGTTTACTAGGTCTTTTGATCGATTAATTAGTCCAAAAATCGATTTTACCGAAAACTGTGAACAGAAGAAAAAATGATTCAAACGCATTTGGGGAAAACCGAGTTTAGGTTCTCGGAAAATTCTTAAGCGGGAGTGTTTTCCTGATTTTTCGAAAGTTTTCCGTCCGACTTAGAGTTGTCTTGAAGGAGTTGAAGGATGAACGAAGAAGAAAGTTGAAAAAGAGAATTCAATGCAAAAACGCACTTTGTTCCATATGCGAAAATTATACTGAAGAAAGTAATGTAGTTTTTTTCTTATTTATTTATTCACCCAGAAGTCCTCATCCATGAAGAACGCCCACTTAGTGAAACCTCTTTTTGAAACGATATTCTCATCCCATTTTCCACCAGCGATCCCACATCCAGTTAACCATCTTAATTCGAAATTCACTCCCTAATTTATTTAAATGTCTTTAATTTATTCGGCGTATAAAATTTCAAGTGAACTCCAAGGCGTGACTATTCAAATTCACTTTTTTTTTCTTCAAATTTACTTTTACGAGAGAAAAAAATCTCATGCTATACTTCCGCCATGGGTGATTAGGGAAGACGAGGAGCATTGAGAGAAAGGATGCGGTCATCACAAGTTAACCACGTTTCCTCTTCAATCACTGACAGGCCGCTTCAAACCGAGATTTAGCGGCCGTTCTATTCAATTACATAATTTTTTTTTACCTTTCGAAATTTTTGATGTAATACCTCAAATATCCACAAAATACAAAAAGGACCTATAAAAAAACGCAGGCTCGAGCTAATTTCTAACTATTATGCTTGGTAATGAATGAGATAAAAGTTTAAATTGCTGGTTTCGGGGCGAGTCCATTGAGGAACGTGACATTTACAAAGAGGTAAATTACCGTTCAACGTAAAAGGAGGTGTGCTGTATTAACGTGAATTGACGTATGTGATCGGAACGATCATTGCGTGAATTTTCAATGAAAAAAAAACAACACGTCTACTTTTTTGTTCCAAACAATCAACACGATAATAAATCCATCTACCTACCTACATATCATATAAGACAATAATACAAGAGTTCAACGTATGATAACAAAAATTCAATAACACATTCATAAACATCGACTGCGACGAACATTCTATAATAACTTGGAAAAAATATAGGGCAACCGTCTCCCGGTCGTTTTTTCTAAGGGCAATTAGCTAGCATGATGGCAATTACTGCCTAAACCCAAGTAGTTGCTTTACTTAGTTGCCAAATAAGTAACGTAGAATGTTCCTTGGAAGAAAAAAAAAGGGCCAGGCAGGAGGATCGAACGAGTCCATTAGGCTGCTACTATTGGAATGGTGTTCCCTTTTATAGGAAGTACACTAGGATGGTCAAAACAAAAATTTTCGAAGTAAAATTCAGTGAATGGTATAGTGTGAAGACTGATAGCTAGTGACGATAACTAATGAAAGATGAAGATGATCAATGTTTCCTAGTTTTAGATTTGTAACACAGCCACGTCCCTACACAATTTCTTGGTTATCAATAGATTTTCCACATTAGCCCTAATAATGATACCATTTAGATCCCTTTCTCGTGAATAATGTTCAAAGCTACAAAATATCATAAACTATCGCCAAAATTCTCATTTTTTAAGCACTTTTAAAGCATTTAAGTCTTTAAGAGCCGAAAGCAATGAAAAATTAATTTATAAGAAAAAAACTCGCTAAAAAATGTTTTGAAAAATAAGCTATAAATGTCATCATTTGAAAGGAGACTGCTCAAAAACATGTGAAAATCAATAAAATAATATCGAGATAATAAAATTTCAACTATAAACCACTTAATAAACACAAAATACCTATTTTTATCCGATATACAGTGGCGAAAGTTGGAAAAACCGTTGAATTACAAATCAGTTTTTAATCTATATTGCTTATTTAAAACTTTATCTTAATAAAATAAACTAAGGAATAATTAAATTTGAAGATGTAGACCTTCACGATTAAACGGCATAAATTAATACGCAGGAATAAATGGATGCTAACATAAAATAAGAAAAAATGCATTTAGCATCATGTATACGGGTTTTTACATGAAAAGAAAAATCAAAGGTTATAAAAAGGTAGAAGCCAAAGTCTCAAAAAAGACAAAAAGTCAGTTGTAAACATGTCATTAAGTGCACGATAAAAAAGAATTTATTTTTCATTTTTCCACACTCGAAACAAAACTCCGGTCGATAAAATCGGAAGTTTATTTCGAACGTTCCAGTCGTTTTTCAAGCGGACTCTTTCGGCTCCGACCTTGTCCCTCGAGTGTACAAAACCCCCTAGGTTTTTTTCGCTATAAGGATACAGAAGATTTTATTATTTTAAATGACGGTTATTATAATAAATTTTTAAATAGATTCGTAAGTTTATGGTGAGCATTATAAAATTTTATGTCGATCGTAAATTTAAATATCTGATAAACGAATAGGAAAAATCAATTTTACCCTTAAGGAATCGTAAATCTGTTTGTTGTAAATGTGGTTCAAAAATTTTCTCCCCTTTTACCTCATAATGAAAAAATTTTCGAACCAGGATTTTCAGATTGCGGAGAGTTCCGGAAGGCCAAGGTTGACAAGTTTAGACTGTGGGAATTCAATCATACAATGAGCCGGAGAGCTAATTAATTCGGAAAAAAAACAACTGACGGTTAATGAGTAGGTGGAGTCTGTAATTCTATTCAAGATTCCCATGGTTTCAAAACTGCGGGGACTTACTATTTGCGACATTGTTCAGTATTTTCAGCTTTTAAACGATAATAAAACATTAAAAATTTTATTGTTAATAATTCATATTTTTAAATGAAAATGTCATAGATGTCGTTTTAAACAATCGTAAAAGCCCTTGTATTAGGCCAAGTTCAGAAGAATCAATTCTTGTATTAATTGTTCATCATAAAATTTTACGGTTTGATGGTTATTCGATAAGGATTTTGTGTCAAGGGAAAATGTAATTTCGACGCGAGGATTCGATGCGGTAAAAACGCATTTTTTGAAGGTAAATTGAAAAAAAGAGAAGAAAAAGGGTCGGAAAGTTGACCGGGAAAGGCGACTAGAATTTCCTCTATTTCGTCGCCGAGAACCGGCAACATCGCCTTGTGAAATGGGTGTGGCTGAAGATGCTCTCTCGACACACTGAAGTCTACAACTCCCACCCAGATAGGAGAATCTTGAGAATTGAAGGTTCAGAAGGTTTTTTAGTAAACGGCTCACTTTCTAAAAAAGAGTCCCCATCAGCTAGGACGTCGAGGGACCTCCAAACCGGTGACCCGGGCCTTTTACAACGTGAAATCACTGATGATACCATCCATAAAACCCGAACCCGCCCACCTGAATCTTCCTTCACAATCTTACATCATAATAACTCTATTCCACCCTATTACGACCTGTCGTTAACCCCTCAGATCTGTACTAGTCCAGACATATCAATCATCAACTTTAGCATAATTTGGTGAAAACTTTCTTCAATTAAGCAATTCGGTTGCTTAACTTATCGGACATTCATCCATATTCAAGGTCGGAGAATGTTCAGAAATTGTTCAATTGAATTTCGATTTTTTTGCCAACAATATGAGTTTTGAATTATGTCACGGGCGGGTTTGGAAATTGTAGGAAAAAGAGAAAAACAGGAAAACAATAGGACTTTCAACAAAACCCAAGGGCGGGGTAGCGTTAATTGACATCCTCGCAAAGCATACAATTTCCAAATGAAAATAGTTTTCCTATTCATCTCTGTAAAGTATACAGGGTGTTTTTGAGTGATCTTAATAGGGAAAATGCAAGAACGTTGAGTGGTAAGGAGGTTGTGTTTTATGTTAGTGGACCAGCCATTTTTCTCTCCATTCTTATCTTGGAATTGCCTAATTAAAAGTGAGCCGAAAAAGGGGGTCCGTTCCAATTGTGGTAGCTATAAAGAAAATATGGTTCTCCCTAATTTAAACTTAATGGTTGTTAAAAGTGTAACAAGACGTGTTTTAATTGTGTTAAGAGCGGAGTTATGGTAATGGATTAGAGGGTCGTGGAGAGGAGGCGTGCTGTTTGGATCGGTGATGCAACTCTCGGCATCTTGCAATTGCCGGTCCCTCGCCCCGTCATGATCCGGACTTTTTCCCACGGTGAACGCCCATCTCAACCCGGCGGACAAATGTCAGGATCGTCCCGAGTCAAACGCCCGATTCCGGACGTTCCTACTTGTGAGAGGCATTTCCGTACGGAATAATCCGATGACACCCTAATTTATTAAAAAGAAAAAAAGTATCGACTCCTACTGATTTCACGTCAACCCACCTGCTGATCACACGGGATACAAGCATATAAACAATGGAGTTTGCAGCCTACGTTTGAAATTATATTCTCATAAGGATCATACTTAAATAACCGACTTAGCATCCGAGATTAATACGCCGACTTGAGACAATTTGTCTTCCACTTAAGTTGTATTTATCTGCAAGTCTCACTTTCCACACCTCATTCGCATTTGACATAAATCCTTGAAAATTTACCCTCAAATTTATTCGCTGATGTAATTTTTCGATGTCCATTTTCCAACCTACTTAAAGCTGGACTCTTCAAACTTCAATAGTGCAAGTGAATATGTCAAATTCTTTGAATATCGATGGTTCGGTTTTCTATTCGAGACCGCAGAATCACCTTGAACATTTATCGTCCTACCTGGAAGCCATATGCGACATCGCGGTCGGGCTTAATGGCCCGAAGACAAATCTGAGCCGATAAGGAATTTCAAAGATTATGCTCGGACGGAAGATAAATAAAAATAAAACGAAGGCGATTTAAATAAAGAACGAGTTTTCGAGCGAAGACGATCGAGAAAAACAAAAGACCCGATAAGCCGGTTTGAACAGCGAAGATGAGCCAACTGTGTCAAGGATCTTTGCCCCGCGTTTTCCAGAATCATAGGAAAAACTTAAAAGTCGCCCTTTTATTTTTTAATTAAAAGAATGTCAAACTATGAGCAAGCAAGAAAATCGCGATCGTTCAACTATCCAGACGATTCCGATGATATCACAGAAACTTCCTTTAAAGGGAGGCGACCCCAGAAATGCAGACGCGTTGACATTTCGGACCAGGTTTCCCAAATAGAATTTTTTCTTCTTTTGGTCGAAAGAAAGTTTTAGATTGAAAGAATAGAAGAAAAAAAGAGAGGAAGCGCTGTGGTATATGTCGAGGTGAAGACCTCGCCTTATCCCATGCATTTATTCATGAAAATAACCCTGGGTTGTCCTTTTTTTAACAATAGGAGAACAAAAAGACAAAAACATTTTAGGACATTTTTTTCTTAGTCAGAAATCGGAGAAAAGACGGATCTAAGGACGAAATTAGGTTCGACTAAATCGGAGTTCAGAGTCAATTAGAAGAGAATAGAAGAAGCATGGACGGTAAATTCAACGATGCCAGGCGAGATGCCAAGAAAGCTTCTTTTCCACAGAGTTGAAGGATTAAAATTATCCACGATTAATTTTAAACGGGTCGTTAATTGAACAAAAATGAGTTGCATTTATCAAAGAACGTAACAAAACAGGGTCAGAAGATTTTCCTATCACTTCAAGCTTTGTAAATGAAGTAGGCATCGTGAATTATGAAAATTGTTGTAAGATTTGTAAAACATTTCTTCTTGCGAATCTGACTAGAAAAGTAGAATGGGTAAAAGGGGCTGGGCCTGTGGGGGATTTAGGCTGATGTTGGCGGGGCCGCGCGCGATCTCCGAAGACGGGGTAGGTGAAGGGGTTTCCCACGGTACCCAGAGGTGAAAGTGAAGCACTAATGACACCATGACCATCTCTTACCCAACATGCAAATACTAACCACCGCCCTCCACCGACAATAAACGTCAACTCTCCATACCATCTCCCAAACGGCGAACTCCCTCCCTTCTTCCCATCCCGCTATCCCTTTTAGACATCTTCCCATAGTTATTTATTCACGAATTCAATATTCGGTCACCTTTCTCGTTCGACGTTTCCCCTTCGCGAATGAGTAATACGCCCGACGGGGAAACCAATTATTTCGACAAACTCATAGAAACTGGAGTGTTTAAAAAGAAGATGAAATTATTATGAAATCGACGTATATAAACTGCCACCCACGAGCGCCTTTACTCACTAGTACAAACGTGACTACCTATTCCGAGAAACCAGATCATAACTGTTTCGACAGCTTCCACTTAAGAACGACCATGAACAGCAGAAGAAGCTTTAGATAATATGAGTTTTTCAGACAAAATATGAAAACACACTATGGTGCTATCTTTTCCCTAATGACCTATAAGTGGAAAAAAACGTTTCTAATCAATTTAGGTCATTACCTCTGTAGATCAGAAACTGCGGGTTATTCTCCACTATATCCAATTTCATAACAATCGAGGCATAGAATAGCTTAGTTTACTATCAAGTTACCATCTAACTATGCTGGTTTATTCAGAATCCCATCAATATTTGAATAAATCACGACTCTCAGAAAAAAATTTAAATTGTGACTTCTTAGGACTGCATTTCGACCTAAGCCATTAGGTAGGATGAAAGGTTGATGGCTTTGAAGGTCTCAAAAAGGGCAATAGTGTGAATCATGCGTCTCGGCAAACTCCATAGTTTCTTCTTCTCTGTTTTGGCTGGGTTTTATCACCTCAAGCCCTTCTTTCTGAGATAAATCTAGCCTTTGATTACCCAAACGAATTTGTTCCTCAACAGCATATCTTGTATTAAACAGTGAATCTAAATATCAACAGGTTTGTTTTGTAAACCCAAAAAATGTGCAGTCCACAGAATGAAATGACAAAGCATAAAAAAAAGTTGCCTTTTTCGGTATTAGCTACTAAAATATTCTTTTCCGAGTCATTTTATGGTTGAAAAATTTCCAATACAGACTAAAGATCGCTTAAATTGGCTTTCCAGTTCCAATTTGTAAATGTCTCAATCCGAAGAAAAAACTGTGTCAGAATAATAAGTGTAAAAACGATTAAAATATAGGAAATTGAGTTAATAAGCAATTAAAGGAATGAAAAATACAAACACGTGTAACGACGTAACCGATTTGTTAGCCGATGGATCAAAAAAGCAAAAACTAATTTGACAGATACAGCCGTTAATTGAGTCGTTTATTCAATTTTTTTCTATCATCATCATTCTATCTCCTTCCTCCTTTTTTTTCTCCACTCCCCTCATCTCCAGAGGACATAAATGGGTAAAATTAGTGAACCAGTTTCCGATAGCGAGAATAAAATTATTAAAACGCGAAGGGGGAAGACTTTAAATACCCTCTTCATGTCCCGGCGTGGACACGTTTCCTTATAACGCTGATAAATTACGATATCAGAACGATAAAACATGAATAATTTAACGGGAAGATTTGACAAATCGTTTAAAGGCTTCAGTTTTTTTTAATTTATACGATAATTTAATAATTGACGTGTAAATCAAGATCAATTACGCCCACACGTTTCTTAAAATTCATGGATAAGGGAAGTTTTTCAACATTTGTGCTATTGTTATCTTGGGGAAGAAAATCCATTATTTTTTATCACAAAATTAACCGTCTCGCTTTAATTGTTCCGGCTATTAAAATACATTTTACATATTTAAAAAAGGCTCATTTGGATTCAGCGAGACACTTATGGCCTATTAAAAAGGTTTATCTATTGTATTCGTCTTCACATAACCCACATCCAGTCCTTGGACGATGACGTGTTCATAATCCATGAGTTGTAATTTATAAAAAGACCCCTGGCTCGATTGTCCCAACCCGAGAAAATAACCGATGATCTAAACGCTTAGAAAACACATTTTGCTGCAAATCGAAGCTGCAGAAACTGAAATCGAAAGATCTTAGTATTTTTGGAAACTCGCTTTGATCATCAATTTTTTATTCAGAAAAAATTGATCTAAAAAGTTTATAATCGAAACGTTTTAAAATGTCAAATCCAATCAATCATGCCCTATAGCCATTATTCAAATTAGGGCGTTTAAGATTACGGCAAGTTACGATCAATTAACGATCCCCACTCATTAAATCGCTCGTTTGTCCATTAATTGAAAGATTTCAAATCGGAATAAAAATTTTCTTCCCATCTTCTCGAGTCCGTCATTGCGAACAATTACACCCGCCGACATATGGGGTGAAAGTTTTTTTTTCTTCTTCTCCCTTCAGATGAAGGAATCTTAAAATCAAAGTCGGACTTTTATTTTTCAATTAACGAACGGATTTTTCCAATTCCTTTCTTAATCGAGTGCAACTATTAAATAGGTACAACTCACATATACGATAAGGCCTTTTTTTCCATAAAAGTAAGCAGAATTCAATCAATACTTTCAATATTGATCAATACTTAATTGAAAGAATTTTCCATCCAAGGTTTTGCGGGCAAAGAAGCCTGAAGTTAGATACCTAATGGGTGGTTAACACCCTCTTTCACTTTTTTTGTCGCGAAAATTTTAAATTTTAGGTTTCACCCAGGTTTTTTACCATTTCAAGAGTGAAAAAACAAAAATCTAAAGTCGGTTTTTGTGATAGATTTTTTTTTTCACTTCACGGGGGGCTTTTTTTTTCACTTTTCTTTTTTGATTTCATCCAGAATTTGGTTTTTGACGGTTGGGTGAAAAACACAATTCTGAAGACGGTTTGGGGATACAAGTGACCGATTTCATCCAAAATCTGGCTTTTGGCAGGTTTTAAGGGTAAATAACATTTACAAAGTTTTTATTTAAATGAAAGAAAACTCACCATGAAGAAAACCATGAACGTTTGACAAATGAGGCTTGTTACGCCTCACCTGTTGGGTCGTATTGAAAAAAGTATCTCGATCGAAAATTTTAAGTCCTTTGTCAGCTCTTTTCGAACACAAAACGAAACTTTTGAGGATACATTCAGAACCACTCGCGACCTGGAACAAACAAAAAAACATTAAATTTAGGCTCTTTTTTATACAGGATGTTCATTTGCACGGTAATGGCTAATGTGAGTTAAACCTCATTGTTATCCTAATGGACGTTTTTACAAGTAGGATGTGCCCATTACACGGATTTCGTTTTAAGTTTGGATAATTGCAAAGAATGATGAAAAAAAATAATTTTGAATTCTTTCCACAAAATTTTTATTATGCAGCCTTGATTTTGAAATATTTAGAAACTTGGGTCCTACCTCGAATTGTCTTAAAAACTGGTAATTACTTTTAATTGAAGCCCAATTAAAGATAAATGTCAAATTTTTTGCACGGTTATTGAGCCTTCAAAGTATTTAAAACATCTTCTTTTATTTTTGGGCGTGTCCACTTTTTTATACGGGCTCCCTTTTCCGGAGGTGTTGAAATACGATCCAACCCCTGGATTCGATAATGGTCGGACCACCCGATTGGAAAAATGCAACGACCAAACCATCTGGACGTGGGTTTGATAAAATATTTATTTCTGCAGATAAAAATATAGGGCAGCCTTTGTTTAGAACTCTTTTGGAAAAATAATTTTTTTTCTTCTCGTTTTCACATTTTTAAAATCTAACAACCTATCTAAAAAATCTGGATCCACTATAAATTTTAACATAAAAAAAAATTCTTTAGCCTATGACTTGCAAAATGCTCTACTTTCATTGTTTCACTGTTTTCAGGACAAAAAAATCCTTCTCATACTGATCGGAAAAAAAACTAGAGACAACTCCTTGTACTACGTATGTATGTAAGAAGAGTATCCCTCTTAGACTAGTTTCTCCATGTTCCGCTAGGACACAGTAAAGGTTTATATTCTGATTGATAATGAAGAGAAGCTCTGTGAATAGAAAACGAACCTGTATGAACGTTTTACTTAGAGAAACTAGTCTAAGAGTGATACCCTTCTTACATGTAATATTATTTGGTATTCCAATTTTATAATAAAACCATGATTATTTTTATAAATGAAATGATGAAGGTACCCTTGAATAAGTGTTCTTATTTGAGTTGTCCAATTAAATTGATTTATGTTTAAGTACAGTGTATTTCATAATTTAATTTTTCCCCTCCATAAATTAATTTGCACTTTCAAAGCGCCAACAATCCAAAATAATTTGTTTTTATATTTTATTTTAAAAGCTTTTTCATGTACTTGAAATTGAAGTACAATAAAATATTTTTTTACCCAAGTAAGTATTGAAAGAGTCATAAAATAAATTGAGTTTTATCTCAAGGGACATTATAATGGGCCTCGGATTTTATTTTATTTCGCGTTTTTCTTTCTTTTTCGGGCCCATTACTTTTAAACTGCACTCCTTCTTAAAAAATGTCATTGTATTTTGTTTGGGCCGAATGCATTTTTCAATCCGTTCCCACCTTCGAAAAAAAGTGACCGGAATGCGGTTTCTTATGCCATTATAAGGCATTCGTTAAGGAAATTACTTTCGTTTTATTTGACTCATTTTTTCGTAACTTTTTACTATCAAGTAGTGGGATTTTTGAAAAATAAAAACTATTAGGAAGAGCTTATATTTTTTTTATGTGTAGGTTTCTTTGAATAATGAAAGGGAAAAATTTTTAACTCAAACATAAGCGACAAGTAAACATAAAGTGAGTTATTACTATTATCTATGTACTTAAATCGGAAGATATTACAGGTTGACAACACCCCTACGATTTTATCGTGATAAAACAAATTTCCCACAGGTAAAAATCAAACAATCTTTTTTTACCCGTTAGGTTAATTATCATGAGCGGATAAGTTATGCTAATTGAAAAGTGGAGGGCTTAAAATGCAAATAATAAATAAATCTTCCTCCTGACCGTCCTTCAGATCTGTAATGTGGATCTGTATCAATAGGTGGGTGGGTTACCTCTTTTGCAATCTAATCCTTTTATATGTTCAACAAGTGTGTAATTTAGTCGCGAACCCGCCCTACCGTTCTGTCCCTCTATCGGAAAATCTGCAAACAATTAAACGAAAGTTTTTCTTTATCAAATGAATTCACAAGGAAAGAAGATACTTTTGCCGTTATGCAAAGCGATCTGCAAGGCTAATGCGTGTTCCCATCTATAAGTAAAGTAGAAGAGGAAAAAAACAACAAAAAACGTTCGGACAGTCTTTTCCCAGGAGGCTTTCAGAGAGATTGATGCACTAGATTAGTCAAAGTTCATCGGAGTATTCAGAAAAGAAATATTTTATTTTTTTTAAATCTCTTTTAACCAGAAAACGATGTCTTTTTCGAATATAACACCTTAGTACAAAAATGTAGGGCATTAAATTACCTTCAAATTTCATTATGGATTTGTTTAATTTTATCAAAACGAAGTATACATAAAGAAGCGAAAATCTGATTATTAAGTTTTCCAAGACCACTTCCACTTTTGAACAGAAATGAAAGGTTAAACGTTGCTAAATTAGTTAAATTTTTGGCAATTTTGAACAAAAAATGCATAAACTAGATGTGGGAAAAAAACTGATCTTGGAAGAAAAAAGTAAAGGGATATTTTGCAAGACTAATTTTTTCCTTTATCGTTCACCCTTTCCTTTTTTCTTCACCTTCTCCGTCCTTTATCTCCGTCTCTCTTTTATTTCCAAGAGCCTAATATTTAGAGTGATCCCGAGCGTGGATGCTTTTAGACAAATTGTTAACAATTACACGTTTTACGGTAAACCAAGGACGGGTTACGACGTTGAAAGTGTCGAGGGGAGAGGCCTTGATTTGGCTTTGGGCGTGTAATGTACTCAACTTCACAATGATTCACTCGTGATAAATCAAGCAAGCTACCGTGGGACCAGAAGAACTGCCTTTTTTTTATATCTCTCTCCACCTCACCTCCTCCCTTCTTTTTTCTGCTCTCCTTCCAAAGTAAACGATCAATTTGTACACCTTTTAAACGGCCACCATTACTGTTTTATTCGAAACAAATGACTCTGAGTCAATAAAAAAAAAGTAAGCAAAAAAAGTCAGTTTTTTTACATCTTTGATTCAGGAGGCATTAAGAAGTAGTCACTTAGTACAAAACTACTTTAAAATCTTTTTTTACAAAATTATTTTATTTTATGTTAGGTACTCGAAAATGTTGAGTTTTATTTGGTTCCGCAATCTAGAAGCTCCATTATTTTATTTTTAATCTTATTAAAAAGTAGTACAGACTGCAAGGTTGACTCGAATAGAAGATAATTTATTTTAAAAAATGATCTAAAAAAATTTTTTTTTCTTCACGAAATAGTTATTTATGACTGATTTAGAAGATTTATGGTCCGGTTTGAAGTTAAATAATAAAGAAGGTTGTAGGAAGTGATTAAAATGTGGGTTGGTGAAGGGGAGGGATGGGTTGTTTTTGGTGGATTTTCTACGGATCTTTGTGTCCCTGGTGGCTGGCGCACGCTTTCTTGGCACAGCCTTGCTGTCCCCCGATAACCACGCTGTTCCTCGATGCACATCCAGGCCACACCTCCACTCAATGTCACAGAACTGAGACCACACGCTTCCAATTAGAAATTTTCTTGATGCTGGATTCACTACTATGTCTTTACTTTTTAGCAGAAACTAAGTACGAAGAATGCAACTACCAGCTGCTGTATGAACAATTTAGAAAATTCTTCTTCTTTTCTTATAAACTGTGATTTGTCTATTTTAAAACTAATTATTAGTATTGAACTGGGGGTTGGGTCATCAGACGTTAACAATAGGCGTTTGAGCCAGGAGGCGACTAATAATAGCATTTACAGCGAAAAAGGTGTGTCGGGAGCCAGAAGGCTCATCTTATCGACAGGTTTATATTGGGACGTTTCAAGTCGGTCTAATTAATAGACAAAAAGAAATTTAACGAAGAAAAATCCCTATTGGGCGAAGTTACCTAAATGACCAGAGCTCGTTACCAACTCCAAGGACTTCCTTCACTTTCAGTAAAACATCAAACGCACTCATACAAGCCGCTATGCAAATCGCATCCTTATGGGGACACTCGAACGTTCATGAATATCAACAATGCTGTTTCTGATTTGTTTTTAGATTGATTTTTTTCGGTTGGTATCTCGAAGCAATTAAAAAGATCATAAACTTCTAGGGAAAATTGATATTGTGTAGGATGCGAGGAGTTGAGGGTTGTTCTCATTAAGGTGAAGGTAGGCAACGCTGTGACACAGGCTTATCTCGAGGGTTGGATCTTTTCTCACGGCCTCCTCTCATCCTTCTTCTCGATCCCTATCAAAAGAGCCTCAGCTTCTCATCAAACTACCTACTTTTCCTTGTTTTTCCTTTCCATGATTGTTAAAGGAAGACAAAAATTCAAAATAAGAAGAGAGTAGTGATCGACAAAAATGACTCTTTCAAGCTTAAATTTGAGCCTATTTCGTTTGTTGATATGAAGAATGTCTAAAAAGCTAAATTGTCAAAAATGGCTCAAAATCAAACAGCTCTGGACACAGGTTTTGGATGAATATAGCGAATTTGACAGACTATAGGCTCAATTTTAGGGAGTTCTTGATATTTACTTTTGGACCCAGCGATCACTGTGATTTCGAGTTGACTGACTGAACTACCTGAATAGATATGAAATGTTTATTTTATTGCTCCAAGCTGGTTGAAAGTCCTTTTGATTATTCCACTTCAATAATTAGCATAGACTAGTGGGGTTTCATTTCAAAAGGGTAAGAGGCATGTAATGGGCGAGTGGATTTTCAATTTTGCGATGGACAGAAAGTGACAATTTTTGTTTTTATCGAGAATTTTAATGGCTAGCCTTCTTTAATATCCAACACTGAACGTTAATAAAAAATCACATTCTAGAGGATTGTTGTTGTTGTTTTAAAAAACCTATTTACTAAGATTTTTTTAGACTATAAAGAACATTTTAATAGAATGAAAAAATCAAAAAATAAAGAAGAGAAAATCGATACATATCTGCATAAACTTAAATGTTTGCTTAATTTATTTTTTAACACTTAATAAATAAAATAGAACTATTGAGTTTTGTTTTTCTATGTTTAGAAGCCACATTCTGAAACTTTTTTGTGGAAAGCGTCAGTAATTGAGAAAATATCAGTTTTAAATTGGAAAATGTAAAGTCTTCAATATAAAAGAAACATAAGCAAGGGTAAATAAAAATTCAAGTGTCATTTTAAGTGGATATTAGTTCGAGTTTGTTTCTTTTTGTTTTGTTTATTTGTTTAAGAAGGCGTGTACCATTTTGCTTGTATCAATTCATGAAAGATAAGAGGTTTTAAATTATTTGCCCTGACAACAGTTGCAAATTGTTTAACATCTTTTTGTTCTAAACAAAAATGTTAATTTGGTTTGTTCCAGAATATTAATGTGCTTTTAAATGTCTGGTTGGCAGTAAAATTGGTTGAAAGATAGACGAGAGGATAAATATTTGAGACTTACCTTGAGGTGGAAAAATTGGGAAATCGACGGTTGAAAAAAGAAAAATTAAAAGACGTAAAAACGAACGAAAAAGACGGAAGGGGAGGGACGATAAAAAACGTTGACTGAGGTGTTCAGTTCACATGACAAGCGACCGTATTTGACTGAAAGGGGAATCGCGGGGATGAGCTCGGGCGCGGGGCCCCCTTCTCTTTTCGTCTTCCCCACCAAAGGAAGAGCGTTCCCTCGACGACAATCGCTTATCTTACCCAAGGTGGAGAAGATAAAAAGAATCGGAACAGTACCGTTGTCTCGTCGGCTTAAAATACTTCGAGGTATTCAAATTTTTTAGGTGATCCACTGGTGCTCGGGAAGGCGTTATAAAAATACCGGCCAGTTTGCCTCAGAGAAATTCAAAATACACTTTTTTTAGGTTTCCTCCTTTGCTTAGCTTAAAATTAACTAATTAGTTTCTCAAGAGTAGGTAACGAAGCCAAGCAAAATTACTGCAGTTGATAATTTGGCATGGCATATGTAGATCAGGGTGATTCTTACATCTTAGCATTTTTGTGAATTCGAGAAAAATGAGGGTTTTTGAAGATAATTTTTTTTTACAAGAACTAAGATTCTGTGAGATTTCAAATTTTACATCATGGGACCCAGGACTTGTGACCAAGCAAAGAATTTTATGGCCTTTTTCGAAAACTGAATCCTAGGTTGTGCTCGATGACGAACGAGGATCATCTTGCCCTACGACCTACCAAACATAATCAACTGAGAAAGTTAAAAAATTAGTTACCTAATATTAATTTTATTGGTAGATTCACTAGATTTTAAATTGAGACTTGAAACGAAATAGGATTAAGTCAACTAATTCTTTATTTATGTGAGCTTAAAATCCTGTGTAGAATCTACTCCACTTTAAAACTAATTTATGATTACAATAACGCTCTCGTATGCAGTATTTTCTTTAAAAATCAGGTCTTCAGAATTTGGTAGACCTTCGATGCAACTTTCCATTTGCTGATCCAACGTAAAACTCATTAGTTTGAAACTTGGTTACATTTGTTTGAGTCTTTTTTAATTACTCCTCTCTCCTTTTAACTCTCTAATGAGCTCGTCTAGGTTTTTATCAAAGGATCTTTTCTTGACCAGCATCCTATTCTGTAAGCCTCGGTTTTAAATGCGTTTTCACACGCATAATCTACAAAATTAAGTTATCGAGAAAAAAAAATTGTTAATTTAATTATAACGTGCTACTTAATTCAACAACCGGTTTTAAAAGCCGTTTTCAGAGATTTAAATTTTGTAAATTACTTTTGTGACGAATGAGACGAAATCTTGTTAATAAATAGAAAAAGAGAGAGGGGAAAAAAAGGCAATTTTAAGAGGAATAAAAAATGACTTTTCCTGCGTATTATTTTTATCGTCGAGCTGTAAAATGCAGTGAACCTGTTCGCGGTGATCCTCATTTCAGTGAAGGGAGGATTGCGAAAGTCGTGTGTGTGCTTGTGTGTGTTAGTTGAGTACATCGGTGCTCCCACCTGAAAGTGAAGCAATCCCCATGAAGAAGATCCACCTCGGCAAAAAAGAGAGAGGAGCCACATGTAAAAAAACAGACATCCTCACGATCCCCCAACTGATTTTTAAAATACAACTAAATTATTTTCTACTTTCTATTTCGATTTTTGTAAATACCAATTTAAGACTTTTGAGGTTTTTATTAAACTCAAACCCCACCTCAATGACAGAGATGTTCTGTAAAAGTATCCTTGTAAATGCAACGTTGCATAATTTTTTTTTATATTCATTTCTCGTACGGGGACACCGTTTATCATGCTTTGATCTCAATTCTTCCACATCCCACAGGATGCCCCCCGTTGATTTAGTACAGCTTGTTTTGCTTTTTCAAATGCGTTTTAGTAGCTTTTTTGGCCGATAAAAATAATAATTTGATGCTTCTCCAAATTTGAGATCAACACATAGAGGACCAATGTTTACAGTGACTTAAATTTTAGCGACTGTTGGGGGAAGTCCACAGAGATCTCAGACAGTCCCTAGACTTTTGCTAAATAGTAGGGCGTGCCTGTTTCATCAGGTCAATTATGGCAGATAATCGGCTGGTCCACTATATCATATTTTCACAACATAAAAATTGATTAGGTGCTTTTCCATTGCTTTATTGTGAAGATTTTAATTAATTTTAGGGTACTTGATTAGCTCAGGTTTGTAATGCTTTTCTCGAATCATACGCACAACGCGTAAGGCGTCCAAGGCTTTGGCGTTCCGAAGAGATTCCTCCACTACTTCTAAATCAGGCGAATATTGATTTTTAATTTTTCTCAATTCTATCTCTTGTATGATCTCTTTTCTTCTCGAGGGAACTTTTCCGAAGAGCCAGATTTTGTATTCGTTTTCGTATCGGAAATTTCCTTCGCCCGTCTGTATGAGTCTGCTTCCGACAGATTGAATTATGGAGAGGAAACACAAAAGAATCGCTAACGACGATACGTATATATATTCATGTTTGTAGCCGATGAAAATTTTAGAACATCCGTGAGGAAATGAGATGGTTTTTCTGAGGAAAGAAAGAAAAATTCCTTAAAAAAAAGAAACACAGATCATTGAGGGACACCCTAATAAGATCCAGGAAACCCTAATAAGGCCGAAGGAATAGGATGAAATTTTTAATTCACTATTCCCAGCCACCACTTCTTTTATTTATCTGAAAAACTGTTGTTTTACTTAATCGCACTGGACTAAAAATAAAATAAATCATATTTTTAAATTGAACACTCACATATTAGTATTGTTAGAAACGTTTTTTCCGACGGCACAACTTGAGGGAAATTTATCTTTCAATCCAGTTTCGTTCCAATCTTTATAACTGGAGAATCCACAGCAAAAGTAATCCGTCTGAATTTTATCCAAAACCGCTGAATCCTTTCCGTTCGGGTATTCTTTGATCGCATCCGTGAATTTTTCTCTGTAGTCCTTCTTCGAACGAAGACCAAAAAAACAAATCGTAACATACAGAAGGCACGAAAAAATGACGAAAAGACAATTCCAGAATATCCTCGAGTTCTGAGCGTCGCTGAGGGACTTACGCCGGGTCACTTTGAGCGTGATGAAAAAACTCCAGCTCATCAAAATCGCGATGAGGACATCAAAGAACGCATACGAGTAAAGAAAGATTTTGTTCAAATTCGACTCGAAATGCATCAAATCTTTGCTCAATTGTTGAAACAATATGATTTTCGCTACATGGTAAAGAACCATCCCATAAAGAAATAACGATAAAATTTGCCAAATATATACAAATCTCATAAAACCGATCGAGCTACATTTAATTTTTGAGCACATAATTTTTTAAAAATAAAACATCTGAATGGTCAAGTGTCTGTAATATATGACGTACATGAGAATAAATTTGTGATTCCAATGAGAAGGTACAATGGGCTCGAAATCTTTTCCTTCGAGAAGACAATTTGTTATTAACCGGATTAATAAAACTTCCCTTTTGAAAACAAAAAAAAAATATCGATGTAACCTTGTCATTGTATTCTTTTATTGTTATAATTACGCCTTTGAGCTTCGAAGGCTAACTTGCAACAAAAGCCGATTAATAAAAGTCATAAATGAAAAAAAAATGTTGACTTTTCAATAATTACAACCCGGGTGCGCAATTAATAGCAGATTTAAGTTTTTTAATCAAAAAGCTATCTTCGATCGCTTCAGGGTAACTAAGTTGATGCCAGCGCCCCGGGTGACAGACGCCCGGCTACTATTCATCAGCCAATTTAAAACATCTCAGGGCACATATTAATAATCAAAATCTGAAAGTTAATAAAAAATAAAATTCGGTACGGAGTTTAAAATTGACGTCCTTTCAGTGCAAGTTGTACTTATACTGTCCTAGCCATAAAAATCATCATTTTTTGCTACTATGTATGCAAGTTTCTACTCAGATTTGCATAAGTTGCCTTTTAGGTCAGAGTTGAATTTCAGAGCGTCAAAACTTCTTCCATCTGGATAGAAACTAAAATTCAATAACTTAAAAAAACTGCAAAAACCTTTTAAGGATCGTTAAAATGTATAAGAGGGAACTCAGTAAACTGAGAGAAGTCAGGTTCTTGTGTGAAGAATTTAGAGACCTTCCAACCTTTTGACTCCCCTAGTAGGCATATTTGAGAAACCATTTTGGGTAGATTCTAAAAAGGGTAATCATAGTCTAGCAATCAGTGAGTTGTTGGTGAGGTCTTGTATTAAAAAGGGGCGACATTTATCAGTTGTAGGAGTGGCCAACGCGGGTGCTACTTCTAAACACAATATAAACAGGTTCAACTCCATAAGACAAAGCTCACCCTCCTTAAAGATATCTATAAGGTGATAAAATGAATTATTACTTTACAGATCCCAACGTGTTACGGCCATTGTGTTTCGAGAAACTAATGGTCTTTAAGATCCGCTGACAATTCGAAACCCTTTTAAATCTCGAAAAGATAACATTTTACGTGTTATTTTGTATAATTGTTGACTTTAAAACAAAAGTAATACAATTTTGAGATCATTTCATCCAACACTAGTAGATTTCAAAGAAGCATAGGGTACAATGGTGTGATATTTATATACTGCACCGAGGCCTTCCCCCAGGAGATGGGACCGGGCTAGGGAGTTTAAGCGCTTTGTGAGGCCACACCCTCACTCCAGAAAGCCCTGGCAAACAGAAGAAAAGACATGGACAAAATATGGACAGATAATGTATGTGCAAGATTACTCACAAATTTTGACGGCTCGATTTTACTGCATTTATCTGACTGGATGATGGCTAACCTGATTTTTCAGTAACTAACCGCTTGCCGACAATTCATCATCTTATTAGAGGATTTTTAAAATTTAAAATCTGGAAAGGAAAAATGCCCATATAAGCCTGTGGACTTATGCCGTTCTTTCGACACTTGCTTGAAAGATGACTTGTTAAATGAGTAGCGAAGAGTGGGGAGACTCGGTTGGAAAATCAAACGGATTGAAAGTTGAGCCACCGCATGAATCATGTATATCACAAATTCGCTCTTTTACAATTAAAATCAATTCAAACTCGGCGGCAGCTTTACAACCACAAAAATTTTAAACGTTTCCACTCGTTTCGAATAAAAATAAATAAATTACCTACATGTCTGGAGCATTCCCAGATAGAACTTGTTATCTACTGATCCTTTGAGCCATTTTGACCATTCTTTAGGTAAGGTTCTGATGGCATTATGACCACCTTCTGAGGAAGTAAAGAAAAAAGAAATAGATGTGGGTAGGTAGTTTATGCTAGTTGGGTGTCGATAGCTGAAGATTGGAAAGAGATAGTCGAAGGCTAATTGCTCACTGCTTCTCCTCAACACAGATTTCCGAGTTTTAAGTCTTTTCTCCCATTCCAGCCGTCATCCTGGAGACAGCAGCTCGCCTTTCGACGTTACAATTTACGACATAGAAACTTATTCAAGGACCCCTTCATCTAGTTAGTAAACTGAAAATTTTCAGTTTCCAATGAAATTTAACTACACCAGATAAAAATCTGCAATGAATCCATCATAAAAAGATGATAGCCTCCTCTAGGGCCTTTTTTGGGATCCCTTATTTGTCATAAAGCAGGATATTTTATTCAAGAAATCAATTAATATCGAGAACGGAAAAAAAAATCGCGTTTGGAAACCCTCCAAAACCTAAAAGGATTTAAAATCTGGATGTTTAATCGCTTGCAAGAAATTTGTTAGAGACATTTAACAAAAAACCTCGTAAATCCAAAGGTGCCTATAAAACCTTCAAGACAAATTTTTTAAACACAAAATCCTTCGCTACCGTTTAACGATTCTCAAGGCGAAAAAAAATCATCCTGATGCACTATAGGTGAAATCCTTTCAAAAAAATTACTGATGCATATTTGATTTTTTTTCTACTGGGTTCGCTTGAGGCATGACAGCTCCCATCCCTATAAGATAACTTTTGAAGGAAAAAAATATTGCATTAACATAATCACTACTCTGTTTATATGTTTTTTTGTAATTTAAATAAAAAAGGTTCGGCTTGTAGGTATATCATCCTATTTTGGTCTTAAAAAATTACATTTTCTTGAAACCCCTCCTTATAACGTTTCTTGAGCGTTTTCGGTTCGATTGTTGTTGTTTTCGGTATTGCATCACGCTATTGAAAGACCGCCTACGCTGTAAACTGTCGAGGTTTAATGAAGTTTTCAATGAGAGGATGAAGTGAGACATAGAAAAAGACTCAGGTTCGAAAAAATAAAAATGCTAAAAAGGTTCCCCCTTTTCTAAAGGTAAAGCCGACTTTCCCCTTTGATATGGGACCGTCGATGAGTGTCGATCGCCCCTTATTTTTCACACTCCGTCCCACCTTTTTCGACTTCTGCGACTTTGAGAATTTTATTGCGATTTAAATTTTATTCTGTAGGAAATAAAATTTCTAAAATGCAACCGTGCGAAATGTGTCTCGAGAAGTAGTAAATTACATAAGAAATTTTCTTTTTGGAGCTCAAATCCAAGGGGAACTCAAAATCATACTTAAAATAATCGACCTGAGATGTAATCTAGCTTTGGAGCAACCTCATCACTCGAACTTTCTCAAAAAGTCGGGGCTCTACAGACCTCTCCACTAACCCCAAATGCTCCCTCACCTTCCCATCAATTACTCCAACCTTTCCCCCTTAATTGCTTTTCAAAAATCCGAATGGACGAAAGTTATTGGCCAAGTTGATGACAAATGGGACTCTGGATGTCTTTCTTTATTCCGATCACGGCGTGTAAACTCGTACTGGGATGGTACTGTCCGCATATTCTACCGGTATTTCCTAATTGTCGTTCTCTATGGCACTCGAACATGCCCTTATCGAGACGATTTATAGGTATTTAATAAATGGTCATGATCTATCCCAGTAGCTTATCCTGCCATGTAACATAAAATACACGTATTTATTCTTGATAATATCGTTCGATTGTTCGTGAAAAAAATAAAAAGAATTCTCGAAGTGCTTTTTGAAATTTAAAGGGGGCGACATGTGAAAATGCATCTCATAATTTAAAACGCCTTTCAGAGATAAGCGACTCCCGAATGTACGAAAATTTTTTAAGATTAGTTCAACCTGTAAAATCCGGGTCTCTAATGTCCCGTGTCAAATGTCGACAAAAACTACATTAATAATCGAATGTAGGACAATTTTCGGGAATGCATTTTTGTTTATGTAATTCGAAGGGATCGTAAAAATTATGCAAAACGAGAAATTTTTGCTTTTGGATTTATAACGTACCTAAAAATAGAATGTTTACAGAAACTGGTGCGACACATTTTGAAAACTTTGTTACTTAGTCAATTTTTGTCCGATTTACTTGAATGTCCATTATATTGTCAAAAACGCATAATCCTATTCTTTTAGGTAGTCAAGGGTGGATATACACCGCAATGATGTCAGTTTCCTGTGGACCAAAAGACTTGAAATTTTTAGGGCTCTTTCTTTTCATACTAAATAAAAGTTGGGCCAAATTTTATATCAATCGGTCCACAGGAAGCTTAAAAAACAACAATTTGAATTGAGTTTTTTTTTGTCTATCTAGCTTAGTACCGATTCTTCCGCGTCCTCGACCGACAATTTATATCTTTTCTTTTTCAACCTCCCAGTTGTAGAAAAAGTGGGTTTTATACGTTTTACATTGTAGCAAATTACGATTTGTTAACATTGGCTATTTTGCAAAGGATTTGTTTTTACCTAATGGGCTCGAAGGCCGGTCGGCATTGCTCCAATTTCAACGGCTAAACTCAAATAATTCTCCCTCGAGAGTCTTTTGCCTATTCAACATTGTTTAGAAACCGATCGAGATCTTCCACGAGATTAGATTTAAATCGTTTATTCAAATCAGCAATCGAGTAAAAAGTGATTAGAAGAAACCAAGCGAAAAAAAAAGTTACAAAAACGTTCTGACGGTTGAAAAATAAATTCTTTAATCTGCTGTTATTCTCCTTGATTTATGTGTGTTTGATTGATGCCAACACGTGCTTAGATAGGATAATTGGATAATAATCGAGTCCAGAATGCTCATTCCCGATCAAAGGCCATTTAAAGCCCCTCCCAAAACTTAAAAAAAGAAACACGCATCAAATCTTAAATTCTGGCGAAATTCCGCTATTTATAACTTTAATGACGTCTGAAAATGATTTAAAAAAATAGATCAAATTTTATGAATTTTTATTTATTTTTATTCCGAGCTTTTGTTGTTGCAGGTTATGCTGTTAATTTTCGGCATCTTTTTTGTGCCTAGCTATTCGTTTGATGTTACGTAATGAAAATTAATATAATATAAAAAAAATCATCACAATAAAATAGGCCATGGTTTTTTGCTTTTAATTACAAGAAGTTCAATTACCACCGAAGCATGAACCCATTATGCTTTGTAATTGACTCCATAACCGACCAATAATTTCATCAAAGGTTCCTTTATACAGTCTGTTTTATTACTACTTGAATTAATTTATCATTAAATTGGGTTTAATTTGCGTGAATACTTTCTATTTTTTTAAGGAAGGTTTTCGAAGGGAAAGAAGCTATTGCGGCCCTTACCTGGCCTAAAGTATATTCGTGATCGGAGAGCTCTGGGATCACAAGAATATAGGTCTTATTCAGGACAACTACTCAAACAGCATTCGCCAGTGGAATTACCGATTTTTTGAGAACGAATGGGCGGAACTGGTCAAAAATCGGCACAGGAGCGTTTTGTAAGATGAAATTGCACTTGAAAATGGTATGTACAATTCACCCTTGGGGGTCTGATACTTCAGTGAGGTCAAGCTTAAAAAAATATCACATCTACCTCTGTGCTTATGTGTTCACTAGGACCTTTATTATTATCACTAGGACCTTTTACAATTTGTAAAACGAAGTGACAGTTTCACACATCGTAAAAATCAAACCTCAAAGTAAATTTTATAAGCACAGTAAAGATTTTTTTACATCACCGGATCTTCTAAAAGGCAAAAGAACTACCAGTGAGCTCTAGTAATGAAAAAACGAACTAAATTCTTCCCTACTGATATCCTGGTACATACTAGGGAATGCCTTTCTATACATAGTTTATGCCCAACTAAAAGGGATAAGAAAATGAAATTAACTTTGTTTATACACAGCTAAATTGGCATTGATACTGTAGGGTGTACACTGTACAGTATTAGAGAGCTAGATATTGAACCCTTTATACTAGATTCCTTCCACCCTGGTGGTGGCGGTCATCCCGATTTTGTTCCTTTTCCAGACACGATTGGCCCTTTGAAACAACATTTCGTTCCTTTGCGACAGTTAATAGCCTGTTTTAGCTTGATTTTAATCCTTTTTGAACACAAGAATCCCTTTATATTCACATTTCGTTCCTTAACCACAAAATGAACTCTTTTCGCTTGATTTTTAAAATCCTTCTTTGGCAACATTTATTGGGCTCTAAGAGGGGGTCGCCGATCCGATTTATAATGCTCATTGTCCTATCTTGGGGAGATTGGACACTCGTGGATATGGAGCAGGGAACACCATCAACTAGTAAGAATAATGCAGGGATTCAATGAAATAAACAACTTTACCATGAAACGAATATTTTTTTAAAACACAAATAGAATTTCTTTAACACATTAACTTTTAACTCTTGTTCATAACACAAGTTATAGCAATCTATCTACAGTACAAGCCGGATATAATAATGTCGGTTAAAGTAATATTTCGGCTATAGTAATAATTTGACAAGGTCCCGATTCAAATGTAATAGCTTCTTTATAAATTTATCCGGTTTTAATAATAATGGATATAGTAATAATTCGGTTAAAATAATATTTTTTGGGTGAAAAATTGTCTTTTTTTTTTCGGATACTGTAATAAAAAAAAATTAAAATGCACGATTTCTTGGTTTTTTCCATTTCAATAGAGGAGTTCTTGACCGTTACGGATTAAGAGCGTCCTTTTTGCAGGTACGAAGCAGCTAAGAAGATTATTTCCTAATATTTAACGAATTTTTAAAAGATTTCATTACAACTTAAAATGCATTTTCAACCGTTTTTCCTTTCTCCAAACAGAAAATAATTAGTGAAAGAGGTGGGAGAATTAATATAAAATAAAAAAAAATTTCTTTTTACTTAGAATTTATAACTTTTAAGAGTTTAGTTTTGACAATTGAAATAAGAAGGAAGAAAGAAAAAAGATGATGATAATAATAACAATAATAAAACAAAAATATATAAATTAATTTAAAAATAATAAATTTAGGACTACCTAAAAATTTTTTTGTTAGCGGATTTCCATAGGAAAGTAGGCTAATATCTGTGATCAGGAAGCTCTGGAGATTTTTGCATTTAAAAAATCTAAATAAAAGCCGAAAGCCTCCGTGAGGCCGACCTCAATAGCATGCTTTCCTTCGGAAATCCGCTAAAATGGAGCTCCGTTTATAATAATATTTCGGTTATAGTAATAATTTTACTTGGCAAAGAGGGCATTACTATATCCGGCTTGTACTGTATTAAGAAAAAACGATTGATCCACAAAGACTTAAAATCTAAGAATGGTGAAGAACACCTATGAGCAAAGTTTAGACTCGTTGAAGAGTTTTATAATCTTAACATTTAACAATTAAAAATATATTCATCTATATAGAAAAAATAGAAATCCATTTAGCTAAAAAACATTGTAGGTAAAATACATATAAAGCAAAATTTAAACATTTAAAAATTAATTTATAAGGTACAACATTAATTAAAATCTAAAATAATGGTCCTGCAAAACTCTGCATCCCCTTCCTTTCCTCTGCAACTAGTCTGATGATTTTTCCTAATTTTTCGGTTCTTAGTTTGATTTCAGAGAGAGTTTTAATGAATTTGACATATAACAAACACACAACAGCTAAGACACATAAAAATTGAGCATAATAAATACTACTGACAAAAATAGTTAACATGGAGCATCTAAAAAAACTTCCATAAAACTTTAAAAGGTATGCACTACAATAATGGTAAAAATTTTTGGTTCCGATTTTATCTTATGTAGCTATTTCGATGCAAATGAAGTCTTGTGAGCATGAAAACTAAACATTTTTCAATAATTGGTCCTTTTAAAGTCATCTTAGTAAGATAAATCTCTATCTGAGCTTGAAATTGATTCAAGTTGACTACAATATTTTTTAAAATGGAATTATTAGTAACATACATCACAGAAAATATGTAAAGCATAACATTAAGGCCATACAGTAATGCAAAATAATATTTCTTCACCTGCGAGATTTGACCAAAAAAAAATTTCTCGCTGAGGGTTGAAGATTTTGTTCCCGATAAGCTTTCACTCAAGTCCTAAGTAGCTGACAATGGCTTGGACGAGTAAATTAATTTGAAAATTTAAACATTTCAAAACAGCACACCTTCTGATGGCTTTCTTACAAGAAAACAAAGAGAAGCACAAAAATGTTTACTTCTAACATCAAACATCTATACATAAAGTAGGTAACCACCTAAAATTTGGTGCTATTTTAAATAAACTTGAGGAGCAGTGGCACATAAAACATATACAAAAAACTCAAGAAAATATATATTCTGAGTGATCTTTTTTCTTTTGTCCAGATAAGATATAATACTGACTCTTACTTTCCTTTGTTCTGCAAAATTTGTCGGATTTCCTGAAAAAAAAACAAAAAAACTATGGGTTATCATTATTTGTACAATTCAAATTTTTTAATTAGAGAAGACTTACTGGTCTGAGCCAGAAATGTACATCCAAATATTTGCAGGTGATTTGTGTACCAACAATGAAAACTAAAGATACACTTACTTCTCTTCGCTGAGGAACAACCAGCGCCAATGGAAGTTTTCCCAAATTATTATAAATTTGTTGCGCATTGCTTGTTAATAGATGGTCAATAACCTTCAAAGAAAAAAATTAAATTTACTATAATAAAAGGGTCATACACCCTACCTGTATTTGTCTGTCTAAATTAATGTCATTGCGACTAGCAGCTAGATGTAAGGGGGTGTTGCCCATTGAATCTTTTACATTCACTGACTCCCTGGCCCATGGATTTTCGAGCAACGATTTTATAAAATTCGGATCGCAATGTGTTGTTATACTAAGATGAAGAGGTGTGCATCCATCTTTATCCTAGAAAATCAATGTTTTTAATATTAGCGGATTTTTTTTTCTATTGTGAAACCTGTATGGATAAATTGGCTCCGTGTTTTATCAAAAGTTTGGTCATCACAAAAGTTGAAATGCTTGGTGGCTTATGGGTTTTTGAAGCGACATGTAAAGGAGTTTGTGACTCGTCGTTGGTCGAATTTACGTTAAAACCTTTCTGTCCGTTTTTCATCGTGACGTGAAGTAATTCAGCCAATACCTCAGCGTAGTCATCTCTCCTTGCAGCCAGAATATGAAGTATTGTATTTTTAAGAGCAAATACCTACAAAATAATTTTAAAAAAAAAGTTAAAAATAAGACAGCAATTTACTTCATCAGGTGAAATCTTCAGTTCGACATAAGCATCTGCTATGAGACGAGCGATGAAAGGACGTTGAGGATGGTAAAGGGAGGCAATGAGCAACGCATTTCGGTCCTCTTTGTCTCTATATTTTATATTTGGGATGTTCTCCAAGTGCCGCTTGCTTCTTTGAGTCCGAGCGTAAATAATCTCATTGAAATCCCTCGGAATTTCTTTACACATCAATTCATCCATAAGCTTCCTATAATTAAATTAAACAATTTTCAATCAAAACAATGTAATAATTACGTTTTATCGTTTTTGATAGATAAAAACTCTATTGGCTTTTCATTGGCGACCCTGAGCCAATGAATTTGAACTTTATCCCTTTTGAGCAACTTATTTTGAATCCTTTCACAAGCAGGTCTCACTTTGTCAGAGTCGTTGACTATAAATTGAGTCGCAGGCTGTAAATTTTTTGACTTTTCTTTATACTGATGTCTTAGATGTGTAATATTTGGTTTTTCGGTAACTCCAGTTTGATTTTGAGCTGCACAAGTTAAATCGACGCAAAGGCTATTGATGGGAGGTCGAGGTTTTTCTATGAACTGATGTTCTTTGGTATAAAAAGGAGGCATAGGTTTAGTTTTATAATGCCTATTGGTATAATCGAAAATTTCAGGACCGGCATGGACCTGAAATGTTCTTGAATCGGGGGAGCTCGAATTGGTGGAGCCAACCGATGGACATGGCGAATTGCTAGCGTATCCTGATTCTGTATCATCGCGGTTTCGGATGCCTTCATATCCCAAATCGTTTTCCAAGGAACTACAACTTGATATATCAACTGAGCTCGTCGGAATAGGTGAAGTAGGAGGTAAATGATAGACTGTGTCGTTCGGGCAATTTCTTTCATAAATCTCATTCAAGAGAAGGAACTCTTCACGGGTAAAATGAATCGAGTCATCATGCTCGACCACAGGAATTGGTCGGTGCACATCCTGGAAAAAAGTAAAAATTGAAAAGATAAACTTAAAATTTTAGCAGCTTAGATTTCCTAAGCACATTTCAACCAAACTTACAGAATCGTCGAATGGGACATTTAGTTTCAAGTCCAAAATACTTCCACCCGAGGTCAAAGTTTGCTGCCGAACCTTAAAAATGCCAGATGTTAAATAGAATTTAAATTCACAAAAACCACATACTGAATACGGTTTTATCTCCTCGGCTCGTTTTTCTCTACGTGCTTCTTTTTCGCTAACAAGACCTTTTGGTACGACGACTTCATCACAACCTTCATTATCGATATCATCTAAAATTCCGAGTTCAATGTATTTGGGTGGTATAATTATTTATTTAGGCTTACTTGCACATGACAAATGAAGGTTTTCGAACTCTTTATTCAACCCGCAGTCATCTTGTGAGGAACTTATTTTACTTTCATTATCGCTGCAAAAAATTAAATAAATAACGTCATGAATATTTTTGAATAAAATATAATTTCAATATATGTATCAGCAAGTACCTATCGCTTTCTTCGTCTTTCTTTTTCAAGTCACCATCGGAACTCGACTCCGAAAAGATGTCTGAAAGAATTTCTGCAGTTGTATTCGGAACATCCTTCTTCCGCATTACGTCTGCAACAAAAATTTAAAAAAAGTTTATGTTAATCATGCAATAACTTTAGCAAAAAGAGTTAACATTCATTTTTATCTTTCATAATATAAATTTAAAATTTTATTAGGTCTATAAGTTGGTGGCTGACCCTGACCATATAATAAACTTGATCAAGGACTTGATAATTTCAATTTTATTTTTATCTATTTATTTTATTTTATTTTTTCAATTCCAGACATTTTTTTAAAAAACATTTGTATTGGAATACCTATAAATTAGTTAAAATTATACAAGGGATTTTTTTTTTGTAGTAAAAACCCAAGAAATAAGAATATAGAAGGAACCGCGAAAGCCTTGACCTTGATGAATTAATGCGTCTTTTTTTATTTTGTTAATTGTTTCCCCCATGAATATTTACCCTCCCAAAGTATCTCTACTTAAAAGATAAAACCGATTACAAACATGTTATTTTCAATGAAAGACCATGGTGTGAAAGGCAAAGGCCTTCCTGAGGCTTCACACAAGTACGTAAATATATTCAAAATTGGGAAATTTGTCGATAAATCTAAATATCTACATTTAAAATGAACAAATTAATATTGGTTTATAGAAATGCCTGGCCAAATGTGTAATGTAGGTATTTCCTATTAGGTACCTATTTCCGTTCCGACCAGTCAAAAAAATTGTGCTATCAAAGGACGTTTTCAGAACCTACTCAACTTTTTATTAGAAAGTTAAACACTGATGAACGGAGGAATCAGGAAATCAAACCAGTTGTCATAATTGCAAGGAATTATAAAAAAAAACTTTTCACGTTTGCATCTTTTAATTTTTTGACATCAAAACGAAAACAGCAGTGTTACGTATAATAATGAAATGGTCGAGGGCTCAAATGCCAATTGCCGTAAAAAACTATTCAGCATTTACTATGGGACGTAAAAATGAGTAATTAGGATCTTCAGATCAAAATTAAATTAAGTGAGTAGGTAATCTATGCCTAAAAAACATACAAGTTGAAAAATTTATTTACTTAGGTATTTATTTAAATCCCGCTAATATGTTAGTAGTTACCTAAAAATAAATAAATAAAATAAAACTTTAATTATCTGCCTGCATATTTTGTCAACTGGGATTTCCCATTAACATGGTTGGGTTTTTCCGAGGTGGACCTCCAGGTCCAGGGGAACCGGTTACATAATATTATTTGGTTTTATTCTCAGCGATGAAGGGTTAATACGTGGCTCAGTCAGTCAGGTGTTATGGATGAGAATCTTGTCTTTCGATTAAAAAATAAATAAATAAGCTTCCTACAAGATGCAAACAGCAAAACACTGTTCAGGAGTCAACAAATTCGAGGCCATTCGACGGAGCGGCGAACGGTCACGCTTTTTCTTCTTCACACTTTCCAGTGCAATAACGTGACAAACGAAAGAAAGGTACTTTTTGCTCGTCTGAAGAACAATAAATGGAAAATACGCCTGAAGACACAATTTGAAAAGGATGCTAGGCGCACTTAAAAGTGATGGGGTGAAACTCCCTGATTTTTTCAAACGT